>JBBBVU010000005.1:11798948-11811988 GCA_037177055.1 Atherinosoma microstoma
TTTATATTGTGTACAGCACTTTGTTCAACGTTTGTTGTTTAAAAGTGCTTTACAAATAAAGTTGGATTGGATTGGATTGGATAGCGTGTAACGCATGCGCAAAGCGAAACTTAGCAAGCGGCGTCCTGGATGCAAAAGTTCTATAATGCTGTTTCTCAGCCACGGGGTGGTGCTGGGCTGCAACAACTCTAGAAATGCACATAATAGATGTCACTGTGCCATCAAACGAGTTCGAAAAGCAGAATTTTAAGGTCAAAAAGTTATATAGTGGGTTTTTAAACTTTCTAAAGAATTAACATTTGAACCCATGTTCAAATCGAAAGTTTCTGGTTTTACATATTGATCAGATCAGTAATGAGAAGACAACTACTTATTCTATCTGGGTGATAATTCTTCATCTAACACAGATACTCATTGGATTGTATTGTCTCTGATGTGCATTAGCATTGGAGAGGCTAGGGACAAGCTGGTGACCAACTAGATTAAATATTCCTTCTGAATTGTCTTGTACATGAAGTCTGACATACAAATAAACTTGCCTAACCTTACTGTTGACTTGGTCACTGTTCCTTCCAACCATTGAAATTTAGGGGAATCATGATATCAAGTCTCATCGCTCTACAAAACTGCAGATTTGTTTGTAAAAAAATCCATTTCACTGTGCGTCAAAATTAAGCAGCAGCAGTTTTGAAATATTTCTGGTCCTGGAAACATTTTTTGTTTTACTTTTATCCCACCCCCATCCACATCACATAATTTTGAACCTTCACTTCATCTGGATATCTGGATTATTGGATGTAACCGAATCCTACAGTCTTTTATCTGCATCCTCAGAGCACAATCTGTTCTGATGAAATGACACCTGCCAGAGAGCTCTATAAATCCATCTGAATGGTCCATTGACGGAGCCACAGCATTAGGAGCCGTGAATGAGTTTGAACTGCAAAGCTACTGACAAGCTCAGGCACACGAAGCACCGATTCCATCCTCGCAGATTCAGAGGAAATGGGATGTTTACAGTAAATGGGGCCCTTAGCAGCACCCACAGTGTTCAATATTGATTAAATGAATCATATTTGTAAATATGAGGAGAAGCATCAGCTTTCGACTCTGTGATACATCAACTTCCACATACGGAGGCCACTAGAAGCAGAAAAAATTGCAAAGCTGCATGTTTTTCTGTTGTTATTTTTGTTATCTTTTTAAAACAAATTGCTCCTTGACATTTTTTCAAATTTTTCTCATAGTTTTCATGTCAGCATTTTGACTGTCTCCTTGAAATACCCACCATCAACGACAGGACCAAATCAGCATAAACTCCAAACTTCAAGAGAGCAATGAATTCAAACATTCTTGCACATGACAAAAGATTCTATTGTATTTAATGTGAAATTTTAAAGGTTAAACAGAAAAGCTAGGTGGGATTATGATTTCTTAGGGGCAGAGATTTGGCAATTAAGCTGCTGCAGCTCATAAAAACCATTGAGTAACATTGTTGAGCAAGATCAGTAGGCCCTATAGCAGGGGTCTGTGAAAATGTGAGAGTCTCTGGAAATCTTAGGGAGTCACCTGCTCTGCAACATAGTGGCTTCATTTGCTGCACCCCTGCCTTAATCAGTGCATGCTGAACTTTTGAACTGCAGGCGAGGAAGAAGCCACTCACTACTTCAACTCATTGGCTTTGAAATACTACTCTTCTTGTTTCCCCTTTAACGCCGATCTCCTTGGTTTCACTGCGGGAAGAGGAGACGTGAAAAGGAGCCATTTCAAATTTTAATTGGTTGCTTTTTGTACGTCTAACTGACATTCGTACAGACCGACATTATCCTTTCAGATTTTTAATTAACAGCTGCCTCTTGGTGTCACCACATCAAAAGGTCGCTGTGTGTAATTGTTCCATTGTGTGCGTCTGTGTTTTGAGTCCGAATGTGTTTGAAGCCGTTTGTTGTGAAAGTGCAAACGACGTGCAAAGTTTTAATGCTCAGCATTCTGTCAGGTGTGTGCGAGAAGATTCACAAAGTGCCAGCTCGGAGTCAGAAAAGGAAGTATTTTAAATTCCTCTCTACTGTGCGCTTGTGGTTACATTCTGTCAAAACCACCACAGACAAGAAAAATACATATTTTAGAGGATTAAACTATAATCTGATTGTAGCACCTTATTTTAATGTAGGTGAGTATTTTCAGAAATGCTGGTCATAATTACCAAGAATAGACAACACTTACCTAAAAAATAGGGGTACAGCCTATTCTGTTAAACTGAGCATACTGGGCATGCAAGTATGTTTTTGTTGCTTCAGAATGAACACTGTAAAATGCCTTTTTTTTTAAAAATTGAGATATAAGTAAATTTGTATTTCTGATACTTTTTCAAGAGCTTGGAGGGGAAAAAAGGAAACCCATTTCTGCTTAGCATAAACTGCCTCTCTAAAAGCCAAGTAAAACCCATTCCTTTCACACAATGAACAATATGTTTTAACTTCATCTGGGTGGAGCATAACAAATAGTACATGACTGCTACCACAAAGAAAATGTGACTAATAATAGTCACATTAACAGGAATCATTATTAGCTCTCAGTGGAGAGCGTAGGATCCAGAAATGTGTGACATTGTATCCTGGCAGTGGCTGACAGCTGTTATCAGGAAAAGTGAGAAATGATTTCAAAAAGTGGCACCTCCTGTAAGGATGCATAGATTTGAAGCCGTGGGGGGGGGGGGAAAGTATAATGGAAACAAGTAGCACCCTCTTGTCTAAAGTTAGGTGCAGTGTCTGTAAATCACAGATATATGGGAGCTGAAGAAGAAACAGGCAGGCTTTTCACAACTGAAACAAACCCGTTGACATTTAGTGGGTGTTGATCTTTGTCAAAATCAGCATTTATAGAACAAAGAAATCTCTCAAACCAGATCAGCAACTCATTTATAGATTGTATCAGATAAAAAAAGTATTAGCAGCTATGCAGAAATATAGCACAGATATGCAGCATGTATCTTCTATCTTGGTTGACTTCTCATCATTTTTTTGTCTAATCTGTAAATTAGAAATATTTCTTCTGGTTAGATGTTTTTTTAAAAGAAAAAAAAGAATCTAGTCCAGTGCTTAAACGGCTCTTCCTTTCAATGCCAGCTATTACAACTTGATATTTAGACATAATGAACTCATTCATTTACCCTAGGGTGCTAGATAATTATAGGCCTTACTATCCCCGACTCCCTGCTGTACCAGCAGGAGATTGTATTCATTAGGACACTCCAACCATGAAAAAATGGCTGACCTTTCTAGTTTTTCCTCCAAAAGTAATGTCTGTCTTGCCTTTTAAACTTAACACAACTCCCAAATATACAATTTAAGGATATTCTGTTTTTGGTAACAATGTACAATTTACTTATGAGTACTCAGTGTCTTACTCTCAGTAAAAAATAACCTGTGATCTCAGTTTTACTAAACAGGGAGGAATTCTGATGAGGAAAACTAAGAATGGGAGCAAAAATAAAAAGGTTTCATAACTAAATAAATTCCATTGCCGTTTGAGAAAATACTTTATTGCAGACTTATTCAATATGCTACTTTTGATAGAATGGTTTGGTATACTGCAGTCTGTGTTGTGATGTGTTTTACACGGACTGCAGATTGAGTTGCTCCCTTGTCAGAATTCCTTCCTGGATCGACAAAGTGCTCTGATCAATGTCTACTTTTTTTTAATTTAACTGACCATTGTCTACTGCAGACGAGACACTGACCACTCCTAAGTCATTCACACAAACCCACTTAATGAAAATAAGAAACAAACACAAAATGAAGTCGAGCACCAGATTCCTAAAGTACTATTTTCCACTATCTCAGGTATGTTGTGTTGTAGGTGAAATTTAAAGGCACTGTGCAGTGTGTTTTTTTCATAGGTCTCATTTAGTATTGATACTATTTGTCCTGAACCATCCGAGTACAAATGTTATAGTTTGGTGTGTGCAGCTACTCAGAGAACACATGGAAAGAACATAAGTTGTTTTAAAGCCCGGCACACTATTTACAGCATACATATGATTTATCATGGACACCAGGCTAAAAACTACTAAATAAGATTCACTTTCTGCTCTCTGAAACACACTGAATTCTGAATTATGTGTGATGTTATACCCAAAGAAAATATGAACGCAAGAGCCAAATTACCTTGGCTTTGCAGCCCGAAGAGAGGAACAAAAAAATCCATATTTTTTCTAATGTGCCTTTAGGATTACTGCACAATGGTTTGTCAAAATTATAGTAAAGCTTTCTTTGCTCCTAATAAAAATACTTTTATAACTCTTGTTTTAAATCACTCCATTTTCCTTTAAAGCCTTGGAGGATATATGTGTGCTACAAACCAGTAGGGGGAAACAAAAAAAAAGAAGCACTAAATAAAACACCACAAACCAGCTTAGTATCATTGTTAGGAGGGAAGCCAACTCTTTGAAGTAGAGTCCAAGTTGGCCTTAACTATAGGGGCTGGTCAGTGTGTGCTGAGCTTGTTCAGTAACATTGCTGCAACCTTATAATCTCCTATCTCCCACATGCTGCTGTGCTCTCTCCCATAGATTGAAGCACCATTTTTATTCAATTAATCTTTTATCACAAGCCTGTGGCTGTGTTTTAGTCTGTGCCAAACGGGGAGCTGGTTAGGTCCTCTGTTAAATCCAGGCAGCAAACAGATCTCAGCTTTACCCGGCTGTATTCTCTACTGTTTGGAGTTTGGTTAGCTGATGGGTAGTGCCAGATGTTCACACGAGGGATATGATGTGTTTTTATTTAGTCCAAAGGAATTAGCATCCTTTTGTACATGATTGAAGCATTAAGGTTTGATCCTTTCTGCAGTTGGGCAGTAGTTGAAGGCTGATGATGTGGTTATATATCATAGAATTTTCAGCAGTAGTCCAGTGATAATTAGAGCTTGGCTTTTTGATATTTAAATTTTTATATAGCAAAGATTTGGAGGAAAAAGTTGAAATTACACCAAAAAATAAAAAATAAAAATTCAAAAGATTCACAGATGCAGGACCTCTTGACATTGAGCTTACTGGAAATGTTTTCCAGTAAGCTGTTGTAAGTGTAGTTTTTCACTGTAGTTTTGAGAAGTGGTATATGAAAATACCATTCACATGAAGGCTAGAAATTAATATCCCCTTGTGGAAAAAAATTGCAGGGTAACACAATCATTCTTATTTATGTTAAATGTTTACTTTATTGTTGTGACCGATCATTGTAGTAAAGTTGATGGAAAACATTGTGAACTAAAATCCCCTGAAAACCACCTAGTTGGATTCTTGTTGGGAATTTGTTGACAGCACATCAAGCCTTTCATGGTAAATTGAAATATAATCTTACCATGCTTCCTTTGTAAACGATGCAACAATGTTAGCATGTTTTAGCATATCTGAAATTATGGCTCCCATTTCATTCACACTACTGTTTAGTTTTGTTTTGGCCCACATCAGTTCCCAAAGGAATTATCTTGCTTATTAAAAGGTTGGGGGGTTGGAATATGACACCATGCTTTAATTCATAAAGGCCATTAACTATTATACCTCTCATACTGTACAGGGCTTTAGCACCTTGAATAAAAGGGCCTATTCTAACTTGTCTTTTGAGGCCCTCCTTTTTATCAGAGTACTTAATGTCACAACACCTCTCACCAATAGATCTTGC
Source organism: Atherinosoma microstoma (assembly GCA_037177055.1). Classification (NCBI taxonomy): domain Eukaryota; kingdom Metazoa; phylum Chordata; class Actinopteri; order Atheriniformes; family Atherinidae; genus Atherinosoma; species Atherinosoma microstoma. Next base: position 11,804,627 of record JBBBVU010000005.1, read on the forward strand.
TAGTGCTAAAAATAAATTAACTTGCTGCTGATGGAGAATGCCAGTAAGAGAAAAATAGAGTGACTGAGAAAGAGTCAAACAAGAATAAATCTTAAACTTTTTTTTTCTCCCATTGGTAAGAACTTTGTGCAATAAAAAGTTGTAAGATGGATGCTAAGGTGACCTTGCTGTTGGACCAGTAAGTAATAAGAAATAAATTACATGGTTTGCTGTGTCTCATGATATTTCACCATGTGATGATTAACTGTGTTAGGAAAGTTTTCAATTCTGTTTTTGTTGAGGATGAGCCTCTTTAGCCCATGTTGACTATCTTGCCATATTTTTTCAATCAAGGGTCAAATTATATTGCAGACAGTATTTCATTCAGTTGTGTTAGCAATGCTCAATCAACCTTTTAGCCAACAGTAACCTGTGGAATAAATATGCTGATGCTATTCTTTTTTGTTTTATGTGTTCTTTGATCCTTGTGTTGTTGTTTTTTTTTCTCATGGTGTGACAGTTTTTTCAAATCAGTTTCTTAAAAAAAGCCTGTGAGAGTCTACATATGACAGCAGTGCAGTAGCACTGGAAACCTGTAGACAGCTCCAAAGTCTCCAAGCTCTGCATGGTGCTGCTTTATGTAACAGGAAAAACTTTGACAAAAGACTAGATGTTTAAAGTGGCTTTTCTGCTGAATAGAACAATTTCCCTTTTGGTGGCCAGATTTATGACAGGTTTGTGACATGTCCCTCACCTCAAATACTAGTTGCTTGTTCAAAATAAACATATTCATCTAATTTTGTTGTTACATTCATGCAAGCACACAATGCATATTCATATCAGTTTAAACTGTGGCTGCAGAGTTCAGGAAAACCTGAAAGGTGGCTCTGTCTCTGAGTAAACAAATAGGAGGATGCTATGTAAATGCACAAGATTTCCAAGGAACGCAAGTATCAGAAAATGAATGGCTTTCAAAGTCATTTGCTTTGGTTATGCTTTCCCGCTCAATTAATACATTGAAGTTGTTGCAAATTACAAACTACATTCAAGTGCAAAGCCAGCACATTTAAAAAAAAATAAAAAATTTAAATAATCAGAGCCAACTCTCCAGAACCAACACAAATAACTGCCCAGACATGTTTCCAAGATGGTGGCCGCTGGGTGGTGAAATAGAAAGCTGAGGCTTTTTACCAAAATAAGCTTCTTGGTGTTTAGCAACTGTAATAACAACCTTGACTATAAAAGCAAAGAAATGTAAAAAAAAAAAAAAATTAAAACACAAAAAACCTGGTTTCACCAGACAATGTAGATCAGTCCAAAGCAAAATGTAGTCATGTTGTTTATCACATGTTTAATAGCAACATATCACTAGGTAGTTTGGAAACTGGAATTGGAAAATGGACATTGCAACATTAATACAAGGCAAAGGGTTGACAAATTGCAACGTGTGTGGTATTTTTATAGGGAAGGAGTAAAGAAAATGTGGTAATTGTTTAATTCTTTCTTGTGAAACTGCAGCATTCCGCACAGTCAATCAAGTAATCATTTCACATTATGTCAAGAGAACTGGTTGAAATGTACCAGTTGAACTTCTAGAGAATCACCATAATAATGCCAGCCTTTGTTCATGTAAAAAAAAAAAATTGTTAGTGCATAATGAATTGATGTTTAATGATAAACATGATAAATTATCTTCTATTAACTTTTAAGATAACCTCTATGTGGTTGTAGTGCTTACCCTGGATTTCTTTTCATTGTCCATACTGCTCACTCTCAGCGCATATTTTATACTGCCTATCGTCCCACTTTTTACAGGATAAACTTTTCAGTTCCAGCCACTATCCGTGTGACATTCATGCCATGTGAAGGCTGCGGAAGGAACAGGCTCAGAAGCTTGCTATGGGGGGAGTGGGTTGAGGTTGGGGGGGTAGGTTATGCCTCTGTATGCTCCCAGCATTCACCCTCGTTAGCCTTTACCAGTTAGACAATACCCTGATGAAACATGACAGGACAAGCTTTCATTGCCATGTTGAGGCTGACACTTTAAAATGCTAGCAACTGCACTGTTTTGTAGCTCTTGCAGGGAAAGGGAATTTTAAATGGCCACACACAAACGCTTTTGTTTGCCAGCGGTACTGTAGGAATAATAATGCAATGAAAAATAACATCCCGAGACACACGGCAAACCCAAGAGTAAGTAACTGCAAAATGACAAATGCTTTATTTGAAGAGAAAATACACAGAAAACAGAAGTCTGTTGCCACTGATCTCAGAAAATATTTGTGAATATAAACAATCCCAGCCGGCTCAAGACTGTGATGCCATTGACAACTTGAAGTTGTTCTATCTACAAAAGTCGGAATTTGTAGTCCTTTAGAAGGCACTCTCAACAGAATTCTCATTTTCTTTCTCATTTTGACTGGACTGAACTAAAAATGACCTTAAGTAATGTCAGTATGTACGTTACTACATCATCATCCTGTAGATTTAAACCCCTCAGCTGGTGTTCCTCTCTATAGGAGTTTCTTTGAGATGATCAAGGTACAGAAGGAAACTCACAGGATCACCTGCTTGTGTGCGCGTGGGCTTGGATATATGTGTGTGCAAGGCCATGTTGGTAGCTGTGCAGCTGATTGATATCATAAGTGAACCATGGGCTGAAAGGTCCCCCGGTGCCAGATGAAAGGCAGGATTAACAGAAGAGGAGCTGAGCTGCGATGAGCGCTGTGAGTGTATCGGGGGAGATCAGATGAGGAAATAATAGAGAGGGGTCCCTTGCCTTTGGTGAGGGGCACACAGGAAAGTGCGGCATATGAGATGCAGAGTTTGGTGAGATTGAATGATCAGTTCCAGAGAGCTGGCAGCTTTCCCAGCCAAGTTCCCAATCCCCCAAAGAGAAGAAAGAAAAGTAATCTTGATGGTGAAGAAAGATATTAGAATTAGATAAATGGGAGCAGCAGGGTCAGCAAAAGACAATTAACCCAGCCATTTTTCCCTCAACAATCTGATACAATATTACGCCTTTGATCGTTAGCTGCAATTAGCACGTTCACAAAATGGAGAATTATGTTTTTCTCTGTGACTTAATATTCTGGCAAGGATGTCCCTCTTGCATTAAAGTAGTGAGTCCCCTGCATGCTATTTAATGCTTGGCTTATTGTTTGATTGCAGTTAAAAATTATGACTTGATGCACCAAGACATAGAGATTTAAATTAGGTAATAAAAACTAGCTAATACATGGTGCATGCAGTCCAGAGGTGCAACTCCCAATCAAGAAGTGTGATGATGGGTTAAACATTCCTATTGATCCACTTAGGCACTCTGTTTCACACTCTCTTGTCCACAACAGCAAGAACTCACTACATTTGTGGGGCATTTTACAACTGATTGCTTCATCCAGGAAAGGCTCATTGAAATTCATTATAAATGAAGCACTTTATATCTCTCTTTCCAAGGGGAACTTCAAGTTAAGGTTTACACTGATGTTTGTGTCTCTTAAACATATTGCTTTTAACTTTTTTTCAAGGCCTACTAAGGTGAGATGAATGAATTGGAAACAGAGCTATTTATGTGCATTCTAATAGGCAACATATTCTTAAGTCATGCTGTAGCTTTACATCACTCATGAGTTTTTACATAACATTTGTCAGCCAGGAAACTGAAATGACAGAACTTACTATGCCGTTAATTGGCCACAAAAAAAGAAAGAAAGAAAGAAACAACCACATTCAAAGAAAGTTCAGACACTATTTTCAAAAAGCAGAAAAAAGTATTAAGAAGGGTTATTCAAATTACTCAGCACTGACTCAGAAAGCATGCCACTAATGATGTAACAAAAAAAGCAGTGTTTTGGCCCAGCTGTAGTCATAACATAGACTTATGCACCATACTGTTTTTCAATTAGTTTGCTGAAGTGAAAATGCCTTTTAGCGGTAGTTGTTTTTGTTACTCCATTTTGATGATTTGATGATGATACAAGCCAAGTCTTGCAAACCAGTAGTGACTATATGGATGGAAACTGTAGGGGAGTTTGTGTATTTATGGCCACACTGAGCTGCTGTGCATTTGTCCAATAGCCAGAGCGGCTGGTTTTCCATGTGAAACTTATCATTCAGTGTATCTGTGCTTGGAGATGCAATAAATTCCAAATAAGTATGTGTTTACTTCATTGGGCTAGCTGTCTTACTGATATTTTCTCACATTTGAATGGTTCATCATAAAAGGAGGGGGGAATGTGAAGATGTCTGCCACTGAATAATTCACACTTTTTTTTATTTCCGTACTCTTCAATTCAGCATGTCTCATGGTAAATGTGCATGTCAGCGTACATCACAGCCGAAGCAGAGATTATTTACACTGCTCACATTTCTTGCTCCAAAAGCTATATTTCTATCAATGATACAAAATTCTATAAGCCTTTGTCAAAATTCTAGTCACCTCATACAGCATAACTCAATTTTCCCATCACTATACCCAATTTCCAATCCTGCTGCGTCAAGTTCTCTTGAATAAAATGTTGTTCATTTTGTAGAGCATAACCAATGTCCTGCATTTCATTGGGCTTGTTTCCTCTCTGTCAAGCTGTTCCAAGTGTCTTAGCTCCTTTCCCCAAGAAAACGTAGCATCCTGACACCACATGTGGGATCCTGAGGAGGATTGAGGATGATGTATGTGCGACTGGGGAAGAGGACGCTGTTTTGACAGATTGCCACAATGGTCTCATCGAGCCAAGGGTCAAAAGGCAGACCCCTACTTTCTGTCATTGTATCAGGCATGTTAGCTCAGGAGAGTCTCTGATCTAAACCCTGCATGGTGGCATACATGGGGGGAGGACATAAAGTACAGCTCAAGAAACAACTGTCCGAAGAGTTATTGTGTGTTGTGTACACATTAAAAGTAAGTTTTCTAATACACAGCCCATTCCCACAAAAAGTCACACGCTCTGATATTTTGTATTTCTTTAGCTTTGATCACAGCGCACATTCATTTCGATAAGCCTCTGCAATGTCACAATATGTATTTCTGTCCAGTTACTTTTAATTTTTCACCAAGATCTTGTGGTGTTTAAAGTCTTCTCCTGCACATTAAGGTCTGGACTCTGTGGTGACCAATTCTCATGCTCCCTAAAACACTCTTTCGAAATTCAAGCCTGATGAGTCCTGGCATTGTCATCTTGGAATGTCCCCCGTGCCATCAATGAAGTAGACGTGCCTTCCTCTTACTCTGAAGCGCCCATTACAATAATGTCACAATGACTGCGTTTACATGCAGCCAATAACCCTTTCAAAACCGGAATATTAGCAATAACCCGGTTGCGCAATGCCATGTAAACACCGGCAGAAACCCGAATATGCCCATATTCCGGTTTTTAAAAAAAAAAATATTACTCCTCCGTGTCGGAATATCTCCATCGAACGGAACATCAAATTGTGTTCTGCGCATGTTCCATCAGCAAGGACTCTTGGTCTTTTAACAAACATGGCTCAACCAAGACGCATCACACCACACTTTTGGAGCGAGGAGGAAACAATTTTTTTTCATCACAGTGGTGGAAACGGGAAGCATGGATGAGTATGACACAACTTCAGCTCCATTTCCCATTTCCACTACACGTTCTCTCCTTCTATTGAGGACCACGATGCACAATAGTGTCAAATACTGCTGGTGGGTCAGTACCAGCACCAAAGCGCAAGCAAAAGCGACTGCTATCGGTCCCGGATAGTTCATTTTCCACCTACTGTTATTGTTGTTGCCATGGATACAGGAAGAAGCGGAAAATGTCCCATATTTTCGTCATGACGTTCTCCATGTATCGCAATTTGGTTCGGGATATTCCAATTGATTGCAACTATCATGTATACAGGAATAACTCTGTCTGCTTTCCATTTCTTTGCACAAAACAATAAACACAACAGTGATATCTATTTATTTTCTAGGAAAAAAGTTGCTCCTAAACTGTATTACATAATATAAATTACTATATTTTCTATAAATCATATGCCCTGAAGCACTTCTTAAGTAAATGTTCATCTTGGAGTCTGCTACAAGTTTCATCTACTAAACAACACATCACTTTCTCACACTAGTCCGAAAACTTTGGCTGCCTCTACGCCTCAAGAAAAAACTCCAATTAAGTAACAATCTGTTTCCTTGTAATTATATGTACCAGCTTGCTTAAATTAGGCTGAAACCCACTACAGAATTAGAATTTGAAACTGGGTCAAGAGCATGTCACAGTGTTTCTGCTCAAGCAGTTGTGGCATAGGGGGAATAATGGTGGTGGTGTAAGCAGGGCTGGGGAGGTGTCAAGATGCCCAGCTCACTGGTGGAGACGAAACCCCCGGAGTCACTGGTGTTTCCTTCACAACACCACGGTCAAGATTCTTCAGACAGGCACATCAACAAACAAATGCTTGTTTTCTCCTCATTAGTGCACTCTAGTGAAAGAGGAAAATCCTATAGCCAAGAGTGGCTGGAAGGATGGATGTGTCAACTCATGTCACGCCTCTTTATTCCTTTCCGTCTTGGGGGCAGGGGATGTCAAAAGAAAAAAAGAAAAAAACACTGAAGGGTTAAGGGCAACATGGTTTTAGAATTTTTGTTATAGGGCACAAAGTGTGTTTGTATGTGAGTTAATGTCAGCTTGTGTACATGTTTCTTGTTGTGAAGATAGGTTTCTGAGGACATTTTTCATAAATCCTTTGGTCATTAGTTTGCCACACGGTTTCAGGGTAAACTTTTTTGTTGTATGATAAAATTTGGAAGTGTGCTGCAATATTTATTTGGAGTTAATCTATAATAAAATAAAAAAAATAAAGTCCAAAGATTCAAAATAATAACAAAATTATTTTTCAAAACTTTGTAGTCATGAACGAAGGAAGTACATCCTGTTTTGATTCATTTTCATTTTCATTGTATTTTACAGATCAGGAAATTGAAAGGAAATTCATCTGGTTATAAATTATCTGAAAATGTGGTGCCTGTAATTAATATTGACATATTACAGTCATTTATTTAACAAAAACAGGCCAAACCACACAAGCATGTGAAAAAAATAAGAATGAAAAAAAAAAAAGAAATCTAAGCTCACTCCATGACTCAAAACAAGTAGCGCAACCCTTACCCTGCATAGGCTGAGGTTGGACCTCTTATGTTCATCACTGTTATTTTTCAGGAAATAAAAAAAAACAAAAATAAAAAAAAATGTGTGGTTTTGAAATGAATAGACATGATGTTTAGTTTAATTACATGGGGATTTAACACTGGATTAGTTAGATGTTTGTAAAACTACAGACAGACATAAAGGCTGACCAGTAGTACTGATTTATACATATGAAATGAAATGAAATGAATGAAATGAATGAAATGAATGAAATATACTT
>JBBBVU010000005.1:11812453-11827639 GCA_037177055.1 Atherinosoma microstoma
AAAGCCTCCTCCAGCACATCCCAAACATTCTTCATGGGGTTAAGTCTGGACTCTGCAATACCCAATATATGTGTGAAAATGATGTCTCATGGTCCCTGAACCACTCTTTCAAAATTTGAACTCAATAAATCCTGGCATTGCCATCTTGGAATATGGATGCCATCAGGGAGGGAACAGTCCACTGATGGAATAATCAAATCATTCAGTATATTCAGGTAGTCAGCTCATCTCATTCTTTGGGCACATAATGTTGCTGAACCTAGACCTGACCAAGTGGAGCAACCCCATATCATACACCTGCTCCCACAGGTATGTACAGTAGGAACCAGTGATGATGGCTGCATCACTTCATTCGCCTCTCATCCTACTCTGCTTCACCCACCACTCTGTAATAGAGGGACATCTGGTTTCACCAGACCACATGGCCTTCTTCCATTGCTCCAGAGTCCAACCTCCAGCAAATTAAAGCCTTTTTTTCCGATTAGCCTCACCGAATAGTGGTGTCCTATGGCTACAATGCTGTTTAGTCCCAACCCCTCGAGTTCCCTTCACATTGTGTGTGTGGAAATACAGTTTTATTGTCATTGTACAGTACAATCAAATTTAAATACCATGAATGAAGGTACATAAAAAAATAAAGAAAATATTTTCATAACACACACAATTAGAAGTACAATTAAATGTTATATGTTGCTCCTCCTTTCACTATCAAACATAGCTGTGAGTTCTTCTGTTATTTTTTTTACCATTTGATTTCACCAAACTTCTAATAATAAATTTTTATAGGTATACATTTATAGGTTCCTTTCAAGACACTCAAGGTCACCTTAAAAAAAACAAGATTAAAGAATATAACAAAAGTAGTAAAAATAACATATAATAAAATATAGTGAAAACAGCAGTAAAGTGCAACAGTGAGGCTGTTTCAGTCCCAGAATGAAAGGGAATACTGTATGCCTGTCTAAATAGATGTATTTTAAAGCTGACATTTTAAGGAGATGAGAAATTCTGACTGTTTTACGTTAAGTGGCAGAGTTCCAAAGACAGGGGGCCGAGCGTCTGAAGACTCTTGACCTGATGGTGGACAAGCGAGCAGGTGGGAGAGTGAGTTGGATGGAGGAGGAGGATCTGAAAGTGAGGGGTGAGGTTGTTGATTTTTTTTCCAACCACATTTTTTCCTGGAAGAAAATGGTTCCCCACAATCCTTCCAGTTTTTAATTATGCATTTGACAGTTCTTAGCCCAATTTGAGTAGTTTCAGCAATCTCTTTAGATGTTTTCTTTTTTTGATGCATGTCAATAATTTGAACCTTCTGAAACAGATTAACATCTTTTTCCATGACCACAGGATGTGTCTTCCCACATGGGTGTTTACAAAATGAGGAACTACTCGCTGCGTCGGTGACAGTTAAATACCTTGTTGCCAGTTGAAACATCATCATCCTTAATTAACCAATGGGAGGCTCTCACCCATTTGCTTACTCAAATCCAAGTGGTGAGAGTTTTTGCCAGGGAATGTACCATTTTATGCTTGTTAATAGCAAATGTGCACAGTGTTATGTATTTCAGTATTGTATGTATTTGTTTTTTGCTACACCTGCATTCAGTCTCAATGCATTGTCTCATTTGGATTTTTTGCCACTGGAGGTGCTGAGGATAATGATGTTCCAGATGTGATGCATGATTCAATGGGACAGTCGTACTTCTTTCTGAATAGAGAAACTTTGAAAATTTGTGGGTTTTTTATTTTTTTTATTTTGGACAGAACCTGACAGCATCAGCAGGAGCAGCCTTGTGTTGGCCACGTATGTGGAACAGATGCCAAACCAAATGGTTCACTAATTACATGTACACACCATCACATTTTCCAGAAGTGCACTCTGTGTAAATATCTGCATTGCTGCATGTGTTACAGATGATCTTTTTTACACTAAGACTGAAAAATAAATATATGTTTTTCACATCATCACCATGATGTTACGCTACTGAGTAGATGGCATGTTAACTAAACAGCAATGATGCTGAATTTGCTGTCTTCAAAAATAACATCACATCATTACTAAATATTCACGTCTTCACACAGTAGGATAATAACACTTTGTGAAACCTAAAACAACTATTTTAGTTTGTATTTCCTAGAATTTAATTTGAGAAATGGATTGAGAACCCTGTTGGTTATTTATATGGGATTATATTTTTGCTAAAAAAATCAAACAAAATCCCGATATCAAACATAAATTCAGAATATGAGCGGAAAAAAGCATTAGTGAAGAAATAAAGTCATTTTTAAAAAGTGAAACTTATGTGGAGTCACACTTTTAGTTTAATTCTGTAAAGTCTTTGTCTTTGCTCTCGCTGCCATTGTTGCAGTTTTGTTTCCTGATTCTCTCCTTTGCACTCCCTGATTTGTACTTCTGGCACAAACCCCCTCAGATGGGAGGGTCTTCTGAGAAGTCCTTTTCCATTGGGCAGTGATTTTTTTGATTGACAGTTCAGTGGCCTACACAATGTTAGCTATCGTACTTTCCAACGTTAGTGGCTACACCGAGGCTTCTTCACCTGTTAGCTATGTTGAATTCCTACAAGATTGAAAGTGAGACTTGATCATATATTCTATCTGAACCTAGACACTTTGACTTTGAATATAGTTAAATAAAGCTACATTTTACTATGTATCTACACACTTTTTTTGTGTTTTTTATAAAATCCAAAGGGTAAGTGTTTCCAAACTTTTGACTGGTAGTGCAGCTACACTAATTGCATGATAAACCATACAAATAGCAACTCTCAGCAATTAAGCATAGACTGTTCTCCCAAAATTTTGAAATTACTTTTTATTTAATTAAATACAGTAAGATAGCAACTGCTAGTGTGATTGAAAAAAAAAATCCAACAAACATGACAAATTAAACAAGATATGTTCTATGCTATAATTGTTTTCAATAGGCAGGTTTACATATGGCCAAGAAGAAAGCTTGGCTCTGCAGTGTTTTTGTAATGTTTTTGGCTGGAGCATTTTCTCATCAGTTTTTCATTAGGTCTCTATTTCCAATTAGGTGCTAGTCTCAGTGGACAAAAGTGAGGCAAACAAACAATAAATTAGGCAAAGGTGCAACTAATAGATCTGCCAGGACATGCGTCAGTGCATCACATAGTTTAGTGCCAAAACCATTTTCTTTTCTGGGCATTTCAGATAACAGCGAGATAAAAACCCACAGATGACCCTGCCAATTGAGTATGCCCTCTAATTCAAACTACAAAAAAAAAGTCCAAGTGCAGTTGTCACACAATACAAACTATACGTAAACAGTCAGTTTTCTTCACATTAAATGCTGACTGCTGAAAACAGATAATAGAAAGTCATAAAGGACTAATTATTAGCCAGAAAACACATATTGCATCATTCTGTGGGTATAATTCGAAATTGTTACCTGATGTTCTGCTTATCAATGCAACCAGCTGGTCCTGGGCCTGTTGTTTGATGACAAGGCTGTAATTGCTTCCCACGTGTGGTTAATGCAAGTTCATATGGTCACTAATGAGAACTGTCATGCAATAAAGGCTTTAAAAAGAAATAGAAAACTCAAAATGTTTCTAATGGAGAGGTCAGCCAGGGTTAGGGATAAGGCAAAACCTAAGACAAGTCTTGCTTGGAAACTTTAGTTCAGGCTCCTTTTCTTAATTTGTGGCCTTTAAGATGAGGCACTTGCTCAGATTATGACTGCAAACACACACACTTACCTTTTTCTTGATATTTTATTATTATATACTGTTTGACATGAGTTAGAATTGACCAAAGATTTAAAAATTATTTAAAAGATTGTGGTGTTTGCACATTTTCATATGTTATCCGTATAACTTATCCCATCTTCTGTTTCAACCCAGTCTCGTCTGAATTGATTGTATGTAAAAATGTGTCCACACATACACTAGTTTCACAATCCCGGTTTAAACAAATCTGAGATGCTTTGGAGGAAAAGGTTATGAAGAACCTTTATTTCAACCACCTACAGTATGTCTTGCTTGGAGGTCAGGGACTTTGTCCCACCAACCATCTCAACATCCTGCCAAACTCTGCTTTTTTACCTTCAAGTATGACAACTGTTGAAATAATCCAATAGTTAGTCTTTCTGGAAATGCTCTGACCTGCTAAAGCAAAAACTAAGTACTGTACATCTTTTAAGCCTTCATTGTAAAATTGTAACAATAAAGTGGATGGACCAATATGTCATGAGATTATATAATCTGTCTCAAAAATATATTTTTATGTTGTATGCTTGTTATTGTACATCAATAAAAATGTTTTTAACTTAGTAAATTGACATATTCTTGTAAATAGTTTATAAATAGTTTAATAATTTGAATGCTACAACTGAATACCATCAGTGATTCTTTCCCTTTTCTTTCTTCAGTAGCCATTATGTAAAGAGAAGTAGATTAAAATGAAAATTCAAGGCTTTTATTATTTTCAGATCAGTATAAAGCAGCACTACAGAACTTCCAGAGATTTTCACACTTTGACGCCCCTAACGAAGGCTATTTGGCATTTGTCTAGTATCCTGTCTCTTCTCTAACCTCTGTCCTAAATCAGCCTGATGTTGACTCTTGATCTGTCACTCTTTATTTTTATTTTCCTCCCTCCCTCTGATCAAGTCTTTTTGTGTTTCTTTGCTGAATCGGCCATGATGCGCATCAAAACAGCCATATCCAGTTGATATCCAATTGCTAGCAGGTGATGCGCTCCCATAAAGTTAAACAGAATGTCACATGATGCCCTGGGCAGGAAAGTTAAGTGAGGAAGTTCAATTTCTTAGCCTCAGGATGCTGTGAGGCAATGGTGGCTCCAGCAATGTGAATAACAAATGTCAGTGTGCTATCAAAAGGTTAGAAACCTATGTAGCATTGCTTTAACACACAGTTGTTTTGTTGAGTTATGTAAAATGACACTTGTTATCCCATCCCATGGTCTTAAAAGGGTTAAGAACAAAATTGCTCTAAACAAGTTAATCTTAGATACAATTGCTGCTAGTGTGTTTTTGGTGTTGGTGAGCTGAAGACAGTTTTCCACCTTGGCGGACAGTAAAGATTCTATTCTATTTTATTCTATTCTATTTATGGCTGGTTTTGATCCAGTGACAGAATTATTAATTACATGAAAACAAGAAAATGTTGAGTTTATAGAACTATCATCACTAGCAGATTAAAAAGGCTTTTTTTTTCTCCCAAGGTCACACAATTTGAAATACAAACACCTCACCCACTCTGTGTTTCTGTTGGAGTCACATTAGTGATTAATTACTTGCACACTTTGTTTGCCATCTCTCTCTCTGCCAGTGTTTGCTTTTTGTTGTGTTTGTCATGCAATTATTATCTGGGTAGTTAAATGAGGGTGAGCCAGTATGTGGACATGCATCCATTCCAGTGTTTGTTGATGCACCCAACAAAGTCTCAGTCAGTAGGGTGGTAAATTTACACATCAGTAAGGGTCAATGACAAAAAGACCACAAGCTTTGGCATTGATATTTAAAGGTTTCTCATGAGAGTGAGGGATGGGGAAATAACAGTGCTGTCACAGAGCTATCAACACATGCACATTTATTGAGTTTTTCTCTTTTTTTCCAACTGCTATTTAGTCACTAAGACCTCCAACAGCCATCCTTTCTTTTAAAACTGTAGACATTTCTACATTAAACAGCTTGTCTTTCTTTTGAGTTATTGATTTATTGTCACCAAAGTCATAAAAAGAGACTCTCAGCAAAGACTTAGAGACTCAGCTGAGCCATACTGGATGAGTGTTGGACAAATCAGCAAAGAACAGTTTGACTGTGATACATAACTTCTTTTTGACCTCATGGCCAAGCACAGCTGTAAACAAGAGAAAACTTGTGTGAGCTTCACACTTCAAATTCAGAGGCATACCTTTATATTGCTCTCAATATATCAACCAGCTATTGTTTCAGAAGGTGAAGGCAAAGAGTGCAATAAGATCAGAAAGGTTTTCTGTCAAACATGATCCAAAAGCAGACTTTTTTGTGTCATGAAGGCACGTCTTGTTGGGGAGACACAGTCACATTTTATGAGACTAATGAAAATATTGTATCTCCGTTTTCACTTTTCAAGAGATTTGACAGAAATTATCATTTTTTTAAATGTCTTTTTATTACTAGATTAAAATGCTGATTTATTATTTTTGTCCTCACCGTTATCAAGTTGAAGGAAATTCTTAGGGTTTTCTATGTACGTAGAATTGCCCTGAAATGACTTGAACTGGTGCTCTATAGGTGAGACGAAAATAAATCATGTAGGATTGTGTTTTACTAGACATAGAATTCAAAGACTTAAAATAAGTGGCAATGCCTCATTTCAAACAAATGCCACCAGAGCAATATAGTGTGATATCATGCTAGACATGATTATCAGCCTTTTAGATTATGATTCAGATTCCATCTAGTGCTATGACTATGATGTTTGTGGTTCAATGTCAAAACTAAGATATTAGTTCAAGTAGAATTTGGATTTTAATAAACTTCAATGTTCACCGGCAGTTTTACACATTTTCTGGCAGAGTTTTTTTTCAATGGATGAACGTGTATGGATGACAAATGCAAGTTAACTTAAACGAATATCCTTTGCAGCTACACAGTGATGACTTGAAAGTGGATCACACCATAATAGAATAATCTGAAGTGAATCTCCTTTAAGAAGGTCAGTTTGAGAGGGCACAGCTATGACCGTGACCACGTCAGTTTTGTTAATGTTTAGACAGCATGTGGCAAAGTAAAACTGCAGTTGGTGCAGTTACGCTTGTCATGCTTCATATTTAGGAGAGTGTGAGCTTGTCCTAGAGAATAGGGAGATCTGTCAAAAACAAGGTCACCAAGCAATGCCTCAGAAATGTCTTTGTACATTCATACAGCAGTGTTTCCTCTTTTCATGTAGACAGCTATCTCTCTTCTTTATCCTACTTTTGCTTCATTTCCCTTTCCCTTTGCACAATGAGACATCTTTGGGCGTCTCGATTTTGCAGTTTGCAGTTGGGTGCTTCATGCTGCTTCAGAGGTTTTATTTTATCTAAGCTGAACCCTCCCCCCACAATTCTTTTGTGGTTTTACTGCAGATTCAAAGTTTGAATTTGTTTTAGAAGCTCTTCTAACTACTGACCAGATGAGATGACAGCCTCGCTGGCCTTTAAGCTGTGCCTTAAGAGACATGTTTCAACTAGCAGTCTCTAATCACAGTTCATGCCCTTTCTCATGACATCAGTTTTGAATGGAGCCAAAGGTTTGGCCTCTGGGACGCTGAGCTGTTTGCTGACCTTTTGTCTGCATAGAGTAAATGATCACTAAACATATCAAGCAAGCAGTGATTTTTCCCGCCTCCTTTCTCACTCTTTTACTCAGTTTATACTTTATATTCCCAGCAGCAAGACATGTCTTTCCACTGTTTCACCTCAAATCATCCACTTGCAATTGCATTTTTTTTTTTTAAAGTAATGCAGAAATATTGTCCAATATTGCATCCTGCACATTGTTTCTTCCCCACGTTAATGCTGATATGAGCCTGTCGGGTGTGCCTTATGGAAAGCGCCAGTGTAAATACCTGTCTTTTTCCTTCATAACACGGAAACTGAGGTGAACGCCTTTGATCATGGTGACATAAGTGAATGAAAAGAGGAGGAAATGGAGAGATGGCAATGGGGACAAATCGCCTCTAAAATTAAACATGACAACCTCTGATTGTAATCTCCATGTGGACTTTTGGGGACGGAGGGTCTATGATGACAGGGAATCTGAATGAATATGTACCTCATTTGAATGAATAGAGAAAGAAAGAAAATTGTCTAAAGGATATACACATATACAATACATAAAGGAAAGGAAAAGGGACCTTTTTATCCCCAGGTTAAGGCCATCATTTCTACTTATTAATTCTAAACACAGGTTATTTTCTAAATAAATCTTTAGGTAAATCAAATTCAGGAAAAGAAAAATAAAACTGCTTAAAGCAGCTTTGTAATTCAATTCAGTTTAATTTAATTCAGTCATTCAATACGTTTATTTGCCACTTGGTACATGGAAATTCTCACATAAGAATACATGCTTTGTTCAGAAAATACAATATGCACGTTACACACATCTTAACAAACTGCATCCTGAAAGTTCATGTGGAATTGGAAGTTGAGTTATTGCAAAATATGTGCAACATACTGTGCATACATATGTTGCCGTCATGTGAAGAAGCAGCTGGAGAGACTGAACCGGAACAAGGCTGCAGGTCCAGATGGTGTAAACCCCAGGGTTCTGAAGACCTGAGCAGATCAACTATGTTGGTTTTTACAGTACCTCTTTAACATTAACCTGAGTTAGGATAAAGTTCCTGTGCTGTACAATACATCCTACCTTGTTTCAGTAAAATATCACAACCATCTGGCCTAAATAACTACAGACCAGTTGTCTTAACATCTCACATCATGAGAGTCCTTTAGAGACTGGCTCACCTCAGTAAGCAAGTGAACACCTTTCAGGGTACATTACAGTTTGCTTAGCATGGACTTGAGGTTGATGACACCATCATCTACCTGCTTTAGCAAGTATACTTGTCATCTTGACAAATCAGGCAGCAAGGTGAGGATTATGATTCTTTTTAGTGCTTTTAACACCATTTTAACACCTTTTAACACCATTTAGGCATTTATAACTACCTAACAAACAGACCACAGTATGTGAGACTGAAAGGTTGTGTGTCTGAGAAGGAGGTCGGTAGTACAGGAGCACAACACAAGCAATTGTACTCTCGCCATTTCTCTTCACACTCAATACTCAACAATTCATGTTGTATATTGGCACTTTATCTATGTACTTCACTTACAATCACTGAGAGGTAGAATTGCTAAAAGTGTTTAAAGTTAAACACAGAATTAAGTCTGATGAAATGTATGTGTTTTATATGGTAACATAATGTGTTTTTTATGAATATGTATATAGTTTTTACAAGAGTGTTACATTTTGTACAGGACCTCAGATGTTCTGCATATTGTGTGTGTATGGTTGTGCTAATTGTGTGTAGTGTTTTGAACTTCGAGCCCTGTTTTCAAACTCATTCTTAAGCAATCAGAAAAACTGTAAAAAAACAAAAAAAATCCTTTCTACAACATTTTGATTTCCCTTTGAGAGTTTAAAGTCATTTTCATTTAATGTAATTTGTAAATATTATTGCAATATGTTGAACATGTCTGTTCACTTCAAGTTTAAAAGACTTCATAAAAACACATCTTTATTATCAGTTTAGTGATTCATAAATTCCACTACACGTGATCCCATAATGTAAACATATTACAGTGTACAATGCATCTGAAAGTATTAATATTCCATGTTTCATGCTCCTGTACCAACATACAACACTACAGATATTAGGATTCAAACAGAACATACCATAAAGCTCCATTCTGATATCATTTTCACTTTCTGTAAACGTTTTCTATATTCTGCTCAAGATAATTTCAGCCAATAAATTCAAGGTTATAGATTTAGGATTGAATTATTTGGCTTTGCATAAGCCGAAATTGTGTCCCCCAAATCAACTTTGGAAACATAATCACTCTGAATAAATAAACAGGGATGCAGAACTTTTAAAAAGATATCCATATTGACATGTTCTCAGTGATGTTGGACAACCTTGAGGTTATTTGCTCCTTAGTTTGGTGATGAAATGTATGTGAATGATGCACAGATGCAGGCCCCATCAGTCTCTACAATCTAATGTGATTTGTTTTATGTATGTTCAAGTTTAGCATGAATCCATATACTGTGTATTAAGGGAGGGCCGCTGCTATTTTCCTGTTATCTACAGAAGATTAAAGCCTGCAGTAGTGCATAAAAATCACCCCCACACTCACTTTGTTAAACACACACACAGACCCAAAAACAATTTACACTATAAATCCCTTCAGATTGGGAAACAAGTAGACAAATGCACATTGCGAGGCATTAGAATAAATGAAAAACAGACACAGCACATCTATTTTGATATAAACACCTTAATGCATGTAATCAAACATGGACTTTGCTGTGGATTAGGAGGTGTTTTTTTTTTCTTTTTTCACTACTGTGGAGACATTCTTTCTTGTTAGTTTGCTTCCTTCTTCTTACTGATCTTTTTTAACTAGACAGGGAGTTTTTGAAGTAAAGAAAAAAAAAGTGCTGTTCAGAAGCTAATTTCCCAAAATACAAGTAAGCAGGATTTCAAAGATGACTTCAAAGACTAAAAATGACAAAGTTAACTTTCCCTGTTTTGCTGTTTTGCTCAGATAAAGGCTGTGGATTTTTTGATGACAGAAGTGTCTCCCAGTTATTTATTAATTTTGTCCAAAGTATGCTAATTTGTTTTGCATTTTTTGCTTTTTTTCCTTCTTTTTAAACTGTGTCCATGTGACAGTCCAAAGCTGAATTTCAGCTTCAGTTCTTCTGGTTCTGTTTGAATTAAATTACTATTAGCTACTGGAATCTTCACAAGTGAATAGTGAAAGGATGGAAATATCCATATCACATTAAAAAATCATTTTCACTATTTAGATTTATTTGTACAAATGCATACTGCATGAAAATCTAGCCCCCACTTTTCTGTCTAGGCTTTCGCCTTAATGAACAAGGCAAGAAGTGTAAGAACCTGTAAATGCACACAGATTTTAGCTTTCTCTTCCCCATGCACAAACCTTATGAGAGGATTTCTAACAGTGTAGCATAAATGCACAAATCTCTGATGCAAATACATGGTTTTGTATGTTGATTGAAATTTTTACTTGGACATGTATTTCTACAACTTTGCACACACATCACTGAATGTGTTAAAAACACTGGGACTTTTAGCAGTTGGTTTCCTGTGTTCACTGCCCTGTGCAGTGACCCGGATAAAAAATCATAGGCACAAAGTGTTTCTGCCCAGTGAGATGACAAATGCCATTAACACCATGAAATAAAAAATGAAAGTGATGTGAAATAACACATCACTGTACATATGAGAAGAGTGACACCCTCTCATGACCTTTAATAAACATTCATTATTTTTACTGTTGATGCTCGTAGAGATGCTGTTGTGGTTTAAGGACTGATGAGAAACCTGATATGCTGTTTATTAGAAAATTTTTTCTGATGTTTGCTTGTTAACTTCCATTTAGTTGATCTAGCCAATGGAAAAAGTGACTCTTGCTTGATGGTGGTGTTTTGTTTGTCACTATATCAGATCAAATCAATTCAAATTAAATTTTATTTATTTAGCGATTTTCATGCTACAAGCAACACAAAGTGCTTTACATAGTAAAACAAACAATGTATATCAAATAAAAACAATCTCCCCACAATATAAAACAGAGCTCACTTCTGTCACACATGCATACATTCACACACAACCAACATTTCACACCTCACACTCCCACCCAAAAGTAATAGCACATAATAAGATAAAAAATCTGGCTTGGCGCTCTTGTGAGGAAGCAATATTATTTTGGTGACCCATCCCCACCGGAGGCAAGCCCATCCATTGCCATAGCGGACACCACAGCAGAAACCACCCCAACCATGGCAGGCCAGGGCCGTGGTGGGAGCCCCGGCCACATAGTTAGGGAGATCTCCATGGCAGCAGCATCGCAGACCGAGCAGGCGAACTCCCGGTGTGGAGGCTCCCTTTGAGGAAAACACTGGAGTCAAAGATGTTAAAAAGTTAGAACAGAGGTAAAACATAAATAAATAAATAAATGAAGACAGTAACAGATAAAAGCATGATTGAAATAAAATAAAACATGAAAACACAAATTAATTAAGAAATAACTGCATAAATTAAAAATAAGATACTTAAGTGCAAACAATAATTAATTTAGTTAAAAGCTAAGCTAAAGGGAGGGGTCTTGAGCCGCTTTTTAAAAACATCAACAGTCTCTGCGGCCCTCAGGCCATCAGGCAGGCTGTTCCACAGACGACTACCATAGTGGTGAAATGAGGCCTGTCCGTATGTTTTGGTCCTAACCTTCGGAAGAACTGAGAAGCCGAAACCAGTGGACCTAAGGGACTGCGACAGCCCAAGACCATTAAGACATTTATAAACCACTACAATAACCTTAAAATCAATCCTGAAACACACGGGGAGCCAATGCAGTGATTTTAAAACTGGTGTAATGTATTCCCGCCCTCTGGTTCTTGTCAGAACTTGTGCCGCTGAGTTCTGGAGTATCTGCAAACTGGATGTACTCTTTTTAGGAAGACCAGAGAGCAGGGCATTACAGTAATCTATTCTACTAGAAATAAAAGCATGCATCAGGATCTCCGTGCTGGCAAGGGAGAGAAATGGGCGGACTCTGGCGATGTTTTTAAGATGATAAAATCCTGTCTTTGTGACATTTCTAATGTGCAGAATAAAATTCAGCTCAGAGTGAAAAAGAACACCCAGATTCCTCACACAGTTAGAAGGTTTAAAGTTCTGCAGTTTGCATGAAATGATCTCTCTCTTGTCTTCAGAACCGATGCTTAAAACCTCAGTCTTGTCCTGGTTGAGCTGTAAGAAGTTCTCAGCCATCCACGACTCAATATCTAAAATACAGTTTAAAAGGACTTTAACTGGTTCCAGGTCATCAGGAGACACGGCGATGTAAAGCTGCGTGTCATCAGCATAGCTGTGAAAAGCAACCCCGTGCCTCCTGATGACATCCCCAGGAGGCAGCATGTACAGATTAAAAGGTATTGGGCCTAAAATTAATCCATGGGGAACCCCACACTTGATTTCATGGATTCCTGAGGAGCATGTATCCAAGTTTATAAAAAAATTGTTGATCTGTAAGATAGGAGTAACACCATTTAAGAACAGTACCTGAGAGACCCACCAGACTTCTGAGTCTGTGTAATAAAATCTGGTGGTCTACTGAATCGACACTTAGATCCAGCAGAACTAGGACAGAAATTTTCTATGAGTCTAGGTTAGACTTGAGGTCGTTAACAATAAAAGGGCCGTCTCAGTACTGTGGTTCATCCTAAAACCAGATTGATATTCCTCTAAAATTTTGTGTTCATTCAGAAACTCGTGTAACTGAATAAAAACAACTTTTTCTATAATTTTACTTAAAAATGGTAAATTTGATACAGGTCTGTAGTTATCAAGAATATATTTATTGTAGTTACAGGTTAGTAGTCTGAAATAATTTGCCTCACAGGTACGTTTCATTCTCTATGTTTTGTTCTCTCATTCCCGCTTTGTTCCTGCTTCTCTCTTGGTTTGTTTGTGGGACAGCTGAGCAGAGTGTCCCTGATAACTGTCATTAGCATGCCACTAGCTGGGTGTTAATATGTAGTTTCTCTGGGATGCCATTCTGCACCGTGTTATTACCTCTGTCCAGATGTCACTGAAGGGGTCGGCCTTTGTTTGTGTGTGTGTCTTTGCGTGTGTGTGTGTGTGGTTTTACAGCTTCATTTTCTCTTTCAGACCCTCTCATTTTTCCTCTCTGAGCACATCTCTGCCATCCAGCCTGGCATTTATATATTTTTTTCTATTTAATGCAGTTAAGTCATTTATTTGTGTTTCCTATCATTTTTAACTAATTTCACACAGCTTCCATTCTTGCATCTTTTGTTCTCACCATTGTGCTTGTGCAAGTGTAAATTCTGTCTTATGGAGTCTTCTCTGCCTTTATTTCACAAACCTTCATGTACGCATGTGTTTCAACATATCTGTTCTTTGTGAACATAAGGTGTGTACATTTTATATGCATACTGTACATCTGGTCTTCTTGTACATGTGTCTTTATCCACATCATCATATGCAGCTGAGGTGTTGGTCTATGTTGTGTCGTTATCTGTGCCTGGGCCAATCTGTTCCCTAATTGCATGGACAGACAGGGAGAGGTCCAAGCTCCATTTGGCCAGTCCATTTCATGCAGACTTGATTCTCCGTCATTTGGCAGCTTAAGCACATAACGCATCTGCAAAAATGAGAGGAGGGTTTTAGGTTGAGGAAAAACCCATAAAGGTAGTAGCATTACAGTTGTGTGTGACAAACGGCTGCTTGTGATGGAATTTGTTTGATAGATACACTTACATGTCTGTTCAGAGAGTCAAAGGATGCTATCAATCACTCGTTTTTACTTTCTCCAGGAATATCGGGCAAATGCTTTTTGAGATTTCTGTCATTTATGCTGCTTCCAAAGTAGGTGGACAGAGAAAAAAACATTTTCAACCTTGAAAAGCTGTTTTTTGGGAATTTTGAGAATTTGCATTGTGTAGCATTTTTTGTACATACTGTAATTATTATGAGCAGGAGCAGTTTTTGCTATGGGCAATGTGGGCAAGCGCCCAGGGCGCAATCTGAAGGGGATCACCCCATGAGAGGGAATATATATATATCTGTGCAAGAGTGCACCAGCGTACAAGAGCAAAGCAAAATGTTTAATTTCTGCCCATTTCCATGTCAAGTTATAGGAGGTGTCCGTTTTCTATGGAGGCACCAGGTAGCCTATGCTCATCACCTTGCTGCTGCAGCAGAGAAAGTTGCTTTACAGTCGGCATCAGTGTGTGTGTTGGAAGAAGGGGAAGGGGGGAAGGGGAAGGGGAAATCTCAGGCAGCAGGCCACAACGCAATTAATATCTAGTCACAAACTTCCAAATAAATTGTATTTCAATAAAGTTTTGCTTTTATATACATACAGCCTACTTAGGCTACTGTTATTTTGCAGACAGTGATAAATATACTAATTCAACTTTCCGACATACACG
The DNA here is from genome assembly GCA_037177055.1 of Atherinosoma microstoma. Lineage (NCBI taxonomy): Eukaryota > Metazoa > Chordata > Actinopteri > Atheriniformes > Atherinidae > Atherinosoma > Atherinosoma microstoma. The sequence continues at coordinate 11,827,203 of JBBBVU010000005.1, forward strand.
GAACTCCTCCACAGCTGCTTATTGCTATCCTTCTGTGGCGGAATGTCATTAGCTTTGTCAACGGTAAGCGCCAAAAAGAAATGTCCACCTGTAAGAAAAAAGACCTGTATTAGTAGGTCAGAAGAGGATAGACGAAAAAGTGAGACTAATCTTCAAGCCCAATCTTAAATCTGCTATTTTTCTTTTTTTGGCCCATCTTTTTTATCATAACCTTATCTTTATGTTTGCTTTCTCTTCTGTATTATGTCCGGAATCAAAATATAAAAATGCTAGCTCAGGGAACTTGACATTTCTGAAACAAGTGATGCTTTGGAGTAACCCTTAGCATTACAAACTGATGGAAACTGTTAAAAACCTCAACAAGTTGGTAATTAAATCATTAAATCAATTCCTTGATTAACATGTAATTTCAGATGTGACACAATGCAAAAAAGATA
>JBBBVU010000005.1:11833800-11862656 GCA_037177055.1 Atherinosoma microstoma
TGTGTGTGTGTGTGTGTGTGTGTGTGTGTGTGTGTGTGTGTGTGTGTGTGTGTGTGTGTGTGTGTGTGTGTTCACTGAAATCACCAACCAGTAAGAATCACAATTCTTTCATCCTTCTTTTCTTATTCATTTTCCTTTTTTTAACTCTCGGGAATAGAAAATGTGAGTCCAGTTTGTAGAATAAAATGCACAATTTGCAAATCAGAAGCAATTTTGGGAAGACTAATGACACCATTGATACAGGCAAGAGGGGAAAAAAGGCCAGAGGAGGTAAAATGTAGAAAAATATCCTCCTGGGCCACCTTACGTTACCTCTAGCAGCTAGTTGTAAAATGAGAATGAGAATGTGGAGGTGGAAGGTTCTTGCAGTATTTATTTTCAAGGCTTCAAAAGCTTTACATTTTTTTTGTATTCCCTTTTGAAGCAAAACCTAAACTGCATTATTGTAAGGCAAGGCAAGTTTATTTATAGAGTACATTTCATGTACAAGACAATTCAAGGTGCTTTACATCGCAGAAAAGTACATTAAAACAAAACAAACTTTTAAAAAGAAATGAAATGAAAAAAGGAGGGAAAAAAATTTAAATCAAGATTAAGAAAGGACAACAGATTAAAAACATGATCAAGTTTAAAATTCAAGCTTAAAAGAAATGGTACAGATTTGGACTTTTAAATAGAAGCCTGTAGGTTAATTTCCCCCATGAAGCTAATGAAATATCACTCTTAATATGATCTTTCTTTCATTTCTTGAGAAAATTTAATTAGATGTTAAGTCAGTGAACCACAAATTCAAATGAACAACAGACCCTTTTCACTGAATATTTAACTGTCTGGATTTCAAATACAAAAGTAGAATAACTGCAAGGCAAAAATGCCTGTACAGTTCTTCATTTAAAAAGTAAGATTTACACTTTTTCCCAATAATGTTTCCTTTTTCTTTAAGAAGCAATAAGTACTTTGTAAACAACCTCATGCCTTCTATTTCCTGTCAGTCACACCTGAGCGAAGTATCAGCAGCCAGATGGATAAATATCAAATATCCAAAAACAGAGATACAAACAAAAACAAATAAACCTGCAATTGCCTTTTTCACAAACTATAAAGGGAGAATGTTCAGTTAGAATTATTCAACCTGTATGTACACACATTATTGTTTTTAATCCTGATAAGATTAAGTAAACATAGGAAATAACAAAATAGTATCCATTGTCAAATAATTAGCAAAGTATGTAATTAGCATAAATTTTCCCTCTTGTCATAGTTTTTTGGAATGTACTCATAAAAAACTGCAGGCATGCATAACCATCCTGTGTAATGATTATGAAAGACCTCACAAGTGAGTCTTTAAAAAGAATATATATAATTCTAGATCATTATGATTTCCTGGAATAAGATGATAGTTCATTTATGTGTTGCTTAAGGCTTCTGAAGACTGTTTAAGAAATCAACCAATACGTAATGCTCTTTTTACACGTGTTTTCCTCTTCAATGCCATAATTAAACTCTTGGCTGTAAAACCCATCTAGACTATGCATTATGTCTTCCCATAGCTCTAATCCTGTGTGAGCCATTGTGTTTTGTGGTCTCAAATCAAACATTTTTTTTCACCTTTACAGGAATTTTAATCCATTGGTGATTTTGTATTCTATAGATCCATTGACCTCTAAATGAAAAAGAATAGATAAAATTGTACTCGTTTTTGGTTTTTGCTTTCATTCTCATGCCTGTTTAGCCGTTGTGCAAATAATGTTTTCATACTTATTAAGAAGATGTCCACATTAGTGGCTGATGGAAGAAGGAACGATGCTTGTGTATCTGTATATAGTTTAAGAAAAAAATTTGATTTATAATAATCTGGGGAGGGAATGCATATCCGCTTCAACACAGAGATATAAATGGACACGAATATGAACAGTTATAGCTCTCTGAGCCCAATCCAAGCCACAAATCTCTCCATTACGTTAGCTGCCTGTTTATACACCTCTACAAAAGACAAAAACATACTTAAGCATTTTAAGGAGTAAAAGACCTTTTCCTACCATTCAAAACACAGTTGATCATTTTGTCTGCGATTCAGCGACATCAAATGAGCAATTTGCACCGTTAGGCACTGAAATAACTTGGCCTGAATGCAAATTTGCACTCCAGTACTGAAGCAAGAAAACCAAAACATTGCAATACAAGGTAGCTGCACAGTGTAATGACAGCACTTTATGTGCAGACTATGCACAACATTTTAACTAACAACTGTGCAGATGTGCCTGGTTGAACATGCTGCAATTGGAAATAGAAGGATGACTGGTTCCAGTGACTGTTTCCTAACAACAATAAAGGGATATTATGAGGAGAAAACAGCAAAAAAGGCCAACTCAAGACATAAAACAGATGGGTCTGTGTTACAAAATTGACTTGGTGTGACAGTGATTATTTTGATTTTATTTTGTTAATATGAGGACCTGATATTCAGCATATTGATAATTGTACAGTCTATCTTTACACATAGTGAAGGAAAAACATCTTTTGGATTTTCTCTATTACCTGCAACATCTAATACTTACTGGTCCACTCAGCTGCTGAAAATAGAATCTTCCAACCACAGTTTAGTTTATTTGCTTTACACCATTATGGCTGTTTATGCAGTCTGAGAGGTTATCTGAGTCGAGGTTAGTGCAACATGAAGGCACCTAACATGACTGTGGTGACATGGCAGCCATCCTGATGCCCCTCTTTTCTTCTTGCCTGCTAATATCCTGTGAAATCCAGCAAACTTAATTTGAGGGAAAGGAGCTGAACCTGAACTAAGCGGATTGAATTAATAAATGTATTTTCCATTTAACGGTTTGATTTCTTCAAAGCCTGTTTACAGCCACCGAATGATCTGCCTTTAAGTAAGGCGCACGCTCAAATCTGCTTACAGTTGCCTAAATCTATTATCTGCGCTCCACCTTATGGCGAGTCACTGACTCTGTGTCTAATGGGAGTGTGTGTATCTGTGTGTGTTTGTAAGGAAAGGCATATAGGCACGCATGTGTGATGCCATGATGCTCCAGTATGGCCATGGAAAAATCAGGTTGACAGCACAAAATACATTTTATTTGTGACAAAACCCATGTAAAATTTGCCAGCGTGAGTTTATCATTCAGCAGATTAGCAGAATCTGGAGAAGTCTTCAGGTCATTCAGTCTTTAATTGAATACTGACAGAGTCATGTTTCAAATTTTATGCATTGATGTGAAAATAAAAATCCCTGGACTGGGAAGGTCCTCCTTGTTTTGAGCTGGTGAAAGATTTTAAACAATTAAACACACCAAGGGCTGGCTGGCTGGCTGGCTGGCTGGCTGGACGGACGGTCGGACAGACGGACGGACAGACAGACGGACAAACAAGCAGACAGACAGACAATGATAATACTGAATACACAGCTGCAATGCCTGACAATCAACATCTCACCAATTGTTGCTCAATGGGGCAGTACTGTAGGTAAAAGGATGGCAGCAAAAAGACACCTTCAGTTCACCGCACGTACGAAAAAACACCAAACAACATGCTATTGAAGATAAGTCTGATGTCTAAGTAAAAATGCAAAACTTGAACTGCAAAACATTGTCTGTGATTACTTTAGTGGGGGGTGGTTTCACAGTGATGGTGATCTTAAGTCATAACTTTTGATCAAACACCAGAAAAAAAAATTGATTATCACTATACATTGTCGACATAAACAACTGAATTTGAATGTAGGTTTTCAAATATCAACCCATTTGATCATGTATAAGCATGCTTTCTTTGAATTTAACATATGAAAAATTGTAATTTATAGATGGTAATAATACTTGTTACGTTGGTGGTAGAAACACAGAGACAGAGACCGTACTCTGTATTTCAAATAGGTTGGTTATCTCCAAAGGTGGAGCAGGGTACATACATCACTAGTATACACTTCATTATTCACATAACTTCACTCTTCTTATCCAGTTACATTCACGTGTCGAGTCGCAGAACCCCCTTCCTGGAGAAGGGAATACTTGTTGTTATTCAGTTCAAAGTATATGAGCCCTTTACATTATAAGAAGTGTCTGTAAACACAACATTGTTATTTATTATTCTCTATGTGTAAGAAGTATTGGTAGTAGTAGTAGTGAATTACATTTGAATCATTCTAAGGCTGGTGTTTTCAAGCCAATGACTTCTACCCTTGTGTGTTTTGTGAGGCAGGGGTGCTAAGAAAAAATCCATTTGGGGCTTTTTCGGTGTTTTCATTCTCTTAGGTAATTGAAATTGCATGGTCCAAAGCCTCTTTTAATATTAAGTTAAAAAAGCTCTGGATCCTGTAACTTTTCACAAAAAATAATAATCAAAAAAAGGGTAATTTGGCATAGTGCCTTAATTCAGCTTGATTAATTTCTCTTAGGTGAATGGGGACGAGAGATGAAGGCCGAGTACATCAAATCATACTCCTTGCTTGTTCCTATTATATTTCATGATGAGCATAATTAACTTATGACTCCTCCGATGAATCAGTTAAAGGCTAGGCCATGACATTAAATGAAAAACTGAATTTTTTTTGGTGGGAAAAGTTTGACATAAGTGGATCTTATCAAATACAGGAAATGAGAAGATAGTGGCAGCTTTCTGAACAGGATTGAAAGCATGAGCCTCTCAACACTTGCGGTAACCTGCAGTAAAGCTGTCCATGATAGGTTGTATAAACTATCAAAAAGTCTGTGTTTGTGATGAAGCTGTGGAACTAAATGAGCAAATTTAACCGCTGACAGTTCAACTCACCAGGTAGCTGTCAACAGGAAGGCTGAAAAACCCTGCAGGTTCAAATTTGACCTATCTGACATTTTCAGACACAGACATTCTACCGTTTTTGCAGACATTGCCTCTTGTGGGTTATTTCTCAGCATACAGGCATGGAATCAATTTAGGTGTGTTTTCAGACATGGACATATAACATATATACTGTATGTATGGATAAAAAAATGTTTTTGGTGTTGCTATGACTATTAAATGCTGACAATATGTTGTCTTAATAGAATAGCATGGCATCCTGATGACCTGCTGAATGTTTGTTTCATCACAAAAAACATGACAAAAAGAGTCATGTGGGAGCAATAGATATATCATATCTGTTAAAAGTAAACTGAAGAATAACATCAACAAAATTCCTAATCAGCAAGTAAAAAACACAGGAACAGGAAGTGCTCTGAGTAACAGTGGAACACACTAAACTTTATTCTGATGTCAGGAAGGAAATCAGACAGTTCCAACATTTCCATACAAAGGTCTGCCCATGTGTTTGTTACAAAGTTTTTTTTTCAAATTTCGGTATGAGCAAAATAGTTTTGATTGGCAAAAATTGACAAAAATAAAATGAAACTGAAAAAAAGGGTGTTTCTTTTCGGATTAAGCTGTCAGGATTGAGAATATATTTACATTTCTCTGAGCTTTTCCGCTGGAGTGGTTGAGTTGTAGCGTTCTGCCAATGAGACAGTTTGCCAATAATTGATTAAGAGCTTGGGCCTTTTGTTTTACCAAAAAGGTTCAGAAATACACTGCGGAGATACTTCTCAGGAATTGAAATTGAATTGTGACAGAAAGTTGTAAAAGAGAAATCTGAGGTTCAGTTTTCATAAAGCTCTTCAGGATCAATAATTTGATGTTGCAAAAAAGTTATATACATATTATTTGCACTAATGTTAGAAGAATTAAACATAAGTACAAAAGTAGCTGAATAGTTCTGTAAAAAACATTTCAAAAGAATTGTCAACATATCAGCCAAAGGATTTGGGATGAATTCCAGCCAAAAACAAATTACCAAATAGCTAATCGGGAAAAGACCTCAGGGGCTGAAGGAGTAATGAAGACCTTCATCATAAAAACCAAAAGAAAAGGGAAAGAAAAAAGAAAAATTTACAGGAAGGAAAGAAAAAATGACCATATACAGACATAACAGAATAAAGTCTAAAAATTAGTTAAAGGAACACAAATTAAAAACAAATTAATACAAAGAGAACCCTTTGGTAAATGAAATAACTAAAACAGGTTATGATAAACATTAAAAACATTAAGGAAAAAAACTGATGAAACAGGCACAAATTTAACAAGCACATTCAAAAATTCTTTCTCTCCCAAATCAGTTTTTTTTGTCTCTTTGAGGAAAAGTGACTTTGATCTGTTACTAAAAATGTTTTCTGCCTTTGCCCATCCTCAGTTTCTAAGGTTTCATGATAATTGGTTTAGCAATTTTTACATAATGTTGCTCCCAAAGCAGACAATCTTCTGCCTCAGCTTCTTCCCTGGAGGAACAATTTGTTACTATAAAAGATCAATTTTAGACCAATAAAATTTTTAAGTGATGTAAATTCTGAGATACAAAGTGAAGCAAAATATCTGGATGATACTCAGTTGGAGAGTCCAAACAAAAAATACAAAGACTATCTGCTTTGTTTTTAGCTGCTTTGCTTTGTGTCACTTTCAGTCTGCATGTCTGGGGCCTGTCTGTGCATCAGGCAACATCCTGGTGTCTATAAATGACATCTTTGACACCATGATGACCTGAAAAGAGGACACACAAACTCGAACACAAAATTCACACACAGAAGACAGAGACAGACAAAAAATAATGAGACAGACAATATGAGCACAGAGGACAGAGCAACAGAGGGACACATAAAGCCAGCCGTTACCTTATCTCAGAGTGCAAACAGCTATTCTCCCTGTTTCCAAGATGTTGTTTTGAAAAGAGATAGAATATCTGCCTACTGCTCACCAAACAACCACTAAGGAAAAAAACACCAAAAAATGTTTGTCCACACCATGTAATGTGTAGTATTAAATTAAATCTACAAAGATTTAATGGATGTAAAATTGTAAGGTGGCAATGTGTTTTAGAAGGATAATTAGGGGTTGATCTTGTCACCACTGGCAACAAGCGAAAATTGAAAGCTGAGCTTCGTTACAAGCAGTGATAATTGTCACGGCTTCTATTCAAACCCAAACCTCAATCTTTCCCCAAATCTCTTCAATCAACATCTGCAAACTATAATTAAAGGGAAAATAAACAGAGATTGAAAAATAGGTAATTGTTATACACAAACAAATGAAAAGGTAACTGAACAACTAATAATGAAACTGACAATAGCTCTTCCTGACAGCGCTCAAGCACTCGCAACAGCAGCACTATTCCAAATGCCTACTGTGGGTGGGTGTTTTATGGACTAGCCAATGTCTCTAAATCAAGAAATGTTGAGACACACAAACATTTTTATAATCACTAAAGGCTCATTTATGCTCCCTTTATGTGCGTAAATAGGTATGTCTGTTTCATAAGAATAGGCAGTGCAGTGACGGTGGTGGTCTGTATGGCCATTAAATACGTCGAGGCTTCGTCTTCTTCTTTGTGGTTCCTTTTGCTGGTCGCGCAGCAGACACACTGCTCAATACCACCCCAGCAGTTTCTAGTGGTACTACTCCATTTGCTGCATCGGGGTAAGCACCCACAAGTCACCCAACTTATGCACATAAAGGACGCAGGAGATGAACGGAAGGCTCCATATTTATCTTTAGCGTTGAGTAGGGGGGTAGTCATGTATCATATGTGGCATCACAACCTTATGGATGAATACAAATGTGTCCACAATGTTATTGTAGTATGATGAAGAGAGACCTACTTTGCACTGATATTCTAATATTTTTACTGAATTTATATAGTCTGTTTAAGACAACTACTTTTTTTTGTTGGGGGGGTATAAAATAAAGTGCAGGGCTGTATGTGTGAAAACAAGTACTGTGCCATTCAGTCCACTTTCAGTATAGGTTGGAGAAGATCAATTTTGACCAAGTGTCTTTCTATACGGTGTTTGTCTCTTTATAAAGGAATAGCTTAATAAACAATAAATACGTGACAGTTGAGGGTCCTGTCACTATGCCTCTGGTTGATCATGAGCCCTGGGGGTTCAGCCCCCCTCATTCACCCTGCCACAAATATATAGAAAGAAAAGGAACCTAAGTCTTTATGCAGAACTGATGTGAGCTTCCAGCTCCCTGCTTTGCATGACATGCACTGAGCTTCCTATGCATCACCACCAAGATGAAAATGTGTATTTTTTTATAGTTCGTCCGTGAATTTACATTTACATTCCTGCATTTTGTAGCTTTACTAGACTGGACACATTTCTAAAACTCCTGAACAGCTTCCTCCCCAAGCCATCAGTCCTAAACATCAACCTTTTCTTCACCTCGTCTTATTAAACTCTGCAAAACTGCGGAGAAAGTGGGGGAGTTGAAACCTTTCACCAAGAAAATGTTGAATGCCATGGAATCCCCCATGGGTGCCAAACTCATCCGAAAGGGGGAGAAAAAATTGTGATTTCTTTGATTGCAAAAACACAAAGTTATGGTGGATTCCAGTTATCTTGTAATTCCAAGCAGCCGAGAGTGGGTGACGTCATTACCAGGTTGCTCTGGCGTCAGCACTGGAGCTCCCTCCTCCCTCTCCCTCTCTCCTCTTCCTCGCTGTCTGAGAGTGGATATTAAGAATAAGCAAGTGTGGGGAGAGAAACGCAAATAAAATCTGATATAAACATATTTGAGGCTGAGAGAGAGCAAAATCCCGGACGATTTTGAAAATCTGGCCGGACGCATTTTGTAGCTCTCAAAAAGAGGCCATGTCCGGGTTAAAGAGGATGTTTGGTCACCCTAGCGTAGAACATAGATAGATTTCATAGATTAAGGTTGTATTTACACCTAGCACACTAGGTGTGAATACAACCTTAAGCTACTCCTTGTTCTTGTTCTTGTAGAAAGCCAAGCTAACTGGCTGTGGTTACAGACTGATGTGGCATAAGAGTACAATAAAACATCTTTTATATCTCACTGACAGAAAACAGTTATGGCTTTATTAAAGTCAACATACTCTGACATAGTGGTTCTCAACCTGGAGCTTGGCATAGATCAGAGGGGGTGCGTGAGTTGCAAATGCACAAAGATCATTACTCATTAAGTGGATTATCAAAAGTCTGTTTGAGGATGAATCGCATCAAGCACTGCTGTTTCTCACAGAGGTACGCTGTTGGTGTTTTTTTCATTTGATGGTATTTCAGGAAGAAAAAAATTCTTGAAAAGAAGGCAATATACAGCTGAACAGCCATCTGATGTGTTCATTCAGTCTCAAAGAGAGCAACAAGCGCATTCATTTTTCTGCTGTTTCTTTTGGACATATAAGCAGGAAGACTTCAAGCAAAAAAAGCCTGAGGGCTACTGCTTTACCACATTACTATTCCAATGGTTTGATGCCACCTGCTCTGCATGGACTCTATTTGCTGTTTGCAAGAAAACAAGATAACTGCATTAGGGCGGGGACAGGGTCAGAGCATTTTCAAGAAATTTCCTTGTCCGTGTACATTGAAAATTTGAATAGTAGGTTACAGATTAAATATTAAATTTTTCCCACACATTGGTTTGAATTGCAAATGCAGAGAGGCAGCCCCACAAAGGAGATAACTAGGCCAGCTAGAGTCTTATTAATCAAAATACTGCAGCTACACTCGCAGTTCATTGCAAGTGTCAGAGGACACTTAGGAGTCAGATTTACAACAAGACAGCTATTACTACTCATTAGCATTGCTTTAACTTTTTTTTTATCTTTCTCTTTTTTAATCAAGATTTTATTAAACATTTTATGCAAAAAGCTTGATTTCCTTAATTTCCATCGTCTTTCAAATAGTTTAATCATATTCAGGCCAGTCATGAAAATTACACAGACGCAGACTGTAGCATTCTTTGCCTCTGAAAGTTCAACTGAAGATTGTTCATACAAAGGATTTTGTACTTTTAGTCCTTGTGTAAATTCTGTCAATGCTAAGGTGTATTTTTTTTCTATGCAACAGGCATACTTTTCATGTCATTAATTGAAATTTTCACAAGGTCATAACCATCAGATTTAAAATCACTTGTTTACAACAGCTTCGGGAAAAAGATTTCTGTGATTACAGCTGCGACTTGGCCTCGCTGGGAGACAGATTTTGGTGCATGTGAGAGGTGCGGAAGGGGTTTGAATAGAGAATGAACAAAAGACAAGAAAAAAGAAAGGGCCACTGCCATTTAGTTATAAACACCACACATCTCTGAAATTGAAGTTTTCAAGCGCTGAGAAAGCCTTTTAATGTTTATGGTCAACAGTCACTTTGGTCTGTGTTAGAAAATAACACAGACCAAAGTGTATGTGTTAGAAATAACATCAAACCCTTCATCAAAAAATGTTTATCTTACAACTTGAATTTATCAAATAAACAGCTTCTTTGTTTTAATTCAGATACATTTAACTTCAGGCTATTTGGTAATTGTGAGCATAAGATTAATTAATAAGATATCACATCCTTTTTATTTTAGACAATTCAACATGTTCTCATATTTAATGAGTCTACTAATTAACCAAGATGATAACATACACCACATTGTGGCTGCACTATGTTTTGCCCAGCAGTGCAAACTTATTTGTTTCCATTCTTATTTATTTATTTAGCTGTGCATATATTTTCTCCCGAGAGAGATGTGAAACCCATGCTGGATCCCTATCTCTGTCTCTCCCAGAGGGTATAGCAGGCTTCTAATGTTTTGAAGTTTTATCTGATAAAGACAATGAATTTCAGGCTGTGTTTCTTAACACCACTGGAAATCAGCTGTCATAGTTTCACCCTAATTGCATTTATGCAGTGTTAGAATAGATCAGTGATCAGAGGAATTTCAAGTCTCTTTAATTTTTTTTTTATTTTTCATTTTTTTCATTTTGTGTAGTAGTGAGAGCTCTGTTATCTGAGCTCAACCTCAGCGACAAGGAGCACAACAAAATTAATGAAAAATGCTGACATGATGGAAGCCAGTTTAATAATAATAAAAAAGAAAAACAAAACTAATATGTTTTCAAAAAACACAGTTACAGATAAAGGGCTCACTTGAAGAGCAGGTTTGACTCTGGTATGCACTCATTCATATAAATCTAAATGAATGATCTGCTCTGTTTGGGCTGGATATACGAATTGGTATATGCAAACACACACAGATGAAGCCTTCTGTCTGTCCTCTGTATTCATTTTGTGTGTATTTCAGTATGCTTTTACAGAGCATGTCATTGAGCTCCTCCAGAGCAATACCATCAAAAATCATTGGGGCAGTGTTGTACTGTATACCTCATGTGCAACTAGAAAATAGAAAAAGAAGCCACACACACCACTGAAACGGATGTCAGAACTCTGAAGTGAACTCTGAACCTCTAGTGGATGTATTGCATAACAAACATGCCATTTATTAGGCAATTGAGTCTTTCAGGGCTACCCATAATGCTCTGCGCCACCCATTGTTCCGGTGGCGTTGTTTACATTGAATACGCTTGGTAGGTCTTGACAGTGCAGAATGATTAGTCCCAAAATATCATGCCATAAGTTGTTTACGTGTTCCGTATGTATGGTGGGTGAGCTTCATACATGAGGTATCGCAATTAGCTGGAAGTTAGCTGGTTCTGGCTGACAGGGGATTAACAGGTTTGTTTTCTTATTTCTTCTCATTATATTGGTCTATAATCATAACTATTAGTTTCATTCATAGTTAATTAATTTGAACTATTAATTTTTTTTTAATAACTTTTAAAGGATTAAACAACAAGGACCATGCATTACATGGTTTTAATGCACAACGCAGAGTCTAGAATACCACAACGCGCAGCAAAGCGCATTAAAACCGCGTAACGCATGGGTCCGAGTTTTTTACAGTAATCCACTTACACCATGGTCACTCACAGTAATCATTTTATAACAAATGTTTAATTTATTTTATTTTTGCAAAACTTGCAAAATGTGCTCAAGTATAGGAACTATTTTATGTTGGCGTCGATGTACTTCTTATGCTAAACAACCGTTGTCAAGACAATCCATGCTAGAGTGCGTTTCTATCATTCACCTGTCAAAAGCCAGCTGATCTGAAGCGGTTGATTAACGCGTTGCTATGGTGATGCCCGCAACGGAGTGATATAACAGTAATTCTAACTTGCCGAACTACGTATGCATATGGAAATAATGCATGCCTGTTGGCATTAGAATTCTCACTGATCATAGTATAAAGTTGTGTAATCTATTTCAGGTTGGATGTTCTCGGTCAGTGATTTCACTGGCTTCTTGTTGTGAGATGCCGGTTCTTCTTCAGATTGTTCTGGTTTCTTCTCATTTGGTTTTATTGCCCATTGAGAGTTAGTGTTATGTGTGTTGATCCAGCAAGCTTATTCTTCATGTTCCCAGTGAAAACGTCAGGGCAAAAAAAGCGTCTGAAAAGCTGGGATCACGATACTGTTAATGACAGAACTGGTCCACTCCACTTTCCCCAGTTAGTGAAATTCCTGAATCTAACATCACCCAAGACCGAATGGCAGAAAAAATGGCATGTTTTTCTCAATTGCTTTTTTTCTGAGGTCTTTGACACCCATTTTCGTGAGTGTTTTGTAGCGTTTACACTGCTCTGACATGCTTAGCGGCTGTTTGTTTACATCGTTGGCTCACCCGGAATAACTGCCGTACCTGTTGCATTATGAAATGTCTAAATTCCAGTATACAAATGGCATGTTTTATTGCCTGACAATATGCATGGAAGTATGTGGACAGTGATGTTTGACACTGATGTACCTATTTATGTATGTAAGGGGAGCAAATATGAGCTCTTAGCTGAAATTCTAAATGTTGCTGAAGTGTTGATTAAGGCTGTGCTGAATATAAAACAGCATATTGTTTTTAGCCATTTCTCCGGAATTCAGATCATATTGTTTCCACTCTTAATTTCAAGTGGGTGCATTCATACAGATCCCATTTTAATTCTGTTACATTGACCCCCAATCCAATTACTCTTATTTTAAAAGACACCACAGATGTAGTAAAGGTCTTCAAATTTCCATACCTGAAATGTCATCTACTGTGTTTGCATGTGGGGGTGAATGTAGTTTGACTTTACAAAATTTATGAGGTGCACAAACCGGGAGCTAATTCTACTAATGGGGTTCAAGAGGGTTTTGGCAAACCAAAATGTTGGACCCTTCTCATTTACTGTAGATGGTTTTTGGGGTCAAGACTTTATTTCAAATATGCATTCAGATGGGTGGCAGATAGATTATGTCAGTGATGAGTACCCAGAGAAATGTATTTGACTATGTATGTATGCTGTGAAAAGAAATAATACTGTAGCCAGTGGGACTTTTACTACACGGCCACAGGCTTTTGCAAAGCAGTTAATTGTAACAGCAGCAGTAATAAATGTTAGGTAATGTTTGCCTGTGTTCTCAGATCAAACAGTGACATTTAGCTGATTGGTTGCAGAGTTGAGTGTTCCCAAATACAGCTAAATGTAGTTTTCACCAGAAATAACAGGTTTAGTAGGTCTTGTAAAGGAAGGCAAGCAACTGAATAGAGCTTAGATGGATTTCTGGAAATTCTGAAAAGTCAGGGGAAGAAAAAATAAGAAATGAGGGATGTAAAGGTATTGGTGGCTTTTCTGCTACAATTATTTACAATTGTCCATGTGTGACACTTGTTTTGGAGGTTGCAGCCTAACCCTGTATATAGTCTTTCTTTTCATACATCACTTGTGCCTATGTGGTGAAAAAAGACATCCTTCTTAACCTGCTATTGATCCTCTTTGGTCACTCTGACATTCCATAGAGAGGTTTCTCAGCCCTGCATCAATGTGTGCTTACTAGTGATGTGTCATTCGCAAATGAGCCAGTTCTAAGAGTGCATGCTTTGTATTGAATGACAAGAGCTACTTCCATCACTCCATTCGGGGATAGCCCAAATACTCAGCTGCTCCTTCTTAGCTCTTCTGAGAATTTGTGCAGGGAGAGGGAGAGAGCTTTATTTTGATTGGCACACCATGCCGTTAATTACATACAAGGACAGAGTATGACTACACCATGTGAAAGAAGTCTGAGGGGCAAAAACTCAGAAGATATTGAGTTTAGTGGTACAGGCCAGGTACACAGAGCGACAGAGAGAGATGGGGGAGGAGGATTTAATTCCAAGCTATTATGGAAAAGTGAAGAAATGATCTAAAACTGAAAAAGAAGCATCAGGTTGTATTTCAATGATACTGGAGACTGCAAAGCTGAATGCATAAAAATTTACATCATAGCAGGGTCACCAACAACCTATACTGACATCTAAGGACAACCCAAATCATCAATCATTCACAATTACAAAATTTGGCTGATGCAAATGCTCCAAGTGATACACAATTAAGAGCCATTTGGGGGAGCCATATAGGAGCTGTAAGAGTTGGCTCTTCTGAGAGCTAAGCCAAAAGAGCTGAATCTTTGAAAAGAACTGCAACTCCCATCACAAGGGCTTACTCACATAAAGTTAGAATCAGCTGAGTGATGACAGCTTTATTGGTTATAGTGGTGAGTTCTGCAATGCTGGTTTGTTTTTACACACCTAGCCTGATTAACCTCTATTACTACTTCCTTTGCCAGCTCGGAAGTGTATTGCTGGAACATCAGCTTAAATACCCCGACCTCTGTCTTTTCACAATGATGCACGTCAGTCCCAGCTTTAAAGGCTTATGTAAAAAGGCCTAGTGACAGCATGAGACAGACAGGACAGACGGAAAAAAAATATTCAAGTAGCGCAAAAAATACAAAAAATACACATTTTTTGTCTTCTTAGCTCATTCTGTTATCTTAATTCTTTATTCCTAATTTTGGTATTAATAAGTGTTTGCAAAAGTAACTAAACCTAGGGCAAAAAAAAAAAAAAGATACCAAAGTCTATTAGCTCTGGGTGCCCTAGAAGGTCTGGTATGTCAGCAATTTTTGAGCATTTACATTTTGCACTGTGTAGATATGATACATTTTGGAGTGAGACTTATAGATATTATATTGTACCTACTAAAGATCTTTCAACAGTTAGGCAGACAACTGATGTTCTCTGGGTGAGATTTGTAGTTCTGATATCTTCCTGATAGTACTATGTCATATCAACAAGACTTGTTTTACTGCTCTTTTTGTTTAACTATGTTTGCTTATTGCATCTATTATATTTTGAGCTTGTAAATTAGAAAACATTGCTAGAAAGGGTGAAGTAAAATAAGAAAAGCGCTTTCAAAATTTAACAAAAAGTTTAAATGTTGTCTTGAGATACTTTTTGCCCTCTATGACAAGTTAAGGTATATGGGTAAGGGCAAGGAAACATATTTTTCTTAATAAGCTCTGACATAGCTAATATTTTAGTCTCATGACCGATCTCATGAGGAGAAAAAACATGGGCAATAATTGCCGAAATTAAAGAAAAATTACAACTTTAAAACAAAAAAAATGTGGCTCTTCATTAAAAGCCAAAACGCACACAAAATTAAGAAAATGTTCAAGAAATACACACCTACCCATTACATGTGAATGAATTTGTGTTTAAACTTAAAACTGGTAGACCCCCCAAAAAAGTGGGATGGGATGAGAAGACTGAAGAGAAGTGAGATAGGCTTAAAAGGATTTAGGTAAGATCAAGCTCAAACTGATGGCTCAAATTAAAGGGTTATGCTGGAAATTGGTTTCACTGGGGAATCCACATGGATTAGCCAAGGAGTGAAAGCTGCTATTATTTACCAACACAGACTGTGAATTCCTTATGTGTGTTATAACATGATCCATATTCAGTACACACAATAATTCTCTTTATGTTAATAGGTTAAGAGGGTAATGCCAAAATGAAGAGAGTATTCAATCTTGATGGGTTAAAGGTCTTTAGGGTTCACAGGGGTTGAGGAATTTGACAGGTTCTGAAGGTTCAAGTGATGTGAAGAAGCGATGGGTTCAAAAATAGGAAAGCTAGATTTAACTCAAAGAGACATAGGCATTGCCAATTCAAGATGAAGGTGAAAAGGTCTTTTGGAGGGCAGGAGCGGGTCAATGGGAGGGGGCAAAGGCTGTCTCTTCCTCAAAAGGTGAATTGCCATCTGATTCTGAGGTCTATTAAATCTTGCCATCATCTCAAAACCTGTAATCCTGCCAAGCGACTGGAAACCTTCAATCACTGTGCTAGATCTCTCTGCAATAGTCTGATGATAAGAGCTGGCTCAGAGGGATTGTAGGTTTGCAGGAAGCTTGTTATTTTTGTTGAACCTTAGAGATTTTTCTCACAAGATTTATTCAAAAATTAGTTGTAGAGCTGCTAATGAGCAATATAGTGTTTTGCACACTGTTCATTCTAAAAGTCTTAGCACATACACATTTTGGCTGATTTTTCTTAAATGTATTTATTTTTTGTTCAAAGCAAGTTCAAGCTTTTCTCCAAAACCACTATTCTGCACATTCACATTAAAGGCAGGAATTGAGGTAATGGCAAATTAGAAAATGTTTTTTTTTTTTTGGCACAAGCTTGATTTTGAAGGCATTTTATTCAATTAACTCTTAAGTTGTTGAGGGATCATGTTTACAGTCCCTCTGCTGTAGTACTTTCAATTTGGTAAAACTTTGCTGTTCATCATTTCTAAAAAGTGAGTTTTGTTGTCTGTTTTATGAATTTGGCAGTCTTCTTTTGTTTTGGGGGGAAATAATGAAGCAATTTGCAATGATAAATCAGCACATCCACTATGAGCCAGTGAGCATCCATTTTCTATAACTGCTTATTCCAATGTAGGGTTGAAGGGGGGCCGGAGTCTATCCCATCAATAACCAGGTGAGAGACAGGGTACGCCACTCATACTCACTCCTAACGAGAATTTAGAGTGAGCAATTAACTTAACATGCATGTTTTTGGACTATGGGAGGAAGCTGGAGTACCCGGAGGGAACCCATACATACATGGCGATAACATGCAAACTCCTCACAGAAATGCCTGGCTCAAACCAGGAACCTTCTTGCTGTGAGGCAACAATGCTAACCACCACACCACTATACAGCCTGTCTGTAAGCAACAATGACCATCATGTTTAATCATGGATACATGCTCTATGAGGCTGCCACTTGCACGAAAATGGAGCACATCTAAAATTCTTCTCACATTGTCACTGACCATATCTACTGTATGTCCATTTATTGAGGGGGGAGGAAGAAAAACATTAAATGTTGTACCTCCTGTCGGGTAGCAGGTAATATAACAGAACTAGCATGAACATGGATTTAAATTTATACTGTGTATTTGGAAAATGTGGCCATGATCAGCTCCAGCTGAAAATAACTAATATATGCAGATACCTTCTTGAAAATTAATTATAGTTAGCCAGGAGAATGGCCATTCTCACTAAAAAATTAGTGAGAATGGCTTGCATTTGATGTGTCTCTTAATCAAGGTGGTACAATTAGATTAACGACTTTTGAATTAGGAATTTTTCACTGAGTCTAATCAGATGGCTTGAATGTGTGGGGGAAAAAAACAAAAAACGTGACCATCATCTTCCGTTTTGGTAGAGCCACTTTACAATGAAGATACCACAAAAAATGTTGAGCTTATGTCATAAAATAGCTACATCAAGCCATACTGATACAATTACAAATTCTAACAAGTGAAATTCAGGAACACAACTTGTAAATAATGCCCTTCAAATTTGCTTGTATTGTTTTGGATTATATATGAAAGGAATATAGATTTGGTAGATGCATGGCAGTAGTATATTTTCCTCATGGTACAGCATTGTATGATGGTAATGTAATCTTATCATTAGCTGCAAAACTTTTCAGATCTACTCGTTTGCTTATTAAGTGAAGGGTACACATAGAATTAAATGAATCATTATTGGTCCTTGCGTGGTTTATTCCAGTAACAAGACAGAAAACATGTTGTATCAATGCCCCTGATTACCTACTTTACACATAAAAGGACTAAACATTGTTAATTTGATATTTACTCTAAATTTAAGCACATAAGTACATCTGAGCAGTAATCTTAATCATTTCTATTTTTATGCCCAGACTACAGTGGCCCTGGAGTGCAAACCACATCAACAAATTACTAAACACAACAACAAATTAAAAAACTTTTATTTTTGGATTAATGTGCTACAGGCAGAGTTAGATTAGATTAGATTACATTACATTAGATTAGATTTGATTAGAAGTACTTAATTGTCCCACCAAGGCAGGAAATGTGTCCTTGGTCTCACCAAAAGCAATAAAAACATAGGAGTCAGAACATACAATACACACAACAAAATAAATGTTAACCATTGTACAAACACAGATCAGACATAGAAACACAGTCCACCATCTACATACAGCTGCATTCTAATGTATCAGCTACCGCAATATGTTGACTATAACCACATCAGGAATAGAGGAACTCTTTTGGATGTTTTTCTTTTTCTTTTTTTTTACCAAACATGTTGTATAGCACCGCCCTGAGGGAAGTGATTCAAACTCTCTGAAAATAGGGAATAACTTCTGGTTCAAAAGCATAGGTGACGTTGTCCAATTAGAGATGTCTCATGTTGTCCACTGGTACCTCCCTTTTCCGGTAGGTTAATGCAGTTGTTTTTTCATTTCTAGTTGAGATTTTTTCATTTGTTGTTGTGTTAAGTGATTTGTTGATGTGGTTTGCTCTTCAGGGACACCATACCAGACAACCTATTAGTTATCTTATATTGTGCTTGCTGAAGCACTTTTTGTCACTTTCTATGTAAAACAGGTTGTTTTGTCTTTTATAGGTTCTCCCCCCCAAAACATCTAATCTGACTGGTTAAAGGTAGGGTAGGAAATCTTTCCAGGAGCATTTTTTACTATATTGCTTAGAATCCCTTTCACACCACAATTGCAGCCAATTAATTAAATACTCTAACAAAAATAAAATATTTTTGTCACCTGTGGAATGGACAGGACTGAAAAAAACACCATCCAATCATTTTAACCAGCCCGTTCTAAACAATTGGATGGTGATACGTCAATCAAACTCAGCTTTATCCCTCCCCCCTCCTTGTGTTCTTCTTAGACATATGGGGTCCCTGTGCTCTGGAGGCTTGGCTTCGGGGAAAAGTCTAAAGAAAGGGTTTTGACTTTTGAATTGTGTATTTTCGAAATGTACCTTCCATTTTTTCAGGATCTCCTACCCTACCTTTAACTGTCATGCCAAAGAGCCAATAAGCAGTCACTGTGCATTTGTGTCACTAAGTGATATTATTATGTAAAGGATTAATATTCTGGACTAGAAACTTAGCTTTTTAGTTCACCCAAAATGCCAAAAAAATTTAACAAATTAAGAAGTGACTTACCAAAGGTCCTTTTCTAAAAATTGGCAAAGGCTGTGATAAATCCAACACAGATTAGATACAATGATCCAAATTAGATACAATATGTACTTACACAATGTCAAACTAGGGATGGAGAAAGCTAATCTCCAATATTGCTTACAAATTACATATTAGACAGCAAATAATACTCTCTGCTTTCTATAGAGAGAGATCAAAAACACAGTTTAGTTTCTCTAGAACAGCTTTGCCTGGAGTGCAGAAGTAATTCTGAGATTAACCTTAATTGTAATTCATGTCTCATAACCTCCTAGTTTCCATTTTCCAGCCTTTAGTTTTGATATTTCATGCTTAACTTGTCACTCACAACACCAAACACAAATTTGATTGAAATCAGCGGCCTTACAAGCACAACATCTGCACGTAACAATAACTTTGCAATGCTGATAACACCAAAATGGTACACGGTTTTTTGCACACACACCTGAGCTCATGTTACTTTGTACGCCTCTGAGCAGTCATGTTCAAAATGATGGATTCAAGGGACGCGCATGAATTAAGTCGCCTTCAGTTTGATGTTGCACATCCACAGTTTAATTCTCATTGTGCACACGGTCAGCTCATTTGAAATGCACAGTCGTTCGGCTGCCTAATTAGTTCACTAAGTCCCTTCATAAAGAGCTATCGATCCTCATCCCTGCCGGGGATGAATCAAAAGATTTGAATATCCCTCTTTTCTCATGCGCCATCACCCTCTCTCCAAACACACACAAACAAACACACATACAACTTCAATTCAACTGTGTTTTCTTTTCACCACGTCTAATATTGTGTCCCCATATTCATAGTCTTATTTCCCAGCTTGGTTACACTGTTGTGTATTTGAGTGTTTGGTGGAGAGATCCTCATTATTTTCTCGAGCAGTGATCATCTTGGTGGAGAGTGTGATCAAAGGCAGACAGCTTCATCTCTGTGCAGAGGAGAGAAAATGGTGGAGAGCCTCAGCAGCCAGCGCTGCACTGTAATCTCCCATGAATGCCGCCTCAGCACTCTCCCACTCTCTTAGTCGCTCTCTTTCTCCCCTACTGGGGCTGCTCTCCAACCAATATCTAGCTCAGAAGGCAGGAGAACAGCAGGATAAGTGAAAGGGGAGGCTATACAGTGAGAGAGTACGATGGAATCTTTTTTTGCCCTGTCTCTTGTCAAAACTATGTCCCTCTTTTCTACCAAAACTGTGTCTCAAAACTACATCCCTTTTTTTCTGTCAACAGCGTCCGTCTGCCATCACTCTACTGTTTTTGTGCTGTCTTGTTGAAGTATTTGTTGAAATATTCATTTGCATTACCTATATACTTGTCTTGAGACCCTTGTACTAATATTCATCCTCCTGTCTGACTCCTGTTTTAAGATTCCCAACATGCAGTAAGAAAATTATGTAGAACCCAACCATAACATGAAGGCCCAATGAGTTACCAGAACTCTTCTGCGTTTGTTTCTAAAATTATTTTACTTACAATTAGCATGAAAATTTTATTAATGGTTCAAAATGAGTCCAGGAAACCTGGAAGGAAAATTGTGTAGCATCATGCTGATTATTACAACAACCCCTAAAGGGGTACAGTACCTCAACTTATTATCCACTTCTCATTGGAAACCACTAAGCCTGTTATTAAACTCTTTGGGATCATTTATATTTGTAGCTGAACTTGACCTTTAAAGTCAAATTTAACATGTCAATTAATTTCTGGTTTACAAGCCAGTTAAATTTCCTGAAAGAAGTTAATTTTCAAAACTTTCTTATACCTCAAGAACACATCAACAAATTGACCTAAAATATAAATTACACATTTGACAGTGTTCTCAAATACCCAATCTTTACTTGCAGGGGCAACCTCCAAAGCAAGGTAAGTTTCAATCGTGTAATTGGCTGTAGTTTGCTTTATCTAGGGACAAGATAGCATCAATATGAATAATTTAGTAATAACTAATTCAAGTTGACGTAGCTTTTTTCATCAAGCCCATTTACAGACATTCTACCTCCAAAGATCTAAATTTTAAAAACAAAACAAAATATAGCATGAAAATGTTACATTCTAATACACATGGTGTTCAGATTTGTCAATGTGTCCACATTGATACTGACTGTCTAACTGTAAGTACAACTGAATGAGGAGCCTTTTTGATAAAAAAACATGCAACTTGTAAGACGTGTTGAAAGTTAATGTTTCCCTGTGAAAATCACCCACTTTTTATACAACGGTTCATAAATAGTTTGAATCCCTAAATGTCCATTTGCATATAATATAACAATCTATACATGTGGTATATTTTTAAGTGATGAATAAGGTGAAAAGATATTTCAGGAAATGAGTATTTGGCATTTTGAAAACTTGACAGATAATGATTTAGTTTCCCTTTGCTATTGTTTTTTTCATTATTGAGCATGATTTTCGATTTTCCTCTAAAATGGACATATCAAAAAAGGTTTCTTTATAATTGTCATTAGAGAAGTACTTTGACCAATGAAAATACAAAAATGGTAATGTGGTTGCTGTGGTAGTTTGACTTTCCAAGCAGTATTCTTGACATTTATCAAGATTGACATTCAAGAATGACTTTAAGTACCTTGATTGCTTCAATGGGATGTGTGTCCTAGCTGGTGCTACATCTCCAGTTGCTCACCATGTTGGTGAGCATGCAAAATCTGCTAGCCAATAGGATTACAACAACTAACATCCTGTTGTTTTCAGACCACAAGCATGTAGATGTCTATGTCACATCACTAAGGATCCCGACTCTCTGTGGCTGCAATCCCCTTAACTCACCTTTTTACCTGCTGAGTGAGGCACATATTCACAGTTTCAAAATCTTTGCTCTAAAGCAACTTTTCTGTGCATCACAAAAGATACAAATGCAGGCATTTGGCTCTGATTTCCAATAGAGAAAAAAAAGAAAAAAAAAATCTGGGGACCAACACAACAAAAATAATGTGAAAGCAGAAGGCACTGGAGATGTGAGGTGCAGACTCAGCGCAGCCTTGTTTAATTACTGTTCACCTGGGCCAAAGGCCTAATGGAAGATTTGGCTGCAGGCCCAGACAAACAATGTTTCACTTGGCTCAGACTGGCAAAAAATGTGGGGTCTGACTCATTCTGGCTTGTTGGTGTCACCAGTCCACAAACTGCAAAGACAAAGTGCAAACATAATCAACAACAAGGAAATTCTCACTAATGACGTTTCAGAAGAGGTGCAACAGCCAACCACAGTGGTGATTTCATAAACTGGTAATAAAAGAAATGATCGATGTGTTGATAAAATATGAAAGTATTTGTTTTTATAGCTATTCTATGTACACAGGAATAGAATAACTACGTACATGATGCTATACCAAATTAGGTCAATGACTTGTTTGATAATGTCAAATGTTTCTTGGAACCCCGCCTATCAGCACTCATTGGCTTTGACATGTGGGTAATGCTTGGTTCTTCTAAAATACATTGATACTGACATGTGAAAATTCCTAATTCCTTTAAAAATCTCATGTGTTTACTACATTTTTCACCTACCAAGGTGCTTGCGCAATGGATTCTGAGAGATGTTTAGAGTTGCTCTCAACACAAGAAGACCAAGGGTCCCATGTACAAAGGGTATGTATGCACAAAAACATGGCATACGATCATTATCAAGGCAAAGTTGAGAAGTATCAAGATGGAGCTTTTTTTGAATGTATCAAAGTTTGAAGCATTGAGTCGATCTCACAGCATTCGTGTTAAAGTGATTGTGTTTCATTAAGCTTCAGTTTTATCATCTTCATGTGACAGTGTGGTCCTGTCACTTTGCCTCCGATTGATCACATGAAGATGATGAAACTGAGCCCCCTATCGACAGCTAATTTGACTTCTATCTTAAATCCTACCTGTACTGTGAGATTTCACCAGCCAGAAAAAAAAGAGTCTTATCTTATTTATGCACTTACTTATGTGCCAGGTATGGAGTAAAGTAAGCATTATGGTCTCTTCTCAAGACTCTGTCCTATTGATTTGTTCCACCTAAGTCTATTTTTTAAAAGTGGATGGACCCTGATTTGTTACCTGGGGTTAAAAAAACTGTACCGATGATGACTGTAAAGACCAAAGGAGTCAATTTAAAAATAAATAATTAGAGTATTAGAGCAGGCACTTTCTATTATTTAAGTTGCAACATTAGAACTGCTGTACAGTTATGGTACTTAATAACAGGCTTTTCTTTGACCACCAACTTGAATAAAATCACTATCATTTTGAAAAGAAAAAAAAATCAGTTAGTTTTTAAAGAAGTGAAAGTAGATTGAACATAGATTCTATGTTTTATGCAACCATCAATTTCAAAGCTTTTAGACGGAAGAAAGAAAGACACAGAGAGTGCACAGAAAACGTCAATGTCAGACGATTCACCGGTAGCAGATTCATAATGCTCCTGAAACAGATTCAGACAGGTCAGTCTTTTCTAGTTAATTTTAGCAGCAGCCCTGAGCTAGTCCTGCTGCTGTTCATGTTGTACTGTCAGATGTGTTGGCTTTGGCTCATTGCCTTTGTTCAAATAGTGCTTCAGAGGATGGTTTGATGTTATCACTCAGTAACTATCTTTATAGTAACTTTTAACTTACTCAAGCAGATGGTGTGCATTTTGATCCAGATTGTAATGGAGCACTTGAAATGTAGAATCTAAAAAGTTATAGAAAAAAAAACAAAAAAAAAAAACAAGTCAAACTTTTTGATGGATTACCATGAAAATATGTAGAGGTGTTAATTTTTAAAATCCTAAAGGCTTTCTTCAGACTTATTTTAAATGCTTTTCTCTATAAATACACGTATTCCTGACAGTAGTTAAGCAAATGTTCAAAAACTCTAAGCTGATTATATAAACTCATATACAGTATGTGACAAAATTACCACCAGTTTGTTTCTGAAAGATGATCTCTGTATCTATTTCCAACAACACTCTAGATTTCTTTGAGTAGTATATTTTTTTTCCATTTTCCTTCTTTACAAAAATATTTTGCTGCATTACACACAATGAAATGACAAAAGAATTCATGCATTTTTTAAACTGGGGTGTGATTGAAACAATTGTTATCATACTACTATTCAGGCTCGCTTTGTTCTCAAGAGGAGGCTGTTGTTATAATACACATGTTAAATCAGCAAATAATTTAGAAATAATAAAGTGAGTGTCAAATAATAAAGTAACTGCCTTTACTTAAATGATTTGTACAGACTTGTGTTAAATTGTCACATATTTAAATTCCATGTGTTTATATGGTTTCTGTAGCCTCAATCAATCCGCAGATTAAACTGATAAAAATAAACTTTGCTATTTGACAAATTTACTTTGCTATCACAACAAACAATGGGATTTTTAAACATAATCTCATGACAGACTGTAAAAATCAACGCTGGCAAACCAAAAATAAGTAGCAACTGATGCTGTTTTCACTCGTGTTGCTATGTAACAATGTTGGTGCTCTCAATATTATTGTACTGACAGTTATCACTGTTAAAAAGGACAAAGGTGGCTTAATTATGGGAATGGGAAACTGATGAATGGTGTGTAACCCCCAGCACAATACACTGGGGTTTACTAGTTCATCTTTTCCACTGCCCTTTCATTCATACACATTTTCACTGAAAAATAAATATTTTAACTCTATTTGATTTTTAGATTCCTTATGAACAAGCCCAGCAAACAGCTACTCAGAACTTACTTAAAAAATCAGTTCAAATAAATAATTTTTATAGCACATTACTAAACAGGTTGTATCAGTGTTGCAACTTAGAACACGTTAGACATAGACATAGACAGATGCAAAAATTATGCTTTGTAAATTTCCACTTGTCTTTCCTCAAACTGGTGTGAAATTTGCAGCTATACAGTTGTTTCAGATGGTGAAAATTTGCTCTTCTCATAACCATCATCTGAGTAGCTCTTAACTTGGCTTGCCCATCAGAACCCTTCCTGTTTCTCCAAATTCAGTGAGTAAGATACTGCATATCTGCATACTTCAAAAAGGAAAATATCCTTTTAAACAGTATGCAAAACAGAAGTTAGAAAAGGCAAACACATTCCATCCAAATCTTGAGAAAATGTTTATAAAATCATAAGACAAGAAAAATATGGGACTGAAACTTATTCATCCAAAGTTATACTGAATCAAAACTTCGTGAATTGAAATTCAACCAGTTTAGGAAATCAGCCACTATAGCCAGCCCCATTTCCAACAGTAAAGAGGACATTTCAGACCATAAACTCTTTAACAGTAAACATTAACATACAAAACATATACACTGCTTCGTTTGAATACATTTCTTAAAAGTAAACATTTCAAAGAATGAAATAAAAAGTGTCAGTAATCTGAATAGATTTTACCATGGTTAAAAATGTGAGTTTCTACATCCCTACATGTAGTTTGATTCATCTTTTCAAATGGAGAGTTTTGGGAGCTATTCTCTTCAACATACCGTAGAACTTGAAAATGTCTATTCATTGGCCACGTTTCATGAGGGTTTTGATTCCCCTATAATTCAGAATAAAGATAAAATCTTCTTGTAAACACCTACTTATCAATGAAAACGATCAATTTGAATTAAACTTAAATCCAAAGTAAGTTGCTGGTTTATTCAGATTTTAAATACGAATTGAATAATTCCATCATGTATACATTAATTCTGCTTTAAATAAACTCCTGTAATTCTGCACCTGCTTGTTCCCTTGTCCTGTCGCGACAAAGCACATATTCTATGTTGGCGGACACATATTCCAGGATGGCCGTCCGAAGCAAGCGTTGGACTCGAGCTGAGGCTGTTTAAGTGAAAGTGATGTAGTATGCTATTGTTGAGCTGCTTCTTCAAAACTAGAATCAAAATCAAAGCGAAATTGATACTTATTATATGGTCTTCCATGTTGTAGAAAAGAAAAAAATAATAAATGGACTTTGTTTTCTTTGGGTAGATGTAAATATGTCACATCCATCCCCTTCTGAACCCCTAGATCTTAAGTGGAATTGAATAAAGGCAATTAAATGGGTTTTCAATGTAAACCTCAATGACTATTTCCAAGTAAACGCAAAGAAGAATATTTCAATTACGAATTATTCAATCCCAAATAAAAGATATCATATAACCGTGGCCACTGGCTTCACTTTGCAGACCCTGTGTCCATCTTTAAAAGGTCTGTGCAATGAATCACAGAGATTTGAAGCTTAACCAATGGATATCCCTAGACAAAAGTTATCTTTGATGGCTTGGCTGTTGTGTTTCTCACCGAATGAATAATGAAAGTCTGAGGCCTGTAAATGGCTTCTGTTCCACTGAGGCAGGGAAAAGTTTCATGTTGTTTTGTGCTTTTCTTTGTCCTTTTCTTCACTTCTTTCATGACTTGCTTACTTGTCAATCTGTTTCTGCCTCTTGCCCACTCTTGCTCTGTCTCACGTCCCCTCATTTCAACACCCATACCCACCATTTCCATCTTCTATTTTCACAGATTTTGCTTGCTCACCTCCCACCTGTCAGCCGAACAAATTCCTCAGCAACTGGCAAAACTGTGTGGGAAATTATTTATATATTTCTTTGGCTGCTTTTCTGCTAAACTGCATGTGTTCTGAATGGAATGGGCTCATAATAAGAACTGAATCCAAGTGCTTACAATTTTAGAGTTTTAACTGACGCTTTTATTCACAAGTGTAGTCAACTGGGGACAAGAAGTTTCAAGTAAAGGAATCAATTTGAATGGCATTACCGCAAGGTCACACAATTTTAAGACTTGAGAAAGACAAAAGATTTACAGAAAAATTTTAACGTGATTGCATTACAAGAGATCCCATAAGGAAAACACTCACAATGTTCAAGTATAACCCAAACATTTACTATCATCCTGTTGGTGTGTAAACTGAACCCCAATGTGGAAATGTGCAGTCAAAACTTTTCTGCAGGCCTTTTCTCTTGTCCAGTCTCCTCTACTGCATTCAAGGCAATGTCAAACAGTTTAATACCCAACGTTACATAAATATTTGGATGCCATATTGCCACAGAATAATCTATCTTATCTGTGTATGCTTACACAATCAATTTCAGCCTTCCAATTGCTTTTGGCATGGGGCATCACGGAAAACTAGATTGTCAGGTTCACAACACACTTTGCCTGATACAATATGCAGTGAAAATCAAGTCTATCTCCAGATTGGAAATACTCTGCTGGCACTGTGCTTTTTGCAGGTTGTAGGTCACTTGATGTGTGATGTAAATATTCAGTGACACTCTGTTAACAACAGAGAAATACATGAAAAAATTTTCATCCATGCATGTATTAAACAAAATATGAGGAATAGAGTGTTGAATATAAATGTGTTTGTTTTGCAGTGACAGTTGTCATGCCATGAATACACATTTAGCAGTGCCACTTCCCTATTTTTTTTCATAGAACATCATACATAGAGGATTAACATATAAACAAGCCACCATACTATGTTTTTAACCTTATTTATATAAAAGATACAAACCATTTCCCCTAATACATGAAACTGAGTATTTTTCCTGCTCCACTGGCTCCCAGGCTTTTCTGGCTACTACAGAATCCCTTCGCTCATAAAAATTTTGTCAGAAATCTTTTTTTTTACAGTTCATTATATTTCCATTTAATCATTCCCTTGTGATGCGTAGGCTAGTTGTTTTGATCTGCTGTAAGCAAATATAGGACCTCAAAGATCAGGTTTTTTTTTTTTTTTTTTATAGTCTACATTTCTCTCAAATAATAAGCATCACAGCTTTTGGAATGATACTGGAAAGATCATGCAAGAACCAAAATGTATTCCTGGCTTGCAAACAACCCCATGATTATATAGCTGATCAACTGTTCCCAAGCAGGGGTGGAGCTAGAGGGGTGTCCAGGGTGGCACCCCAGCTGCCACCTCAGGATATTGACAGGTTACTGGAGGAGGAGGACAGAAAGATCTTTCCAGATCTGCATGGATCATCAGTATCACTGGTTTAAAGTAGAATTTATAGTTACTTAATTAGTCAGCCTTTAAATATATTGACATGGCTGCACATTTCTAGAAGAGATGTGTGTTAATGTGTTAGCACTAGATTAGTTTAAAGTTAACATGGGGGGGTTTGTGTTAAGGCTGGTAGCCGGTACAAATGAGGATCCAAACGCTGGACTCACTGTTAACAGGTCTATTGAGGGAAGAAAGGGAAGAACTTAAAATGTCCGTGGCAAAAGGACCACAGGAAAAGTCTGAACTGGAGGAGAAAACAAAAACTAAGGCAGGACCATTGACTGTAAAATAAATGGATGAACTGTGAAACCACGTGACCCATAGGTTTCTGAAAAGCTGAAAAGAAGCTCATTGGGAGGTTCCCACTGTCGCCATCTTGGCAGCGTTACGAGTCTTGTGACTCCCGGAAAACCCAAAAATGGATGACGAGGTGGCGCTGAGAGGGGGGCTGTTAGCGTGGGGATTGATGATTGACACCCTTCAAACTCTTACCTACGAGCTAACAAAGCTAACCCTGAGCTAATGGTAGCTAAAAAACTAAAGGAGATAGGCGGGCTAAAGCTAAGGCGCGCTGTTAGCTGGCTAAAAACCGAGGTTGTGCTACTCTGTGCCTCGTTTT
>JBBBVU010000005.1:11881353-11893763 GCA_037177055.1 Atherinosoma microstoma
CCCTCCCCTTCCTCTTTTGACGAGAGGTTGTACTTTGTAAACACAAAATTAACTTCAGATTTCAAGGCCTTTGATTTACTGTAAGTGGCTGTCTGATTAAGATTAAATTTAAACACCCATCTAAAACTAGCAATTGTGTTTTTTGTGAATTAGAAACCATAAATAATGTTGTGAATACATCACCATCTTTGTATGTTAAAATATCACAAATCTTAAAAGCTGAGACATTTTCTTTACCGGCTCCCTTTTATGCCTCACATCCATGCAACATCACTTCTGCACTCTGCATGAATATCGTTCTGTCCTGCTCAACAAAGATATAGTGCAGTCGCTGCATTTAATGAAGACTTCTGAGATGATCAAATCAGTGTGTGACTGCCTTCTAAAAGAGTTGTTTATGACTTATCATAAATTATCAGACAGACCTACATCAGCACAATAGTCATAAACTGTGGGAAGTCTTACAGATTTCTAAATCATTATTAGAATCAGGTATAAGGTATGCTCAGATGAAAAGAGGAAAGGAAATGGTAATAGATGTAGTTTAAGGAGAGTTCATATGCTACTAAAGGTGGGTATTGCCTCATGTGTGCTCCCATGTGATCTGTGAATCACAATTAATGAACAAAGACAAGAATTTTTAAAGCTATAGGCTCCAAAGATAACCTATTTGTTTCTGTATTACATGTGCACATACTTCATGAGAGGCATTACACGTCTGTATACTGTCCCTATGTATCTATCCAGTAGGGCCAATTAGTCCCTGGTATATCTATTTAAAGACAAAACAGGAAAGAAAAACAAGATGACTAAAAAAATCAAAAGCATGATAATCATTAGGAGAACATGACTGTCTGCAAAACTGTAGGCCAGAAATAATTAAGATCAGTGGATCTACATTAAGTGAGGAGCTCACCAACATCATTAGATCCACCTTTGGGTGCCACTAAAGCAGCCGTCCAACATATTAACGTTACCACCCTTAGAACAAAACAAGTCTATATAAGAAATAAAAAAATAAACTAAAAGGTTGACAGGCTTGCATTAGTCATTTAATCAATGCTTTAGTAAACTCTCTACTTATGCAGACCTAGTTTGTCTGCCTGTGCAATTTTGCAGCTCCAAAGCTCTCATCTCAACATATAATCCAGGCTTGATCCCCATAACTTAAAATGTGCAGCCACTGAGGACCTATTTGCCTTTCCAATATGGCTGTTGTGTAAGGTGCTGAACCCATACCTACCCACTCACTGCAAGATAACAGTACATATGCTTATATCAGGTCACAGTTAGGCACAAGGTTCCCAATCTGCATAAATTCCAGTGGACATTTACTGCTTTTAATGGAAAACATGTTTTTTTTTCTCTCTCTTTTTTTTTTTTGTGGTTTAATCTCCCGGCTGTGCTATCTGACATAAACATCATGTGGGGGAATTATCATATTTGCCTCAGTTGGCTATTTTAGCCTCAGCTATCAGAGAATATTGGCTGCAGCTTGATGAATGACTTAATTAGCGCTCAGCATCCAGTTTTGGTATTTTTTGTTTTTTTCCTAAAAACGAGCAACCTGTCATCACTGCGAAGCAGATCAATCCCCCCAGTCTATCCTGTTCCAACATAAGGTCCTCGATTCCAGTCCAATTGTTTGATGGAGTCCCTGCATAAATCTGGGAAGGTGTTTGTGGATAGGGTTGTTAATCACGACAAAATGAGGAAAGATCCAAATGGATTCAGATCAAGATCTCATAAAACAGCTCCTATGCCTGAGCAACTCCATTTGTTGTTTGAAATCTATGTGAGAATTCAATCCATGTCTTTTGTAATTAGGGGGATTTTTTTTAACACATCAGAGATGTTAATTATTAGCGTATCAGTCATTTGAATGGCTAGGTATAGTTAAAGGCAATGAAGCTTGTTCATCACCGGATGATCTGATCGGGGGGGCAGCAGCAGTGCCCAGGTTGGTTCGAGCTAAGTGTGTTGTCTAGGTTTGCACAAACACTGTGTGTGGTAGTGGAAGGGATTCAAGCTGGCCTTGCCTGCAGGGAATGGGGGTAAGTTCAGGTTGGGAAGGGAGCACTGCAGCAGATGTTTCCTGTCCATCCGATGGGAAGGGGGGTTGGAGGGGACTCCGAAGAGCATTTCATGACTCAGAAGAGGGGATTGTGACCTATTCTCCCCTCATCCTCACACCTCCTTTTTCCGACATGTGTCAGTCAGTGCCAGGTCAATATGGTAGCCAAGTGCACCTGCCGATCTGCCATGTGCTTCCAAGGCAGGGACTGGCAGTGCTGCGCAGCGCTGCTCACCATCACGACTCGTTTTCACCCTCTCCACCTGCCAAGTGCGGCAGGACCACAGGAATGAATGAAACCTTGCAGATAAACAAACCCAGCTGATGAGCACATGGAATCTGATTAACAGGAGAGACCAGGGCTTCACCTTTTCGCCTAGCTTTCGTTCTCTGCACAGGTTCAGTTAGTATTACTTGTATTTGCTATGTTGTCATAATTTTAGAAGCTGTAAAAAGCTGCTTCCGCTTGCCAAAACCTTGCTGCACACATGTAGACACGTACACAGTCAGGTTTCACCACACCAACCTGACATTGTACCCACTATCATCTCACATCCACAGGCCCAACCACCTCTCTCCATCACATGCCCTGCTCTGACCAGCTCACACCCACCCAGACTCACATCACCCAACCACTGCAGTTTATCCCATTTGTAACACATGGCTGGCCATCATGCAGCAATGACCAAAGGGAAGGCAACAAAGCCATGCAAAGAGAAAAGGGGTGTCAGGGGTTTACAGCAGCCGGATGGCAGGGTGGGTTGGTGGACTGGAGCAGCTTTTGGCTCGGTCTGGTTGGCTGTAATTGGTGTCCACTCTTCCAGAAGCCCTGCGGTGATGGCGGACAGAATGACTCTGTCCGCATTCTCCCTACCAGTCATAATGTGTGTGTGTGTGTGTTGAGTGGGGGGATGAGTGAAAGCAGGCTAACACATTCAGGGGGCATACAACTGGTGACAGAGACTCTGACAATGTCCATAGGGGCTGTGTGAGTGAGCAGCCAAGGGGCAACTGTTGCAATAAGTGGATGTAGCATCTCATTTGATCACATTATAACATTGCATTCTGCACTTGCATTATCTTGTGTTTTGGCACTCTTTGTTAAAACTGTAAACATAGACTAATAAAACTTGCTTTTGAATAAATTAGGGGGAAAAAATCAAAGGAAAATAGACATATTTGACCTTTGAAGTGTGTAATGTATTTAAATAGTCATGTTGTGGTCATGTTGTAAACAATTATGAACATTAAAGATACATGTGAGCGTCACTTCCTTACTTAATCTTGCTCCCAAAACTCACAAACACTTCAGACGATGAATATGAAACATCCGTTTTTGCCACTTTTCTGTGCTGGGATAACAACATAGTTAAAACATGTGTTCTGGTACATGGTGTAAAGAGTTTGTCATATATAAGTAAAGCATTTTATAATATTAATTGATTTAAATGGAAAATAATTCTTTGGATTTTTCTTTTTTTAAAAAGCTGACATTGAATTTATAGACAGAAAAAAATCAGGGGTTTGTGGTCTCCACTCAAAATCAAACTGGGGCATGGTGCTTATACTTTATGTCACGTATCTTAAGCACTAGGCTACCAGATGGCCCAGGCTTTCTTATCTTAATGATGTGTTGGGGGTGTCCCGCTTTGCACAAATCTCAGTAAAGCCTAACTTATACTGGCGGTTTAACTGGGATTTTCACATCTGTGCGGCAGTGAATATCTGTGTGAGGTAAATTTAGTTATCCACTGTGTGACCATGTACAGCCAAAAATTCATTACTGAGTGGACAAACCTCTTAAGAAGTCTATTTGTATGTTTTTGTAAACAGAAGCACAGGCATTCACCATGTCTGCCTCCATATCTGGAATAGATTTGGCTTTAAAGAGTTTGTCCCTCTGTAGGACTAGAGTGCTTGAGCAGAGAGGGTATTTCCATTCTGTCCAAACCTTCAACCCACAGCACTTCAGCATTGACAGTATACAAACCACAGGCCTTCAATACCAAAATGGAAAAAAACAACAACAACAACCTGACTTTGAAAAGTAGGAACTTTTAAAAAAGGTTTGGAGTGCAAAAGAAAGAACATGTCCCTGAATCTCTGTTATGTAAACTTATTATCGTTTCTTTTTTTTCTTTTCTTGTTTGAATAAAGGAGTGCAGAAAAGCGGGACTGATTTCATGACAAATGGCAAACACGTATTTATCAATGCAAAGCTTTTGTTAATGAGGACATAAACTGATTTCTGAATATGACTAAATGTATCTCACTCACTCCTACTCATTCTGTCGCTTTCAGAGAGAGTTGTTATCCTTATCTGACAACTCCCCTTTGAGTGAAAGGACAAGCAAAAAGCTAACAGTGGAGGCAAAGTGAAATGAATGCCAGAAGGAATTAGGTGAGTTGTTTTGACCATGCCACACAAAGCTTAGGGGTTGGGGGACTTGGAGGGAATTTAATTATCATCTGTTATGAGCTAATGGTGATTTGAATAGTGATACATAAAGAGCAGAACAAATTCTGTGGTGATGTTGATGAGGATTGAATATCACAGGCATTACAGTTTAAAAAACACATGTGTGCTCTAAAATTATTTTAATATATATTATAACAGATTATACACAACTATCAAACTTCTAACCTTCTATGCTAATGGACTTTGAGGGCTTTCATGTCTGTAAAGCAGTCATGAATCCAAACCTTTCTGCAGGTGATCAGCTTGATTCTGATCTGCAGTTACTGGGCTGACCAACATGCCTGGTCCAAGTTCTTGCTTATTTATGTTATTAATTCAATTGTTATCATTCTTTCATATATATTTATAGCTTTCAGCACTGCTACAACTAAAGTTCAAATAGAAATGAACTCGATCTCATTCCAGCACCAACGACTACCAGGCCAGTAAGATGAAAAAGCAAATTAATAACACAGTAAGTCCTGATTTATTTAATTACAGCTCTCTTTTTGTCTCTTACCTCCTGTGTTCCAAAGAAATGGACACTGTCCTTAAAAAGTGGGGATGACGAAGAATACCATTCACATGCTGTTATATGATATTATGATATAATGGTAGATGATGGCTGTCTGCCCTAACCCTGATTCTGTTGGGTGTTTCTTCCTCTTTACTGTAACAAGCGCTAATTCAAAGGGAAACCCACCACAAAAAAAAAACCCATGGGATTATTTGGTTTATGGCTTAAAAAATCATTTTAAGTGATTTAGTCTTATTCTTTTAACAAACACTTCATACACCACAGCTAACTTGCATGCAAACTCGGGTTACATTTTTTAGGGTGTTCATGATGAACTGTGTGTGTGCATATTAAGTTTGATTGCATGCGTACATTTCCACTCCTATACATGGACTCTATCAAAAACCTAATAAAAATTCTTACAATTAATTACGCGCCTTGATCACGCTTTTCTTCTTTTCTCCTCTCCCTTTTTGAGATTTTAACCTCCAGGCAAGCTATTAGCGAGGAAACTGCTAAGAAATTCCAATTATTTCTCACATCTGAGGAAATGAAAATGGCACATTAAACATAGCAAATCAATGTGCCTTGTGATTAGTGTTTTCACATTTCTGTTTCACACACAACCATGCTATAGAGTACAGATATGATGGCTGGAGTCTATTACTAAGACTTAATATTTTGTGAAAACCTTCCAGTCAAAAAACAACAATGTGTAGGTGAATGGTTAAGTCTAATCTTGCCATTTAAAGTGAGAGAGAAAAAAAGGGAAATAAAAGTAAGCTAGTTTTTCTAGCTATCACTGTTGGAGAAAATGAGGGGGTTATAATTCTATGGGTTGTTATTAACTGATGAATTAGGCCTTTATAATGCTACACAGTAACATAGAGTGCATCTTCAGGTGCCTTCGTGTTATATAGTCGAGGCCATCTTCTGTGTTTCCTGTGCTATATCACTTGTTCATGGGCTGACTTTAAAATATTGCTGTCCATAAATAATAGCCTCTTTTTTTCTTAAACTTAATGCTCCCCTCCATTTTTTTGTGAGTTCCATTAAGGGCACTTTCACACTGGTATTGTTTTGTTAATTTTAAATTAATCCTGGTCTGCTTCCATGGATAATATTAATCATTTGGAGTAGTGTGAATGCTCATTTACACTCTGGTGTGGATTAAACAAGCAGACTCTTGTCTGCTTGAAAAGCAGGGGTCTCAGTTCACTTGCAAGTGAATCCTGGTGCAGTTTGATTATACTGTAAATGCAAACAGACTACCAAATGAACCATATAAAGGAAGAATGCCTTACTTGCTGCTCATACTGGGAAGCTTCTTGTGAAAACCATATTAGGTTTGAACATCAAAGTAAAAACAGAAACACCAAGACGACATAAGTTAGATAAAGGTAAATAACACGTTTTTTTCTCCTCTTGGTTTGTTAAATGATGGATCATCTGTGCCAGATGCTAGTTGTTTTTAGCTCTGTGAGAAAGTAATCTATTTTCCACTCATGGACTGTGTCACATTCAAAAAATTCCCACCATTCAAAATGTTTGCAAACTGACTAGGTAAATGTACTGCAGCAGTAAACAAAAAAAAAAATTGTGAACTTTTGCGAGGTTGCATTTTACAATCATTAAGTGTGGTTGTTACAAAATCCCATGGTACACCAGGGTCTGTGCCGGGCCACAGTGCTGTGCCCGAATAGAGTCTGGGGACCACTGCCATGGGCAAACCTTAAACAGCATAGAAAACAAATATCAATGACCTTCATTATAGCATTTGTCTTTACATATAAAGCTTGTTCATGCATCATGGACTGGTTTTAGAACAGATTCTGCTGTGAAGATCTAGATTACCTTGATTCGATAATGCTAACATGGATTTTACAAGGGGAAACCCCACTAAATATAGTGAATAAAGTAAATAAGTCCCCCTGTCTCTAGTTAAATCTTTAAAGATAAGATATTTGGTACTTTCAAGACTCAGCAGGTAATCCCTTGTAGAGCAAACATGTCCTGTATGGCCAGATTTTCCCACTGCTCAAACAATCTCTGTAGCTTTGGCTTTCCTGAGAGGGGATTTAATGGGGTGCTCAGTGGGCACAAAGCTACACCCCAACTGGCCTTGCATGATCTCTTTTTGGAGATTATTGGACGTGTGAAAGTGTCTTAATTGAAAATAGCTTGGGATAGGTTTTCTGTGAGCTAAGGGAAATATAAGGAAAAGATAGTTGGTTAACAACATATGGGAGAGTTAACGCTAGGCAAATCTGTTTGCTTTTTGGAGTGTGACAACATACCAACGCATACACATGAATTACTTCAGTGCCAGTCTGTGTCTTCTTTCACTGATATTAGCGTCAGATGTCTCATTTGTCTATCTCTGAGTGACAAGCATGTAAGGGCCCTTACCTGAAAAAATAAGAAAATAATCATATTCCTCTAGCGCCTATATCAT
The DNA here is from genome assembly GCA_037177055.1 of Atherinosoma microstoma. Lineage (NCBI taxonomy): Eukaryota > Metazoa > Chordata > Actinopteri > Atheriniformes > Atherinidae > Atherinosoma > Atherinosoma microstoma. Next base: position 11,888,858 of record JBBBVU010000005.1, read on the forward strand.
ATCAATACTGCAATGTGTCAAAACTGCCCTGTGAGATTTGGGTCAGTTTAGATCTATCTATCCTCTACACTCAGTCAGAGCAAGCCTGAAGGCTACTATGACAGATGTTTTATAGTGGCACACTTCTTTTCTTTTCTTTTTTTTTGCATCTCTTAAGATTTGTTGATATAAGTTTTGACCTTCTTTTGGCTTGAGTGTTCATAAATCTACCCATCTTAAGATGAAATTCAATTTGAATTTATTAATAGTTCACATGGAAAAAATATAGAATTAAAAAGGGTTCAGTTTAAGAGCTAACTTACATTCCCAGTATAACCACTTATATTGGCTCTTTTCCACTAGTACCTACTCAGCTCAACTACACTTGACTCGACTCTGCTCAGTTTAGGTGGTTTTCCATTACTACTGAGGACCCTTTCAATGTGGGTATGATCCTTATAGCAAGGCGGCTTCAGTGTCCTGTTTTGTCATTTGTATGTGGCACAAATACACCACAACAATGGAGGATAATGACGTCATTGTATACTAAGGTTTGAGTCCTGCCCTGGGCCCTTTGCTGCATGTACTTCCCCGCTCTCTCTGACCCCCTTTCCCATCCAACTACTATCAAATTAAGGCCACTAGAGCAAAAGCACAGAACACAATTACATGACATTTACTAGATAGTTTATTGAAGTCAGTAACAATGTAAAAAAAATAAAAATAAAATCGAAACTTGGGACAGGGTCAGCTGGTGGCGGTGTCGAGGCTCCAGCCGGTGCCAGTGTTAAAGCTGCAGCTGGTGCAGCAGTGGAGCTTGCAAGGTCCATGAAAGATGCAGACGAAGAAGTCTCTAGTGTAAAGGATTGTTAAAACAAAAATAGACAGCACAACATTGCATCACTTCAAGAAAAAGTAACAGGTAACTGGTAAACTTTTTTTTTTATATAGATAATTTTGTACCCTATTTGAAGTCAAATCACGATTTCTAAACTTAGGGAAGTCAAGTATGTGACCGAACCAATGTAAAATCTGATTTGGAAATATTTATTTTATACCTCTTCTGCCACCTAGAATATCTCACACAAACCTTGTGAGGAATCATGTCATCAAATGTTTAAACCATTGTGGCAGGATCGGCCATGTTTACAATATGTCATGGCCTTATATATGTACATACAGTTATCATGCAGCCTTTTTTTTAGCATGAATATAACATTTGAGAACCTTTAAACGACCTTCATTATAATCTCAGTGTGATGAATGGACCATCCAGATCATTGTTCTGTTGTTGCCAGGATTTGTATGGTTAGGCTTTTGTTTTTATGTCTTTGTTTTGTGACTCAGAGTTCCGATTGGGTGTGGTGGTAGTGGTGCTGCTAATGGGAGATTTATCATCTCACCTGGTGCTGATCATCTCAGCCTGCCTATTTAAGTGCTAGCCTGCAGTCCACTCATCGCCAGATCATTGCCTTACCTAGTGAAGATGACAATTTCTGGACTGGAAAAGCCTCTCTGAACCTGTTTGCCCCGCTACACTGCCACCACCTCTGCCACAGCTATTTTTTTTCTTTTTTCTGTTAACCAGGATTTTTCTTAGAATAAAGTTTTCTTTACTGATTTGTTGTCTTCTCCTTCCTAGTTTTTCCTTAGCTGTAGGTTAGGCAACACTATAAATTTAGAAATGCACTTAATAATTTACATTCCTTTAAAATTCAAGTTTTTTTCTTTTGTGCTAGTGCTATTCAATTCTTATTCATAGTTGCCAGTTTATTTTGCCTCTCCTTAGTAATAGACCAATTGAGTGTGTGTGTGGGCAGGCCGGGGGTGGGGGGGGGGGGTATGTGGTGAACTAGTAGCTGGCTGTAAATAAATACAAAGCTCAGATTGAGACTCCTATGGGTTGAAGTCCTGGGGTCCTTCGTCTTGGCCAGTGTTCCAGGAAGATGTGCGGCATTTGTTTGTTTGGCAGTAATGAGGAAAGGGAGGCCAAGGGTGTTGTCAAGCATGTCATGATTCACACACAAAAATCAACGCCACAACTCGAGACAAAGCTGCCCTTCATTACCACAAGAGTCAATATCTGTAAACTTCAACAAAACTAGACACTGGAGTAAAGGTGAGGACACACTTGGCTGGTTATCAGAGACAAACTTAGGCAGACATCGTTTCTGGATATTTAGACATTCACTGTATCAAAAGTTTCAGAGTCATTATGCTTTGTCTCTTTCGTCACACAAAGCCGCTTTCAAATCCCATTGTTGTTAATGCTCAGTAGAGGAAGATAGCTCTGTGTATGAGGATGCTGAATAAGGTGAGTGAATGCATGCCTGGTGGGTCTCTCCACTGTTAATTCAGTTATATGGCTGCTATGCAAAAGCAATGGGACTTAATTAAATGTCTCACCTAGAGCAGAGGAGGATCATGTTGCCACTAAATCCGGTTTGAGGTAATGCCGCACTTTATTGTGACGATCAGTGCTTCCCTAGGGGTTCAATTACAGCTAAATCTAATTGAAGGGGAACCATTGCAACAATACTGCCCCCTCTCCCCCCATCCACCTGTCCTTTTCCCTTTTTGTTCTTCATAATCAAAGTCTGCTGCATTTCAACTAAGTCGGATTACCTTGGGAAGTCTTACGAAAGTCTTTTGTAGACAAGAGTCCAACAGCTGGTGGCAGAGGTCCACAAACTCATTACCTGAGTTAAAAGCAGAACTGCCTTCACAAAAGAGTTTAATATCCTGCTTTAATTGTCCTTATTTGATATTAATTAATTAACTGAGGCTTTAAAAGAGTAAAATCTTCTCTCATTTATCTGTTAAATAAGTCATGCATGTTAAAAATCAGTTATTAAGCTGTTCCAAAACAATTATTGTGTCGAATCGTATGCTGTTTCCATAGAAACCCAAGCGAATTGTTAAGGCCAAATCATTTCAGTAAATATATTTAAGTGAAAAAAAAAGAAAAAAGTTCAAGCTAAGTCTTGAATTGTCCTGTAAATGAAATGTGCTCCATAAATAAATTTGCCTCGCCTTGCCTTGCCTTATTTTGGTTAAACTACAGTAAGCTATGAGACACCCATAATAGAATCCCCAAGGAAAAGGAAAGCAAAACACTCCAACAAGGGGCACAATTTGGTAAAAAGCTTCATGTTCTTGTAACTGGGAACTGATTACCATCTGACAGTTCATTAACCATAAGTAATAGATACTATCCAATAATCTGCCAGTTATAACACTGGCACAAGAGACTTCATTTAAGAAGAACATGCTCTTAACCAACTTCTATTCATTATTAATTTAAGAATGTGCTGAAGAAAAAATAATGGTTACCATATTGATGCAGCAGTATACCTTCAATGATTTGATGTCGGTCTACACAAAGGTAATTATCAAAAAGAAAAAACATTTTTGTTGCTTCTGGTGGAATATGTTCAAGGACTGTTTTCAACAACAAATTTATCAATATGCTCCTTTACTGGAGTGCTTTGAGTTTTTGCTGCTGTTTATTGCCTACACCTAATCAAGAGCAAATAAATGTAAAGGTGTACATGTTTCCTTCACTGCTGTGATATAAATGATTGAGTTGTAACTTTCACATCAACAATGCGTGAACAAAACCTGTGCTGAGTGATAAAATATGAAACAATAATATCATTACCAGATAATCTAACACCCTTTGGTGGTGTTGAATCATATTTTGGTTCCCATAGGTTTTAATGAATTGGCACTAGATTAACAAAATTATAATGAATGAAATTATATCAAATTGGACTTTAACTGGGATGAACTTGTTCCCTTTCTGTATGAGATGATGACTTTTTTGGAATTGAAATATAAATGAACTGACTTAAACCTAATTGAAATGTATTGAATTCATGTTTTTAGTTTTGTTGATATTTTATAATTGAATTATGATAAAATTACTGTAACAAAGCTTTACGGGTGTTTGAGACCCCTGATGATTTCTTTGAGCAGTTGCTTTTATCAGTGGTAATCCTTTACAGTCAATGAAATGGTACAATTCAGCTTCCTCATGATTGTACTACATCATTAATAACAATCAATTACTTACATTTTGAGATCAGAAGACTTGCTGGCTCTCAAATTACTGCTTAGTCATTGTAGACCTATGATATGCTAGCTTTTTCTTGCACAAGTTGCACTGGACTTCATTTTTCTTTATTTTATTGAATGCATTCCACAAAGAACTTTTTGCCGGTTATTGTCTTTCGCTCTGCAACAACCAACATTAGCTTTAGCAGTGCCACATTATTTGTAACAGATATTAGCAGTAGTAAAAATAAAGTGTAAAAAAGAAATTACTGAAGACATTTGTAGCTAATTGAATTAGTTTCTCCTCACTTCCTTTCTTTGATCGAAATTAACATGTAGCCACATACTATGTATGTTCAACACAATTCCTGATCAGATCATATAACTTTCATATACAGATAGACAGCACTTTTAACTTTTCCTCATCCTACAAATAGCTTTACAATGTTGATTTCTCATTCACCCATGCTCAGCAATACTCAGAGTACCTATTATAATACACTTTTTTAGTTTGTTTTCTTTTAAACAAGCTTATTACAATGACCATATAGGGCAAGGGGATTTCAGTGTTTTTCCATGACATGTTGATTAATGAAGGGGCTGGGTAAGCCATGGTCTCCCCAAATTATGCCATATTACATTATGTTTTGTCATTAGAGAAGTTGTTTGTCTTGTTCATCTCAGTGTGCCTTCTGATGGACTAGTGATCTGTATAGGATGTAACCTCCCTCTTCCCTGATTGCAGCTGGGATAGGCACGAGCCACTCTGCAACCCTGAAATGGAGCAAGCTGGTATAGACGATGGATGGATGGATGGATGGATGGATGGATGGATGGATGGATGGATGGATGGATGGATGGATGGATGGAT
>JBBBVU010000005.1:11894900-11906062 GCA_037177055.1 Atherinosoma microstoma
ATGGATGGATGGATGGATGGATGGATGGATGGATGGATGGATGGATGGATGGATGGATGGATGGATGGATGGATTTGCTAGTAGTTGTGTTGAGACAGACTCTGATGAATGACATCTTTGTTGGTTTCAGTTTTTACAGAGTGAGAGCAATAAAGTCACAGATGGCGCAAAATCAGCTTAAACTCCTAACTGAGCTGAGCCTTAGATACTAGTGCTGTGACTCCCAATGCACACACCATAAATCACAATCAAATTCTGGTTATTACATATAGTGTTAACTTTATTGGCCCTGCTCTGTGTCCTCACTTCATAACTTCACAGATAGAGCTCATTGCAGTCTGTGCTGTTGTCTGTAAGCATTGCAGTGTTTACAGACACACAATTTTGTCTGCTAAGGAAGCGGCCAATGCCAGCAGTGGAATTTGTAGTAAAATTTTTACCCCAAAATTGTTACACCAGTGCAACTGTACCTGAAGTGTACCATTCTAGCTGAGGTTGATCGATTAACTTCAGTGACAGGAATAAAAGCATAAAAGTAAGCACCATTATTTTTTTCAGTATAGCGGGTAATTTAATTAATTACTCTTTCCATTGTTGTTAACACAGTGACACTGTTGCTGCCAATAAAATGTGTCATGTTACTATTATTAAGTACACTGAAGTTGTGGCCGGGGGTTTATGAGATAAAACAACCACATAAGTGATGATGATTGACTGAATAAGAGCCAAATGTAATTGTTACCCAATCATAGGAAGACTTGGGTATGTGTGCGCACCTGAGCACACACCCAGTCACACAAGCACACAATCAAGAGACACACATAGTAATGGTGAGTCCAGATAAAACAAAGGAAAAGCTTTTAAACTGGAAAAAACAGACTTTAATATTCCCTCAATGAAATAAAAGACAAAAACATTATGGGAAATGTTCATTACTCATATAATTCAACTGCAACTCCATTTTACTTTTATAGCACTGTAAAAACAACACAGTTGACCAAAGTGCTTTACACAAGCATAATAAATAAGCATAAATAAGCATAACAAAAACATATAATGCTGTAACTCCACTAATAACACAGTTACTTTTGGGAGAACTGGTAACCAATGACTTTATTTTAAAGTAATATGCCCAACACTGGCTAACTAGCTCTATCCATAATACATATTAACATAATTGAGTCTGCTGTAACCCAAAAGGTTAAAACTCTGGAATGCTCCAGGAAAATGCCCCCATTCCCAAATTTGTCAATGAATCTCCACCTTATGATATTGTTGTCCCTTGAAGATAAACATATTCATATGTTCACTGCAGGGGTTCCATCTATTTCAGTTTATTCATCAAGCTTGATAGGAATCATGAAGGAGCTGCAGCTTTAGCTTCATTCGTTTTTTAAGTAATCTTTTAAGTTACCTGGAATAAAAACAGTAAAAGTGTGCAACGGTTTTTCCACATAATTTCATTGTTGCACACACATGCAAACCTCAAGGTTATCAAAAGCCTTAGAAAAAGTGTAACAGGGAAATAATGTGGTTTTGGTTGTCACTGGAAGACATTTTTAGGTTCTGCATACACTAATCAATAATTATTTATTCAATACCGATTTTTTAAGTAAGCAATCATTTCTTTATTAAATTATTTAGTTTTTAAAAATGTATAAACCATTATCCAACCATTGCAACTTTCCAAGTCCCTCCAAGTCTAATATTTGAACTATATGCTTTATGCTGTAATGGTTATATTAATAGACAGAGTCCATCCTGCATTTGAATTAAAGGTCCAGTATATAGAAATTAAATCTCAATTCAGCAGTGAAATTGTAAATAATAATGTTGTAATCAAGAACTGTAAAAAAAAAAAAACTCAAGGACTGTCAGCAGTGGGATTTTGTAGTAACATTGCAACATGGCAGCAAAGATGTTTATTCATTCTTGGTTAAACATGCATGGAATCATTGTTATTTCATGCTATATTTACCACAATAAACTGTATTTGGACTACATTTATGGAGAACTTTACTGTAATTTTGCCAGTGGATCTCAATACAACTCATACATATTAACTTTAGTCTTTATCTGAAAATATGGTTCTTTATCTCTGAAAGACTTTTTTTTCTCTAAATGGTTGCCAAACATTGCAAAAAGATTGATCTCCCCATTGCATGAGTGGTCAGTGCGTACACTATCCAAAATAGATACTTCACATTTAGTACCTGTTCATAAGGATTTCTTCCAAACAGATTTACATATTCCCCTGAGTTTTCTCCGTCTTTGCCTGTTAGTGCACTGCTGTGGTGCTAATCAGAGCTGATGGGTCCAGCTTTGCAGATCCCTCCACTCAAGCATGTATTTTCATCTTCATTACATCCATTGTAGACCAAATAAGGTTAAAAAATAAACACTAACTAGCGCGCTGAATAGATATGGCAAGGAAGCATAATGAGACAAAGCATTGAGATCGTAACATATCTCTCCCTGGAGACTGATATGAAATTGAACATGATTAACAAAAGGCCTACAATTAATTGTCGTCATCTTTGTTCAGCTCAGAGTTGAAACTGAAATAGACTTTTGATTTAAAAGGAAACAAAGGCTACATAATTGGCAGCTTCTTTTTCATTTTTCACAGTGGAAAGACGAGATACAATCCAACTTTAGCAGGCACTGTCTGGGATTTAGGCATTATCCTAACCTCGTCATTTCCATGTTCCCCCTAATCACCATTTCTAGTACGAGGTTGGGGGGTTTGTTAAATGCAGCTATAGTTATGGTGTTTTTTTTTTTTTTTAGCTTAGTTTAGTTTAGGGTCTTCACACACAGAGAAATACAGTGAACATCTTTTTATAGTGGGAACAAGTCACCCCAAGGAAGCTACTTAAAGCTAATAATGGGGGCCCAGAAATATGGAAATATCCCCCTCAAGCAATAGACTGATCCTCTATTTAAGTATATACTGCTAAAAGAATGTTTTGTGTCCTGGAGCTGATCTTGCCGTGTCCTCTCAGAACCATCTGTTTTTTAAACCTAAGCAATTAAATGGACCAGAGCCATATTGGACTTGTGTTACACATCTGTGGAACCACCAAACAAGCGCTCATACATGCGCCTTATCAGAAAGGGCAGTTTGAATACAGGATAAAACTGTGAAAATAATCTTCACATAATCAATATAAAAACTGATATATAAGTGGGCCCTGTTATGGGGCCGACATACATTCAGCTGCTGATTCCATTCTCAGCAGCACTTGCTTTCCATTCAAGTACTCCTTATCTTCTTCTCCAAATCGAGGCGTGCCAACCACTCACACATATTGTAGCTAATATTCAACATGTCTACTTTAAAAAACAATAAGATATGATTTTGTTAAAAGTTTAAAACCAATTTAAAAAAACTACACCTACTGGTCACTTCATTGGTAAAACTGTCTACCAAGTTCGACCCTCTTTTGCCTTCAGAACTACCTTCAATTTCCATGGTATAGAGATTCAACAGGTTGTTGGAAACTGTCCTTATAGATTTTGATACATATTGACATGAAAGCATTAGACAGTTGTTGGAGATTTGTGGAAGGACATCAATGATGCCAATCTTCCGCACTTTTACAGGTTCTCTATTGAGAGCTGTACGTGGTGTATAATCCAATTGGAAACAGTCATCAGAAGATGGGTGGACTGTGTCACAGAAACAATGCTTTGTTGGTACGAAGTGTGCCCAGATAATATCCCCCACACCATTAAATCACCACCGCCATCCTGAATCACTGACACAAGGCAGGATGAATCCATGTTTTCATGTGGTTTACACCAAATTCTGACCCTACCATCTGGATCAAGGTTCATCAGACCAGGCAATGGTTTTCCAATTTTCCATCATCCAATGTTGGTGACTAAATTTGCTCGTAAAAATTATAGCCTTAGTTTTCTGTTCATGGCTAACAGGAATGGCACACAGCCTAGACTTTCCTCTTCCCAGCCACTTCAGCCAGCTCATCCGGGGTGATTCCGAGGTGCTCCCAGGCCAGCCGAGTGTCCTGGGCCTACCCAAGGTCTCCTCCTGGTGGCATGTGCCCGCAATACCTCCCCAGGGAGGCGTCCAGGAGGCATCCTGACCATATGCCCGAGTCAACTCATCTGGCTCCTCTCGATGCGGAGGAGCAGCGGTTCTACACTGAACCCCTGCCGGATGACAGAGCTTCTCACCCTATCTCTAAGGGAGAGCCCGGTCCCCCTTGCAGAGGAAACTGTTTACGGCCGCTTGAATCCGCAATCTCGTTCTTTCGGTCACTACCCACAGCTCGTGACCATAAGTGAGGGTATGAAATGTAGATCGACTAGTAAATCGATAGCTTTGCCTTTTGGTTCAGCTCCTTCTTCACCACGACGGACTGATGCAGAGTCCGCATCACTGCAGACGTTGCACCGATCCGCCTATAAATCTCCCGCTCAATCCTTCCCTCACTCGTGAACAAGACCCCAAGATACTTGAACTCCTCCACTTGGGGCAGGACCCAACTTCCGACCCGAAGAGGACACTTCTCCTTGTACTTATTGCCTGAAAATCTAAATGTTCTTTTTTTTTTTACATTAATGCTACCATTACAGAAGTGTAAATGAGCTCTGCCAAGGGAAATTATACAAGACTTCACTTGCTTGAAATACTTATTTTACTTCATTATTAGTCGTTTATTGCCCTTGTCAGAAATGTTATTGGAATTTGTACACAAGAAAGTTATCAAAACAATATCAAATGTCTTGGGTGTGCATACTGGCAATGTTAAGATGACTATTTATATAGTGTTAAACACGCAGTTCTTATGTTGCAAAACTGTTAGGGATATTTGTAGGCACTTGCCGTGATACATAGTAGTTACTATGGGCAAGTGACATGGTTTAATTTCCTGACCCATTTTGAAAAACTTATATACTAGGCGGTGAAGAAAAAAAATCGATTCACATCAGAATCAAGATTCTTATTTATGAAGATTGTGAATGGATCCAATATTTCCAATAATTGATATTTTAAGACTTTAAAAGTGTTTGACAGATTACTTTTAAAGCTATTGTAAAGTGACAAAGAAATGTTCAAGTTTGGTAAGCAAAAACACATTTTCCCTCTACCAAAAGATTGCCTCTGTGTAATTTACATATATGAATCACTTGATTATCCTTGAAAACCTCCTTCTAGCTTAAGGAGGAATGTAGTTAATTCCGGAAATGGCACCCTTTGTTACTAAAATAATATTTTTTGTGAATCAAGATCGGTTTGAATTGAGAATTGATACAGAATCGAGTCGTCACTCCATGAATCGGAATCAAATTGAATAGTGAGTTAATGTCATGTTCACATCCCTAATATATACTCAATGCTTTATCTTTTCATACCATTTGACAATATCTTTAATCTATACTGTTTAGGATTTGCTCAGCCGTTATACAGACATAAGTGTTACAATCATTTGACTGTGTTTTTGGCAAAGTACCAGTTTTCGGTGAAGATAATTCTTTGGAAAGTCTATTTTAAGTGATTGTAGAATAATAGTAACATATTTTTAAGCAATGGTAACAGTTATTAGCTGTATCAGATCTATGAAATAAACTGGAAGTGACATAAATGGTCAGTCTGCCAATTTGGTCAGTAACCAAAGATTATTTATTTATTTGAAAAAGTCTTATATTTACTTTTACACTCTTATTGTTCTTATCTGCTTTAGTCTTGTTTGATTTAAAAAAAAACGTATTTAACTCCAACTCCTCATGGGGATCCTTCGCACTGGGGGCTATGTGGGTGGCCCTCACATTACAGCCTTTTGGCAGTAGTGTGGTTTGGGGCCTGTCCGGGGTCAGGACCGTCTCATTGGTAGCACACTCTGCGGCCATGGATGGGCTGGCTTCTGGTGTGAATGGATCCCCAGGATATCGTTTCCTCCCAGTGGCTCCAAGCCAGGTGTTCATCTGTTCATTGTTGCCTCTACAGATTAGAAAAGCCCCATCACTGTCTATTTTTAAAACCAGCCTGAAGACCCATTTTTATGATCTGGCCTTTGATCCAGTATGAGACTCTCGCCTTGTCTTTATTATGTTTATAGTATTTCTATTTGTTTTTAGTGTGTTTTTTTTATTGTTTTTAGTGTTTTATTGTTTCACTGCTATTGTTCCTGTTTTTATTTTGCACTTTATTTCATTTCTATAGTGTGTTCAGCACTTTGTTTCAACTCACGTTGTGTTAAATTGCTCTATACAAAAGGTTGAGTAAAGTTGAGTTAATTATTTATTTATTTTTTACTTTGTTTTATTTTATTTTATATTTTATTTAGTTATTTGTTTTTTACATTTAATGTTAGAGTTTTAATAAATTGGTTTGAGGGGGGTGTCTGTATGTGTGTGTGTGTGTGTGTGTGTGTGTCTGTGTGTATGTGAGGGACCAGGTGTGTGTATATATTTCTTCTTTTTTGTTTTTTTAAATAACTTTTCTCTGTTGTTTTTAACATGTGATGCACTTTGTGTTGCTTTATGCATGAAATGTGCTATGAATAAAATTTGATTTGATTATATTCACAAAGACATATTTTATTAATTTATCTATTTTGAACAAAAAGTAAAATTAAAAACAAGGTATTACAAATACCATTGTGTATAAAAAAAATCTGGAAACAAGGTAAAATGGGGTGTAAGAAGACCACACTCCCTCTCCAGGAGAAGGATATGGGGATGTAAGACTGAAAGGGGGAGGGATCTTCCTCCAGAAGGCAGGTCACCCAGCTGGTGGCAGTAGGCACTCCTATTCCTTCGGATAATTTCCTTTTCATCTTCAGTTCTTGAAAACATTGAGCAAGGATCTCTGTCTCCATGGTTCTCTGTGTGTTTTCTTGGAGAGTTGTCTCTAAGGTTACATATTTTTGGTTTTGGTCTTCATCTTTTCTTTTTGGAATGTAGTTGCATTTTTGTTGGCCTTGTTTAGAAATATTTGCAGACCCATGTTATGTCCTTTTTTTGTTTTTTCATGGCTTGTTGAAATGTAGCTTGTTGCTTATTGGATCTGTTTGAGATGTGTATCTTATTGAGCGTCTTATTGTTTTCTTAAGCCAGGCACATGCAAGCCTGATTACTTTAGGCCAATTGCTTTAACCTCCATGTTGTATAAAAACAAAGGAGAACATTTTAATTGATTTTCTGACCCCAACTGTGGCCACAGCATTTGCTCCTTTGGAGTTTGCTTATAAGAGCAACAGAGGTACTGATGATGTTGTGTTGTCTCTGTTAGACTCAAAGGATTTTCAAAGTTTCCGTTTCAAAGGATATTGCTGTTCCTAAGGGATATGGTAGGGTTTTATTTGTTGATTTTAGTGCAGCTTTTAACTTCATGAAGGTACATATTCTATTGAAAAGGCTGGCAGATCTTAATGTCAATAAGAGCCTGATTCTCTGGATCAGAGACTTTCTATCTTGCCGACCTCAAAGGGTTTGTGTTAATGACACTATGTCACAAGAGCTTACCATAACCACTGGCTATCCACAAGGTAGTGTTCTTTCACTTTTGCTCTTCTCTCTTTTTAAAATATGTTTTGGCTCGTAATGAAAGTGATTTTAAACTAACCGATAATGCAGATGACTTGGCCTTATTCGGCCTGTTGCATAAAAAACAGTCCTCTGGTGAAGCCTCTTATCTTGACCACATAAAGGCACTTGAAGCATGGTGTCTAGCTAGCCAGCTTTACTGGCTGTGAATTGGGAGAAACACTGTATTATTCTGGTATTTCAGAGGTGCATTTTGATGCATCTTATTAGATTATTACAGTAATCTGATTACTTCCAGAACACTGATTTTGATCCTCATGTAATTTTAGTATCATGTACAGTGTTTTATTAAAATAGTTACCTGAGAATTCAAGAAAAATAAGTGTTGTTACACAATTGGCTGTAAATGAATCAAAATCAAATAGAATTTAATCGAAATTGAATCGTAATAGACTATTGTGAATCGAATCAAATTGATTAAGGAAATTAGTGATTATACCCAGAACTAATCAATACTTAATTTATCCATAAAATTAAATTAACTTGTTGTGTACTGTATATATTTAAAATAATACAAACTTTATTTGTACTATATATAAACTTAACAACAACAACAACAACAACAACAACAATAATAATAATAATAATAATAATGATAATAAATAATGATAATAATAATAATACATTTTATTTAAAGCACCTTTCAGGAAAGTGTGTATACAAATAAGTTTATTGTAGGGTTCTCACTTCACACACAGTTGTTTGTCCATTCAGAGACACCATAGTAAAATAATGCCATAAATATAGCACCTTCCATGTATGTGAACCCACAGCAATTAGTTAGAAACGGCTCACTCTAAGAGAATAAAAACATTACAGTAATTTTAGGAAAAATATGAGATACCAATAGAATCACAGTTTTTAATGATATATCACATTTTTCTGTCACTGACCTTTTATTTTGTTACACGCTGAACCTTTAAAGGATGGCTATGGGAATCACACTCAACAAGTCCACATTCATCTCAAAGATAAGGGACAGTTGAGGACAGTTTTGTCACATTCTGCATTGAGAGGGCAGATTTTAAACTGTAAAAAGCAATGTCAAATAGAGATTCCTCAGGGGGCTTCACAACCTTTCACACTTTCAGTTGTGACCAAAACATCTTGCTTATTTGCAAAGTAGATAAACCACTCACAGGTGATAACCTGTGAGATGAATGGGTGGGTCTGACACTAGGGATGTCACGATTACAGATTTTCTACGTACGACTATTGTCTGAGAAATAATCACGATTTTACGATTATCACAATTATTATGCGTTGATTTCACAACATTGTAAATGTGTAAAATAACATGATAATTTTTTTTGTTTTTAGGTTTTTTTATATTTTGATGTCAAAATAACAAAATTACATAAAGTTAACAAGTTCCATTTCAATTCCTTTTGGAATGAAGCAAAAATCACCTCTGCTCTGGAAATAATCATATAATGAATGCTACATATTAACCATGTATGTATTTTTTTTTTTTCAGAGCAAGCAGATTTCAAATGCTACAGGACCTCTAATGGAGCTAAATAAACTCCATTACAAAAATATTTCAAAATGTTTCTACAGAAGTTAAAGCTGCACTTTAGCAGAATAGTTGCCATTTGAAACATAATACTGGAACAGTGCCAATAAATAAAGAAACAAGACCATATATCTGGAATAAAATTCAAGCTAGCCATGCCTTTTCCCTTTTGGAACAAAATAAGTAGTGGAAGACTCCATGAAACTCGTGCAGACTTACTTTAAGCTTTTTTATTTCAAGTTGAAGTGCAAGAATGTCAGCATGTTCACATGCTAAGAGCTGAGTCTTGATCGTTGAGGAGACAAAATATGGCCACTTGTGCTGAACACTCTTTCTGAAGGTACGCTTGTGGCAGGGATGCAGAGATATTTCAGGCCACTTTCGAAAGCATTGGCATTTCTTGCACATGTGCCTTCCACCAAATAAGTGGGTCATCAGCAGCATTGACAGCAGGGAGGGACAAGTACAGTTTGATCTCAGAATCAACTTTCTCTCGAACTGATTGCATTTCACTTCCTGAAGCGGCTGACCTGTTCTTCTTTGCAGTGCGTATGTGCTGAAGTAACCCAGAAAGGCTCTTCTCTTTCCTTTTGGTGGCAGTGTTGGTGGTTCTGGTGGTGGAGGAGGAGCTCTCCTCGGTTGCTGGTGGAGACTCTTCTACGTTATGTGATGCAAGATCCACTGCTTCATCACCACATGCCTTGACTGTGTCATCCAGATTTTCAATAAAGTTTCCTTTGGACCTAGGATCCACAAAACTGCAAATGTTCAGCACATTCTTCATTTCCTTTGTATATCTGAGGTTCTCCAGCAGGTCTTCTCTGATTACCTCTTTCATTTGCTTAGTGAGATTACTGTTTTCCACTTGTTCTTCAAGAATCTCACCCAGTATTGGCTTCAAGGAGGAGAGCGTGACTTGTTTAGAGAGGACGAAGGAGCTGGCTTACTTCCTCCAGAACAGTAATGTTGTTCTCCTTTGGCAGTGGATCTGTCTCCTGCTAGACTCCACAGATGGCCTGCTGTTGCTCCAAGAATCTTGAAATAATTTCAAATGTAGATCCCAACCTGATGACCACATCGTGTATCAGTGAGTGCTCAGGGATGTCAACTCTGCCTGCTTTTTTTTAAGCTCACGTTTACATTTCCAGCTTTGAGAATAACCTTGCACCAAATGCCGGCATGCTCTAGTAGTAGATTCCACCCTTTCTATCTTGAGAACTTTGGAAATGGCCAAATTCAAATTATGACCAAAACAAGAAAACCAAACACAGTTAAATGTTTCAAAGGCCTTCCTCATGTTACTGGCATTGTCTGTTGTAATTCAAGACAGACTCTCCTTCTTTGTTTTCCAATCTGAGAGGATGTTTTCCAACATTTCTGCAATGTGCTCTGCTGTGTGGTCTTCTGGGGAAAAAGCAGTCTCAAGACAGTGAGACTTAAGCTTCCAATCAGGAGAGATGTAGTGGACTGTAAAGCTCATAAATGGCTCTCCAGTACCACCAGTGCTGGTCCATAGGTCTGTGGTTGCACCAAACCACTCACCCTCTGCCAGCTGTTCCTCCACACTCTCTCTGATCTCCTTGTACATGGCTGGAATTTTGTTGGAAAAACAATCCAGCTTTACTTAGTCAGCACAGATGGGAAAGAAGCTAATGTTAAACATTCACTGATTGGGAACTTTGAGAAAACTACATTACAGTTCCTTCCTACAGGTCAATGCACACTGACTTCTAAAATACTAATAACGGCATCCTTCTTTTAACAATGAAAATGTCCCATATTGAGGTTTGAGACTCTTGCTTAACGTTCAGAGAACCCTGCTTAACTCATGTTGTGCTGTAACCCCAACCTAAGTCATACACAATAATAATATTGCAAATGACACGACAACATTAACTTTTAATGTTACCTAAGTAAACATGAATGTATTCAATTACTGTGCCTTTACCTTAACTTTAGCGTACAAGGCTGGGTGGTTATCCCTCAGGTGCTGAAACATCCATCCATCCATTTTCTGTACCGCTTAATCCACGCAGGGTCGCGGGTGGGCTGGAGCCTATCCCAGCAAGTA
>JBBBVU010000005.1:11920365-11939806 GCA_037177055.1 Atherinosoma microstoma
GCTGGACGATTGGACATACTGGTAAGGAGGGCTGGGCACAGAGCTGGACTCTCTGGTGTCAGTGGCAGAAAAACTGATCCTGTAAGACCACCCTGGACAACACACAGCAACCACCGGACTCTGGTCAGTCAGAGGAGCATGTTCAGCTGCCGGCTCTGACCTCATCCCCTTGAGGAGGTCGGTCGGTCAGTCAGTCAGTCTGCCTGCCTGTCTGTCTGTCTCTTTGAAAAACTGACATTTGCACTTTAACCTCTGTGGATATTTGAAGGTTTATCATTAAACAACAAATTGGGATAGAGACATGTGACCGACTTATAGAAAGCTCTTGACCTGAGCTGTCGTGTAATAACCTGTGTGTTATATGGCCTATCCATATAAGGCCTATGAATAAAATACATTTTCACCCATTTTACAATTAAATTATTAACATCTGGATCCACAGTTTTCTGGTCGATTATTAATCTGATATTTGAAACTTTAAATTCAATGTAAAACCGCTCCTATTTTGCAAAAACTACAATTATATCGGCGCCATGATTGTAGTTCTTTAAAAAACGAGCTAAAACGGTACATCGGTTACGTAGCCTACATCAGGCCTACCTTTTTATAAAGCTGAACTAGTGGTTACACTGCTAGATGATACATGTTGATAAAATGTAAATATGATAGATTTATTTAAGATATAGCCTATAATCTTTTAAGCTACAGGGCGTGGACGCAGGTCCTTCCGGTTTTTCTACTTAAGAGAGGTTTGTAAAAACACACTTCCTTCTTATTTCAAACATCTTACAGCAGAAGTTTTTGTTACTCAGCAGCCTAACTAAATGATCGGTGGAGAGAAAAAGTAATTGTCGGTTTATTTAAGATATTCACCCACCCCAACAGCGGCCAATCGGAAGAGGAGAAAAAATGATGTAACTGGGATTCCCAGCGAGCAGGAAGAGACTGCACTGGATCAGGAAAGCCTTAGCTAACTTTTCCACCCAGAAAAGTGGTAGAAAATGATCTCCGATGCGGCATCTGGCTTTTAAATGTTCCGCTTTCTTCTTATCCAGGTGAATTGATTACAGGAGAATAAAATGATCCTTTCAATCATGTAATCGAAACAGATTCCATGTCCATCCTTGATCCAAAATCATCCGATTTGGCTGTGTAAAATAGAAGAAATGTGAAATGACTATAATATAGGCTATTTAGAATAGGGTTAGGGGCTATTTTCCAGCATATTCATCCCTTTTTGTTGTTTCAGAAACATAAAAGTCCCGCAGACAACACGAAAGAGCCCCACAATTAATTCATCAGCCCTGATGCGCTCAGGATTTTATAAGATATGTGCGAATATCCGCACATTATTTTGCTGGAAGTTACATGAACCATTTGTGCAAATGGCCTGACCACAGTTAATTTAGTGAAATCAAACAAAGATATAAAAAAAAAAAAATTCTGCATTCGGAAATGTAAAATGAAGCCTTTTGTGGAACCAGGAAAGTCGTGTAGATGTCACGAAAAAGTTCCCCATTGACTTTACATTGCCCTCATTTTCGTGGACCCTGCATGTAATTTTGATCATTTACGTGCCACCATCACGTAAATAAGTGGAGAGTGTTGAAATAACATTGTGCTTATTTCACGTATTTCTGTGAGATCAGGTTGGGTAAACATGCTGCAGCAGTGGTAAACATACAGCAGGGGAACGCAGATTGGTGCCTTTGTTACCGATATTACGTCAGATTTTTTGTTCATGAACGTAATTTAGCCTATTTAAACTGATAAAATCATAGCAATGCATTTAGGCAATTATTAAATATTTAGCTAATAGGCTACTGCAGTGAGAGGGATGCTGTGTAAATAATTAAATTACTAATACATTACTAATAAATATAATATAGTGACAATAAATGATTGTGCATTTGTCTGTAATCAGACCAGAATAGTTTTTTATTAACACTATAACAGGTCGAGAAGTTATATCGGCCGTTTTGACATTTGTTAGGTAACTTTGTCAAATAAAATCATAAAGCCTTGCTGATCAACTACTCTCCTTAAAACTAAGATCATTTCTATTAAACAAGTTTTAATATTTAGTATGTAGAGACCGGAGAAGTATGATCATATAAGCGACAGACTGCTGACCTAACGGGGTTAGGACTGAGGCATCCTGTTTTGGGCTGCTGCAGGAGGAGACCTGATGAGCGCTGAGACTTCTAAATAGTTGTTTTAGCCACAGTAAATAGTCCAGATTCTCATGACAGTGTCATCTAGCCCAACTATTAATTATGTCGTGTTGTGCGTGTTCTCCATCATGTCTCCATCCCATTCCGTTTACAAACAGGCTATTTAGGCTGTGCACATTGTAATGGAAGTTTAAATGTTTGCTAGCGATCAAAACCACCGCTGGTGTTTGTTCTAGTGTAAAAAAACAAAACAAAATAATCCTATTTTTATTTTAGCAGCTGCCAGTGCTCTGTTGTGTATGGAAGCCCATTTCCGCCACTCTGATGAAAAAAGACAACAACTTGTATCTCACAATATTGAGATACTATACTAAATAAATCTAGCAGCTGTGACAGGTGTCCTTCCGCTGATGTCACTTCCGTCTTATTCCTCCTTGGTGAACAGCGCCACAGTCTGGTCAAAATCAGCCAAATGGCGGTTTTTCGGTCCAAACAACTTTATGCAGGTGCGCTTGTAATTATTACATAGTTCATCTGGACTGACTCTTTGCTTTACAAAGCATTGTAAAAAAAATGTCTACATCGTTTCACCCTCCCTTTAAGTGAAGATATAAATTGAGGCTAAAAGATGGATTATAATTATGTGCCTCATTATTTATGTGACAAGAATGTAAAATATAAGAACCTTTGTCATGCTCTGCTAAATATTGTTTTCTGCAAATATGCTGCATCTAAAAGTTGAATGCAGTTTAGTCATCCGTGAGCATTTTAAAGGCTCAGACAGGGGTATGAACAGTCACCTTTACACCTGCCTTGAGCCACAAGCTGGGGGTCCACTTCAGCGTTCTGATGCGCCACTGGGGGTCACGGATCATAGAATCCATGTTGTCATTTTGACCTGCTGGTGTTTATGATCGTAAAGCTACCCAAGCCCTGACAGCGGCACTGTAGCCATGAAGGATTGCCTGCCCCCCACATGCTTTGGGAGCCAGTAGACTCGTTAATTCCACCACCCACTGTTTGAGTCTGTAGCATCAGAGCCAGGAATGCGGGTCCCTTTAAATGTCACATCTTTATTTATACATTCTGACTTTAGTGTCCTTACTTTATATAGCTGAACAGCTTATATCTTTTTGATTAAGGATTAATGCACTTTTGTAGGATGAGAAAATTGAACATTCATATGTCTGAGATTCAATATTTTGAAAAAGTACTTCTGTAACCTTTGCTTTGCAGCCTTGCCTTTAGATCCTCAGGGATATCTGTGGCAAGGACAGTAAAGGAGCACACGCTGCCCTGTTCTTCATTTGAGCAGAGAGCTTGCTACATGACATCTTTTGCCCCTTTTTTTAAGGCCAACCAAAGCAACTTAGTGCAGAGGTAACTATGGGAAATCTCTTTTATTCCTACCTGCAAGGGGAAAAAAGTAGTCTTTTAAGTCATGTGAGCCAAACCCTCTAAACTCAAAGGCAGTGATTCTAAAAGTGAAATGTAACATTGCAACTGTAATATTAGCCTACATAACTTATATCTGTAAGTGAAATGGTGTAAATAAATAGTTGATTCTAGTTTAATTGAGCTGCAGGATTACTGCTGTAATGATGACAGACATCCCTGATAGAATGTAGAAATTGGAAAAGATATGACTGTTCTATAGTTTTGCAACTTATTTGCATGAAGATGAAGTACAAATTAACACCCGGTTTCCTTCTCCACTTCACTAACAGTATACATAGATGCATTTGCATCAGCAGAGTACTCATACATACACACAATAAGGTGCACATACACACCCTTACTTTCCTCAAGGGCATGAACAACAGCACTCAAGAGAAAAGGGTGTGAGGAGCGGTGTGGCATATTGCTAGGACTAATTTACCAGCGGCTAGGGGAAGTGCTGAGTGGACATAGCTCGGAGGCTGATTCGGGGCCAGGGTTGGGGCCCCTTGGCGACGGACAGACAGCGTCAAGGAGCTGAGGCAGCGGAAAAGTCTACCGCACACAAACAGCAAAACACAGATAACAGCCTTTGGTTTCACACTCTTGTCTTTCACTCTCTTATCAAGGAAAAGCGGGCACATGTCAAGGATATGCCACCCTCGGGTACCAGCTGTAGCTCCTGTCGATGCGTGTACTTTCCTTTTGTTTTTTTGTTGTTCTTTTTTTTTTAAATATCAGGCATCTGTCGCCTTGCTCCTTGAGCAGGTCCATGCTGTGTCCCCCTCAATGACAAGGGCATCCCATAGCGCCAGATGGACCTCCCACCCAGCCAACCTACACTCACTTCATAAAAGTTGATCTTGTCACAGTTTTGAAAGCAAGTGGCATTTCCCCGAAGAACATTGCACAAACACATGCTGGTCACACTGTGAATATTCATGATCCTTTCTTTGCTAGTGAAGGTAAGCATTTAAATCATTAAATCTTCCACATGGTCTTAGATATGCACTGTTCAAAACATGAAAAGGTAACACTTAAACAACACATCTTGATCTTGATGAATGAAATATTCCAGTTGAAAATCATTATTCATTACACCACCAGAACAACTTTCTGTGGGTTGCAGACACCACCTCATGTTACCTCTAGTGGTGAGGGCACTGGCAAAATGCAAACATGACCAAAGATCAACCAGAAAAGATGACAGGGAGATGGTCTGTGGCCACCACCTGCAATACCATTCCTTTATAGGGGTTGTCTTGCTAATTGCCTCTTATTTCCACCTGTTGTCTGTTAATAGACCACACCACCTGAGGCTGAGAAACCACACTATACAACTTTTTCATCTGGGACGCTGCATGATGTTGCAGCCAAGTTTCGCTTTGTGCACGTCATGAGCCAGCAAGCGGATATTAACAAACTGGCCGTTCCAAACGAGCACCGTGGCTGATTCAACAAAGAAATGTTAGAGGACATTATCAGAGGAAGAGAGGAAAGAAAAGAGCAAGAGATAAGACAAGGGTCAAGATAAGTCTGTCCTTTACTGGCTGGAGAGATCTCACAGTAGAGGTATGATGCCAGATAGATGCTGAATAAGCCGTCAATAAAGGTCACGTCACTGAGAAAATGACATAAGTTCTGTAATATAATATTTTTCAGCCGTATTTTTGTTTTTTAATGACATCCAGCCTCTGCAAGCATCCTTACCCGACTAAATGTGGTCCTGTTGAATTGATATAAGCTGATCTCAGGGACAGATATTTATTGTAGCATTTACTTATTTTATAACAATATCTAATACTGTAAATAACAAAACAGGATGCCTCAGTCTTAAGAATGACGATGACTCCTGTTGTTCGAACATCAACATAAAAAACAAAAAACAAAACTAGCAGACAGACGGAGTCACTTTCCCAAAATTCTGCATCAGTGCTACACAGCTCTCTTTATACCTGAATAGTGGTTAGCACCTGCCTGCAGCATCAAAGGACTTCAATAGTGACGTCGGTCTCATCCTTGCAGCACCTGTCCCTCCCTTCTTTTCCTCTTCCTCATCATAATTTCATTAAATACCAGGGGTGTCAAACTCAAATACGCAGTGGGCTAAAATTTTAAACTTGGACAAAGTCGCAGGCCAATATTGATATTTATTGAAAAAAAATCTTCCTCAAAACAATTAACTTTTTCATATGAACCCAAACAAGTTTTGCTTGAATATAGAATAAGCAAAGCTTAATACTATACAATATATAACTTAATATTGCATACATGCAAAATGGAATTTCAAATTTTTTGCAGCCTTCTGGTTTAAATTTCAACATTAACCTTTTTCCACAGGCTAATAATAGATTTTAAAATGGAAAAAATAATAACCCAATAAATTAATATTAATATCCTTCAATGAATGTGGAACCATCCAAGCTCATGCCTTGGAGTAGCAAGAAAAAGTGCATAAAGGAAGCGTTAATTATAGCTCAGTTTGTTCCACACTGATCTACTCTGTGTCCAAGCCAGATACCTGCATCTCTTTTTTGTTGCTAGTTTATCAATGTCTGGGCTAATGCTCTGAGCTGAGGAAATCCTCAGGATCGAACAAGGGTGTTAAGTCAGGAAACGTCTGACTGATGATGTCTTGGTGTTTTGGCGCCAAAACATCAGCAGAGCATTCTGGGATTTATAATATTAGCTGTACAAGTGCTGTATAATACCGGCGGGCCAGCTCTACTAGTCATTTGGTATTGCCTAGAGGGCCAAATTTATTTACACTAGGGGTGTCACGATTTAGATTTTTTTATCGTAATTGATTGAAATTAAGTTATGGTCTCGAGGTTAGAAATCAAAGAGAGGATCGACAATCTTTTTTTTTGGTGCGCACGTGCGTGTGTTGTCCCCCTTCCCTCCCCCATCTCCAAAAGTAATTGTTTCAATCACAAGATCACAAAATTAGCAAGTTAAGTAAAGACTTCACTTTGTTTAACTGTTTCTTTTTCTCAATGTACATATATAATTATCATATTATTTATTTCTATTTTTTTGTATTTTATTTGTTGTTTATATGTGCGTGCTAATGAAAAAAAAAAAAAAAGTTAACATACATCAGGGAGGTGTGCAAAGAGGTAAAAGCGCATGACGACACAGCATATTGTAGCTGACGCCACTAGTTAGCTAACCTGCAGTTTATGACACCATGGCAGGTGCAGATAAAGTAGACACAGCCCCGGAGCTTGAAGCCGCTCCTGCTTCTCTTAAATCACCAGTGTGGAAATATCTTGCGTTCCCAGTAAGTAAAAAGACCACAGTCTTATGTGCATGTACCATACGGCCATACGAACATGGCAGGAGGACACATTCGCCGGTTTGACAACTGGGAAAACACCATCACTGGTCCAGCCAACTATTCCATCCTCATTTACAATAAAACTTCCACAGAACTCAACTCACGCAAAAGCTATAACTAACGTTGTAGGGTTATTTATGGCAGCAGACCTGCAGCCTTATTCTGTGGTGAATTTAATTAGCGTACTTGAGCCACGCTACAGTATGCCCAGCAGGTCGCATTTTACAACAAAAGTGTTGTCTTCCATGTACGAAGACGTTAAAGAAAAAGTTTTGAGGGTCTATTTTATGAGTAGTCCACACACTGTCGAAACCAAAAAGAGTCACAAGATTGCAGGCACCCTCTGTGACTTTTCATTTTTGTTATTATCACTGTTATTTTGTTTTTGTTGTTTTCAACTTGACTGAAAACAAGATTACCTTTATATTGTAAATTATTTTTAAAAATTTGACCATTAGTGCCTAATGTGATACATTACACAAGAATGGAAATTACATCACTTATAGCCCATCTTTTGAAATAAGATTTACTGTACAAAATTTCATGAATAAATCTAATGATCGTAGACTATACTAATCTCAAAATGGTATAGGCCTCTGTGCTGTAAGAATAAGAAAAAAAATGGAGAATCGAATCGTGACCCTAAAATCAAAAATAAAATCGAATTGAGGATTTGGAGAATCGTGACACCCCTAATTTACACTGCGGGCCAGTTTGACACCTATGCTCTAGACCAACAAATGAGGAAATATTGGCAAAATGGTTCCATGATGGTACGTAAAGACACACTGATGTGGAGCTGAGCTTCCTTTATTTAGAATGTGTGACCTAATGAGGAGGAACAGCAGGTTAACAAAAAAGTATTCTTAAAATTCTATTCAATTATCTATTTCCTCATTTTGTGCAACAAATGAACATGAAATAATACAGTGAATAAAACTTGTGGATAAATGAATAAATTTCAATAAAATATTTACTCCTTTTGTTTCTTAGTTATTTTTTATTTTATTTTCATAGTTTCATATATTGGGAATAATCACAATATTTACTTTGGATGCTGTACAACTTGTACTATTTCTTTAGCCTGGATTTGTTTACATTTTGATATATTCTATGTGCATCTGCTGTTAGTAGTTATTTGCAGTGGGGCTATGGACGTACATACAACTATCTCAGGATTATTTTAAGACTAGAATGTTGAAAAAAAGTGATCTTTGTCAGATTATTTCTGTCATCAAAAAGTGACTTTCCTTTTGATAACCTTTGTGTGGATTTATACAAGTTTATCTGCATGCAGTCCCAAAATGCAGCCCCAATATGGTACAAGCCAGTGTTCTCCTTGAATTGGTTCCAAGCCTGGATAAATGGGGGCTGTGTCAGGAAGGGCATCTGATGTAAAACCTATGACAAATCAATATTCAAATTAGTTCAGTGTCTTGGAGATGGAGCTAGAAGCAGATGACTCGCTGTGGTGACCCTTGAAGGAAACACCCCAAAGGAAAAGAAGGTGACAATAGGGTTTCTGCATGCTCATTCTGCACATAACTTTAGTTTTTTTCAGTCCCTGTTAAGAATAATAGGCTTCATTCACCAATTTCTTCTTACAAATCTAAAATAAGTTGTACTTCTTAAGTTTTCTACAAAAACCCTCTGTCAGATTCATGCACATGTTCATAAAATGCAAAATTGTTCATATATTTTCTCTTAGACTGAATGCCAACCTCTTGTAAATTGAAAGGATATGCCTGCTGGCCCTACTTTGAATAAGTAAACGCCCTAGACTTACAGGCTGTGTGCAAACAGACAGACAGCAGTAAGAAAATTGAGAAAAAACAACATACATAATGCCAAAAGAATGAATGAAAAAACAAATGATAATAAAGATGTCCACTGAATCCCGATTATTCTCATTTTTAACGTGATCATTTGATTATAATTGACCACACAGAGAGACTCAAGTCATTTAAAATAAGTTTTATGTACAAACAGGTTATTAGCTAGTCCTGAAGTTGGACAGCAGCCTGCAGTCTGATCCTGGAACATGTAGGGATGCACATCCTCATAGTGTTGTGTCTGAAGGGTAGAAAAGGTACACCGTTGGATTTTCCATGACATAGCCAACTGTACCTTTTAATGTTTGTAAAGCAAAACTGTCATTTGTTGTGGCATTAATTTAAAATGTTGTGCGCCAATGGAGGGAATGGTGCTAGGGCTGGGCAGATTAATCAAACTATTGCTGATATCGATACTAAGGCTAGTATCAGTATTATTCGATACCAGTGTGATAAGATAAATATTTTTTCTTGCAGTTTCTCTTCTTCTGTGAAAGAGAGCCAACCAGTAGTAGGTTTTGCTTTCATTTTTCTTTGCACTGTTGACTTTATTTTTCTCAAACAATTGTGCGTGATGAAAGGGATTAACAGTTATTTTATTATCTTGTTACATTGTTGATGTTGTTTATTTTGTTTCCAAACAAAAAAAGCTTCAATTTAAATTTTTCAGTTGTGCCATTCAATTTGTTAGAAAAAGATGTTTTATTTGATAAAGATCTTTGTACTCTTTTATTATTATCATAATCACAATCAATAATTACAGGCAAAATCATTAAATTTTATTAATTTAAAGCAAAAAGTATTGTTATCAGTATCAGTATAGATGATATTTTCCATGGATTTACTTGGTACCAACATTTGCAAAATGGCCCAGCCCTAAATGTCGCATCTAACGAAAAATGTAATCTCCAGGTGAGTCGGTAAGTGGTGATATCAACCATGCGACCAGGGCATGACCTGGATTCCCTCATAAGACTAATCATTACAATAAAAAGAACCATTGTAGTAAATTGAATTATTAAAGACCACATTCAGCAGGTGGATCTGAGAGTCACATGTGACTTGGACATTTATGGAATGTTTTTCTTGCAGTAGAGGAAATGGATTTGGTGATGGTGCTTTGATGCATAATTTTATTTTAATGAACAACACAAAAGCTGACTTTGTTCAAACATGTCTGCACTCATATGTCCATAATAGTATTCCTGAGTGTTTGTAGGATTTATTCCTTGCTAAGACACAAAGATTTTCATGAATGCCACAATCCTCGTTATAAGTTTGTATGTCGGACAAGAGAACAAATTTGTTCAGAAGAAATGTTGGCGAATGAGGCCCAATGACTCTGTATTTGGGATTTCCTCTTTTTATGACTAATATCTGAGCCTGCTTTTACTAATTCAATATAATCCCAAACCTTTTTTTGTTGCAGAATTAGACACACTGTTAGAGAGCAATGATTTGTAGTTAAAATATGGAGTTATTTATGTAGCTCAAACTTAGGGCTGGGATATACTAGCTGCTGGTGACACGTCTGTGTACGCATCATGGCTGCAACGCATTCATAGTGTACATTTGGCACGCAGGCCGCTCCCATTTTTGGTCAATGGGCCGCACATACTGCATGTATGTGCACATCGGCCACATATACCGCTTCTGACGGTGACAAGACTTTTTCTCTTTTGTTTCAACTGTAAAAGTAAAATTATCAATTCTTTTTCCTTGTTTCCAAAGTCCATTTTCAACACTTTGTTAGCGGAAAAAAGCCCGGGAATAAAATGGCCCGGTAGCTTGACACTTTCAGAGTAAAAGCGCTGCATACTCCCCCCTAGCGGTGCCCTCCAGTTTTGAACGTTTTGGCCGCGTTGTGCCTTCATCTTTTGCAGCAAGTATACACACAGACAAAGCAGAACATTGGTACACAGCGAGTATATCCCAGCCCTTAAGCAGCATGCAACCAAAACACACAATTATTTTTAACATATCAGTACGGTTGTATATGTGCAATAATATAGTTAGGGTGCAGCATGTTGTGATGTGTTGTCCTTGTAGTCCACATAATAAAACAAATAAGGCAGCATATTTCTCTGTGACTCATTGTCAGCCCTGTAGAGTAGCAGCTGAAAAGCATGACGTGAAATGATGACTACATATACTAGTGTAAGGGAAATAAGACCACCACTATCTGACAGAATCCTTGTTTTCCTGGTTTATTGAGAGGTAGCTGTGGCTGCTCAACTCTCAAGATGCTCTGTCATAAAAGAAACAGAACAACAAATAACATCTTTGCTGAGGCAAATGGTAAGAATAACTCTTACTGCTGATGACCATTGATGTCATTGTTTTCTTTAAAAATGATGAAGCTTAGCCTACTTTAGTATCAAGACTGATTTGTCTAAATGCAACAGTAACTGGAACACATGATCAAATAAGTGTTAGAAACAATTGTCAGGGAAGATTATATGACAAAAATTACCCTTTGTCACTGACTCTCTTTGACTTCCTTCTTGTTGTTTAAAATCAACAGTGATGTAACCCTGCCTTGGCATCCTGTCAGCTCAGCTGTTGATTTTCTGTCTTTATCGTCTCAGTGTGGCATCCTGCTCCATGCTGAGCTTGCAATGGCAACCCATCCTTGACCACAGGGACCTTGCATACTAATCAGCTGTTTCAACTGTGATGGCACATGTTGCTTTTTACAGCATTTTAAGTCATATATCCATTTATTGTTGGAAATTCCCTCCAGCTGCGTGGCAGTGCTCAATGAGTTCGAGGTAACAAGTCCCCCCGCTGTCACTGTGAAGATAAACTACAGTGAGCAAACCATAAAAGAAACAGTACTGGGAGATTAGGCTAAATGCAGCATTAATTAGTTGTGGAGAGAGATAGTTTCAGGTCAGAACGATCTGTCACGTTTGTCTGTAAGAGTCTAGGGGATTGTGCTTCAGAAAAGTGAGCAGAATGGATCCTATGGCAGCATGAGGAAGAGAGAAAATGGGTCCTAGGGAGCTCTGCTCCTACAAGAATGGTTGGTCCAGAGTCACCTATTTCTAAAAGCCTATGGAAGATTTCTGATCTCTGCCTCTCACCTTGAACCTTTGACTTGTATAGACCTAAAAACTGCTCTCTGGGGTAGCAAGATAAAAGTAAAGTTATGTGCACATGACAGGAAAAGTGGACTCATACAAAGTCACATTGCAAACGTATAACTTCACCCTGATCCTTGTTTAATCTATGAGCTTGTCCATAGAGTGGACTTAGTTCAATTTACCTCACATATCAGGAGTAAATATCCTGTAGATGCCTTTGCCATTGTAACATTGCATTTATACTTGGCTATATTATCTCTATGGACATTAAAGATTAATAAAGCTATCGGAATGCTGTCCATAAGTGTGTGTTTAAAAAAAGAAAAAATATACATTTTCTCTTTAATCGATGACCATTTTTATTTGCAATTAAAAATTTGGAAGATTCTACCACAAAAGAATATTTGTATAAATAAATACTATTTTTTTCTCTAATTGGTCATACAAGAAGAATTCACATCATTATTGGGCACAAATATTGGTTTTCAGTCCATAGATTTTATGCAGATCAAATAACATGAAGCAGCAGCCCCACTTGTTAGTCACCAACTGTCACCTGAGGGGTCTGCCTTTGGGAATCTACTGTGCTGAAGGCAAGATGCTCAGCAACATTTGACACTGCACATTTTTGCCCTGACACACAACTCACAATGTGGCAATCTGCGTGCCACTTCTGTCTGACATCAAGATCATTGAGATTGTTTGCTTGCATCTGAAATTAATTGGTTCACATTTACTCAATGACCTACTGGCAAAATGGCCTTGTCAGCTAGTTTCAGCTGTGGCCTCTCCTGTGGGACTTTTTTTCTCCTTTTTTTTGAGTAGAAGCATGGGAAGCATCCCTCCCGATACCCTCAAAAGCAGCATCTTAACCTTTTCCTCTGAGGAACAGAGTGCTGCTGAATGCACAACAGTGGCTTGACATTAAGGAAACTGAAACTGCTGGCATTGAAAGGGACTAGGTGACGTGCTATAAAGACCTTTAGCCAAGAAACACGTCAGCAGAAGTTCTTAAATGTGTAGCCCAGACCTTAGAGGTTGGGATAATTCCACAGCTCGAGCAGTCTTTTTCACTGCAGATAAAAAGGTTAGATACCTACTGTGAGAGAGAAGGTGACTGAGAGCAATACACAACTACATTACAGCTATACAGTATACCGCTGCTGTCGATATCATGAAGGGTTGAAGTTATGAATCGCTCTTTACCTTCACTGTGGGTAAGTATGCATGAATCTTTATCCTTCACATTGTAACCAGTGCTGCAGAACAAGTTGTCGAATTCAGAAAAGATTTTGTGTCAGTGAATCATCTAAAAGCAACATCATCCAACTCATATAATAATTTTTTTTTAAAGAAAATTGCAGCTAGTGGTGGATAATGAACAGCCCAATGTGTTCTGTTCAGTAAAACTAGCTTTGGACAACTTCTTGTTGGATGTCAATTTGCAAGTCAATTGACCAAAATAGCTACTGACATGCTAACTTATCCGAAGCCCGTTTCAACCATAGCTTTGAGGGTTTTCAGTGATAGGTTGACACTAATGCTGATATTAGAATTGTATGTTATGTTCAAGGTAATCCTATAAATGTCTTTCTTCCACTATTTGACAATATAGCAAAATATAACAGGAAACAAGACAGAACCTAAACACAAAAAGGACTATAAACCAAGAGCAAAACCCATAAAACATGACATTTAAAACTAAAAAAAAAACATATTTCAGCACTAAAACTTCCATATTGTTTTTTATGCTTTTCCAGTTTACTCAAGTTAGAAAACAGTTGGGGATTTTAACAAAATCTATGAGAATCAGTTCTTCTGTTCCCACTAAACTATTTGTGAATTGCTCATCCACACTCAAAGTTTTACAAGTCTTGCAACTGTGTTTAAAATAAATGCTATTTATTTTTTTGTTTTGCTTCAGCATGGCATTGTAGATCTGGAAACACTTTAGTCAAAACAGTAAGTTATAACCACGTTCACTGCAGCATAGAGATAAAACGGGATCAGTCCTCTTGGTTGCATACGAGGTGAGTTAGGTAATTTTACCAGACTGTAATCACTCCCCACAACAGCTGACCCTGCATTCATATTTTAGTACCGTGGGGCAGGAGAGAGCCAGAACTTCCTTGTTTGTACCTTGGTCAGCTGCTCTCTCTAATGGTGGTCAGTTATTTCAGTAACCTTTAAAGCAAATTTTCATTAATAAGAATACAATCCACTGTGTGCTTTAAAATCTACAATACTTCTCTAAAGCTACTTGTGGCAACACATCCTAACTCACGGACACTTCAAAGCGATAATACACAAGCAGTAGGATGTGTAGCCACTCACACATGCACACACAACAGTACATTGGGTATCCTGCTCACACAGGAATGTGCTCAGTGGAACACTTTGAACCAGTACAGCATCATTAGCGTGCTAGGTTGCCAGAGGCTATGGGAAAGGGCTACCGCACACAGCTTAGGCAGCTCACAGTGTCTCTTGCAAAGCCCATGAGGTTCATTATAGAAACACGAGCTGCAGTAGCCAGCACATTGTGAACCAGAGGAAACTTATCATGGCCATGATTCAACTGCCTGTATCTTTCACTCAAAAGGGATTTCCTTGCTTTGGTTTCCTTAGGCTCATTTAACAAATGGCAGGGGAGAGTTTCAAGGCACTTTGTCATAATCTTACCACTTGAAATAAGCAACATAAACACAGTGTATTAAATAGTTTTCCCCCTTTGGCAGAGAGTGTAGGCTAATTTATACACAAAAGCTGACATAGAGGTGAGTATAAGCTGCATAACTACAAACATCTCAACTCCAAAACACACAGATATTTTCTTCCAATAGCATCCACAGTGTGCCTGGGGTTCACAAATAGTCATGCCGACAGCCGGCTTCAACATACAGGTAAAATTACAGAGAACTATCATTATCTGAAGGCATTCGCTGACCTTGACGGTGCATGAAGTACAGCTTCTCACGTCTCCTCTTTCGAACAGAGAACAGAGTGGTGAGAACAAACACATTGCCTAATCCATGCTGAAGTCAGCGCTCTCCAGAGATGAAACGCAAAAGCAAAGTTTCCACCCAAATCTGTTCTCCCCCCCACACCCTTCCTCTCTCTCTATCTGCTTCACTATTTTTCTCTCCTAACACGTTGCCCTCCCA
Source organism: Atherinosoma microstoma (assembly GCA_037177055.1). Classification (NCBI taxonomy): domain Eukaryota; kingdom Metazoa; phylum Chordata; class Actinopteri; order Atheriniformes; family Atherinidae; genus Atherinosoma; species Atherinosoma microstoma. The sequence continues at coordinate 11,935,399 of JBBBVU010000005.1, forward strand.
TCTCAAGAACGGTGTCACTTTCACTACTTTCATGGAAAAGTGCTGTCAGTGCTTGTCTCAAAGTGCTGAGAAATTTCAGAAAGTCTCTCCAAGTTACCCTACACTTGTCAAGCCTAAGTGGTACATATCCGGTACATAGCAGCCTCAGAAAGTTGAAAAACTACCACTAATGGGGCTTTTGCAGGATTTGCAGAGTCCAATTTCTAAAGACTCAAATAGCAAAATGAGACTGAATGCAGGGATGCTTGCTTATGCATACAAGAAGAATTTGCCAAATTCAGTTCATTTTCAGCATAATTTACTGTAATGCACATTTTGAGACATGGTAAGATTTTCATAATCTTTGTGAACAATATTTACAATTTGTATATTTAAGATAACATTTTGTGATGTAAGTTGTTTGGGAAATTCATATTTATCCAGTAAAAGCTTCTTGTCAAAAATGTACACCAATGAATTCATTTTTATTTTTTAAATTTTTTGCATGTCATGAACCTTTGGTGTACTGATGACACACTCAAAAACACAAATTTGATTTTGTGTAATATCACTGTGAACATCCCAGAGGCATTTTTGCACACATGAGCGTCAAACCCTTGTTTCTGTACTTACAAACAGGATGCCAAGGCAGCGTCAGCGCTGAGGACCCCAGGCTCCGGCCCTAGCCACTCGATTTATCAGCTGTTCCTCCCTGCGGTCGATCAGGGAAGTTAGACTGTTCTTAACTGAGACCTGGCTGATGGACTTGCAGTTCTACTTGAAGCCTTCCCCCACAACTACCACTTTACCTTCTCCTGCAGGACGTAAGGGTGGGGGGACAGCCACTATTTTATGATTAACTCGGCTTTAAGGACGTTCATTTTAATCAGTCTTTTGAATACAACAGTCTTATTTTATGTAAACAGTTAATTTTATGTATAACAGTCTATCACCCTCCAGGACACTGTGCTTTTTATTCAAGAATTTTCACAGTCGCTGTCTATTGTGTTACATCCCTAAGGCAGGTCCAGGGGAAGAAGGGAGTAACACAACTACAGAAGATGCAATGACGAGACCGTAGTATGTTTACCTTACATTTACATTTACTGTTTTATTGTGTTTTCTTTTTACTATTTCTCTTAGTTTGCTTTGTTCTATTTTATCTGATTTATATCCATTATGTCTTTTAATGTTTTAGTTCTTTTATGTTCAGCCATTTGTTCAGTGGTTGCTGTCCTAAAGTGCTTTATAAATAAAGTTGGCTTGGCTTGGCTTAATGTTACAGTTAAAATCAAACTGGCTAGATGAGACCATTTTGTCAAACTAATACAAGATAATCACAAAAATCGTCAAATCCTCTTAACAATTGACTGCCTCATCAATCTTTGTACTTCACAGTGTATTTTAAACCATTTTAATTGCGATGAGTTTGCTGACTACTTCATCAGAAAAATATCCAACATCAGACTTAATCTTTTAGGTCTACCAATGAGCCTTAGCTCAACATAACTTTTTTATCCATGTGAAGAAAAACTAGAGATATTTGCCCTGGTTGATGCTGAGTTGTTTTCTAAAGTTGTTGCTTCCCTTATATCAGCCAGCTGCCTTTTAGACCCCATTCCTACAACCTTTTCAAATCATGTTCAGATTTTTTTTCTATGCAAAATCTTCTTACTATAGTCAGTTCTTCTCTTCAGATAGGAATCTACCCATCAGCTCTTAAAACTGCTGTGGTCATATAAAGAGAAATAATTTAGATCCCTTTTGGTTAAAAATATCAAAGTATATAGACTGCATTAGTTAGGATAGTAAAATGACCTAAGAGCCAACATGGATCAGAAACAAACCCCTCAGTCTTAGTACTTCTAGACCTTAAAGCAGCCTTTGATACCGTGGTCACCAAATTCTTTTAGGTAGCCTGGAAAAGCATGTGGACTTTAGGAGTTCAGCTTTAAGTTGGTTTAAATCTTATCATGTCAACAGAGAATTTATTTTAATAAATATTGAGGATCAGAAATCTAAAAACTATAAAATAGATTGTGGTGTCCCACGTGGCTTTGTTTTAGGCCTGACACTACATGTTGCCTTTAGAAGATCTCATCGGGAGACAAAGCATCAACTTCCCTAGTTATGCTGATGACACCCAGCTTTATATGGCCATGTCTCCTGTGATCCTGAGTATTTAGATCCTCTTTTAAATTGTATTTTAAGTATTAGACAATACATGGTGACAAACAGAGGTTTTAGTCCTTGGTAAAGAAGCCCAGAGAAAGAAACTGTCGGCACAACTGACATCACTGGTAACAATTCCCTCGACTACAGTAAAAATTCTGTGCATTACCTTTGACTCCAGTCTTAGTTTTGAGCAACATATTAGAAATGTAACTTGGACTGGTTTTATCATTTCAAGAATATTGCAAGAGTTTGACAGTTTCTCTCTCAAGCCAGTGCAGACACACTGATTCATGCTTTTATTTTTTCTCATGTTGATTATTGTCATGCTCTCCTTTCTGGTCTCCCGAAGAAAACTGTAGTGCCTTTTCAGCTCCTGCAGAATCCAGCTGCTGCAGTCCTGACCGGGACCAGGAGGAGAGAACACATTATTCCAGTTTTAAAGTCTCTGCACTGGCTTCCTTTTAATTATAGAATTGTTTTTAAGATTTTTCTTACTGGTCTTTAAGGCTCCTAATGGTTTCTATCCTGAATATTTATCAGAACTGCTTTTACATTATGACCCTTGTAGAAACCTCAGGTCTTCAGGTCGTTTTTTTTTTTTAACAATCTCCAGAGTAAGAACCAAAATGTATAGTGAGAGGGCTTTTAGCCACTATGGTCCACGCTTATGGAACAGCCTTCCTGAACACCTGAGGACAGCAGAGAGTCTTGGACCTGGCTGGTTTCAGTCTGGTTTTAAAACCAGACTGAAACTCACCTTTTAAACCTGGCTTTTACTTAATTTAATGTCCTTTTAATAATTTATTTCTTGTCTTTTGAACCCATGTTTTAGATGTTATTGTTTTACCGATTTTTATTAATGGGACTCATTTACTTATTCATTTTATTTTTACTTATTCCTTGTACTTATTTTTATTCATTGTTTGGTTTTGATGTTTGATTGATTGATGGTACATCAAAGCTGCCTTAAGCAGCCAGCTCTAAAAGGGCAATGGGCCTTTTCACTTATGTCAACCTGAAGAATCAGGGCTGCTTGAGGAAACTTTGGTCAAAGGCTGTAAACCAACACATAAGATTCAGGTGGACTAGTTTGCATAATCACAGATTCACTCAGTTTAAATTAGGTAAATATGCATCTGAATCACTTTCAGAAATGTGGTGATTGTGTTCAGGGGGGAGAAACAAACTTCTAAATATGAAATTTTGATTAGAAGGAAACCCAGCAAACAAACAAACAAAGAAAAAACATCCCTGGGCTGTCAGCTGAAGGCCCCTTGGAACTTCTGCCATATGTTGCTGAATAGGATTTCCTTTTTGTTATGAGGGCGTTATTTATGAGACATTCAAAATCAAGACATTAAAGGATAGTCTCTGGCCAACTCTGTGAAAATACAGAGAATTAATCCTAGTTCTCCTGCATGACAGTCAAATTATGTGCAACTCACTGAACTGCACACATCACCATGAAGATAATGGCAGATATGTGCATTTATCTTTTAAATCTGGATTTGATCAATAGTTTTACCATCCGTATTCAAGAAACTATTGTCAAATGTTGCAATTTAATGTATGTGCATATAAACAAAACTCTTGAAGGGAATTATTCAGTCAAGGCTCAATTTAATTCTCATTTAAAACATTGCAAGAAGACCAAAATATAACTTTTTAATTAAATCCAGCTGGATGTTGCAATGGAAACCAATAGCAGACATTGGAAATCTCTTATGGCTGTTTGTTTGGAAAGTATTAAAGGGTTGAATGCCAGCAGATAGATGTATTAGTTGTAGTGCTTATGTTGTACCCCAATTTATAGCGGCAGCAAAGCAGAGTAGTTTTTTCTCTGAGTGGCCTTCATTGGCTTTTTCAGTTTTACAGCAAAGCAAAAAAAGACACCCAACAAAGTAGCAAAGTATCACAAGCAGGTATTCCACTGGGGTCTACTGCAAAGGAGACTTCATCCTTGTTGGGGGGGGGCTTTAATTTTAACGCAGAAGAATGTGACTGAGGATGTTTGTGGGCCTAGTGGGACTCGCTGTATGTGATCTGTATGAAAGATGGAAGTTGGATGCTGATGGTTACTGCTATGAGAGAAACATTTTGTTGTTGTCATTTTCCTTTTTCTTTGTTTTTCTATATTGTCTTTTTTTTGCTTATTATGCATTATTAAATTCTATGTCTGAAACCGTACCGTACCGTCCTCTTCCGCTTATCCGGGGTCGGGTCGCGGGGGCAGCAGCTTGAGCAGGGAAGCCCA
>JBBBVU010000005.1:12008392-12019305 GCA_037177055.1 Atherinosoma microstoma
TTAAAAACTAAATGCTGTATTGCCTTCTGTAAATAGTTTTACATTCCAATTTTACTTGAATGAAAGTCTATAATCTTTTTTGTTATTTTTCAGTATTGAAATGGTAACCTATGTGTATATATTTGATCATCTGTGATCTGTGATGACCCTGACTGACCCATATACTCTGTGCTGACCTTACATCCAGCATTTTAGGTCTTTAAATGTTATACAAATGATCTAGATTGTGAAAAATATAATAATTCTAAAGTTTACTTAATTTGGGAAAATACTTTCCATAAAACAGAAGGGGACAAAACCAAAAAGCTTCATTTTTTTATAATCGGTCAAGCACTTTCTGATACATCAGAAGGAGTCTCAACGAAATGATATATTTCCAGTAAATACCAGGGACTGCAGCTGGATTACAAACTGGATTGGTCTGACAACACAGACAGCATCCTCTGAAAAGGACAGAGTTATAGTTCCTGAGGAGGCCAGGGTCCTTAAACATCTCCAAGAAACTGCTAGTGATGTTTTACCAGTCTGTTGTGTCTACTGGTCTCTTTTCTGCTGTGGTCTGTTGGAGGATGCTGGACGATTGGACATACAGGTAAGGAGGACTGGGCACATAGCTGGACTCTCTGGTGTCAATGGCTGAAAAACTGACCCTGTAAGACCATCTGGACAACACACAGCACCCACCGGACTCTGGTCAGTCAGAGGAGCAAGTTCAGCAGCAGGCTACTGGCTCTGACCTCCTCTCCGGATTTGAAAACTGACTTTTGCACTTTAACCTCTGTGGATATTTGAAGGTTTATCATTAAACAACAAATTGGGATGGAGACATGTGACCAACTGTTATAGAGAGCTCTAGACCTGAAATGTCATGTAATAACCTATGTGTTATATGGCCTATCCATATAAGGCCTATGGATAAAATACATTTTCATCCATTTAACTAAATTATTAACATCTGGATCCACAGTTGCGTTTACCACCCCTTTAAACCTTCTGGTTGATAATTAATCTAATATTTGAAACTTTAAATTCGATGCGAAACAGTTCCTATTTTGCAAAAACTACAATTACTTATATTGGCGCCATGATTGTAGTTCTTTAACAAACGAGCTAAAACAGTACATCGGTTACGTAGCCTAGATCAGGCCTACCTTTATAAAGCTGAACTAGTGATTACACTACTGCTAGATGATACATGTTGATAAAATGTAAATATGATGGATCTATTTAAGATATAGCCTATAATCTTTTATTAGGCTACAGGAAGTGGGTGCAGGCTACAGTCCTTCCGGTTTTTACACTTTAGAGAGGTTTGTAAAAACACACTTCCATCATATTTCAAACATCTTACAGCAGAAATGTTCGTCACTCAGCAGCCTAACTAAATGATCAGAGGAGAGAAAAAGTACTTATGTCGGTTTATTTAAGATATTCGCCCCCACCAACAGTGGCCAATTGGAAGAGGAGAAAAGACGTCTCAGTTGAGATTAGAGCAGAAACACTTCATGTTAATATGTTTTGCTGATTATGACTGTAAAGTGTGTTTAATCTGGGCTACTTTATGGGGGCAACATCTCATCAGTTTGTCTTCTGCACCAGATGAGGTGTTACTGACACGGCCCACTAGCAGGACCGTTTGGGGAAATACCTGGAGGGATGACATTACTGGGATTCCAGGCGAGCAGGAAGACACGGCACCGGATCAGGAACATTTTTGCTGTTGCCCCTCGATTCAACCCAGACAAGTGGAACAAAATGGTCCAATGGTTTCTTCTTATCAAGGTGAACTGATAACAGGAGAATAAAATGATTCTTTCAATCATGTAATCGAAACAGATTCTGTGTCCATGCTTGATCCAAAATCATCTGATTTGGCTGTGTAAAAAAAGAAAAAAATGTGAAATTACAATAAATATAGGCTATTTAGAATAGGGTTACAAGCTATTTTCCAGCATAGTCATCGCTTTTTGTTGTTTTAGAAACATAAAAGTCCCGCAGACAACACAACAGAGCCCCCTCGATGTGCTCAGGATTTTATAAGATATGTGCAAATATCCGTGCATTATTTTGGTGGTAGTCACATGAACCAATTGTGAGAACGGCCTGACCACAGTTAATTTAGTGAAATTAAATAAAGATACGAAGAAGTTCCCCATTGACTTGACGTTGCCCAAATCTTCGTGGGTCCAGCTCGTAATTTTGATCATTTACGTGCCATTTACGTAAATAAGTGGAGAGTGTCGAAATAACATTGTGCTTATTTCATGTATTTCTGTGAGATCAGGTTGTGCTTTTTTCTTTTTGCAAACTTCTGACATAGAATTTTGTGGTGAGGATTCAGGGAAGATTTCTCTTGATAATCCTGTTATGCAGGATGTATTTGTTCAGGTGTGGCTGCACAGCAGCGCAGTGAACCTCCTCTCCAGAGCCTGATAAATCTTCCTGACAGTCTTTAGCAATCAAATGGAGGCTTTTAGTTGCCTTTCTGACCCATTGTCTCTGAAAAGATCCTTGGTTTTCTAGTCCTCTATTTCTTACTGAACAGACTGGGGGGGAGAGATCTGAAAATACTTTGCTGTCTTCTTAGAGCTTTGTCTTTCTTTGATGACATCAATTATTTTAAATTCCAGTGTACTATACAGCTACTTAGAATAGATGAGCTCATAGCTCCTGATTGTAAAAGAAGGTGTCAGAGTATTTCTAAGGCTTTGAAATTTCCATCATTTTTCCTTTCCTAACAGCGACAGTGAACACGTCAAAGCCTTCTCAGGCTAATTAAGGTCTGAGACCTTGACAGGAATTGTATCTCAAACCTCTTTGGATGCACAACCTTTTATATGGCACTCCCTTTTTTGTCAAAAACACACTAATCTTGCTCTTAGTAATGAAAGGAATGTTTTATCTTTAACCTTGGCCATTTAGGGATCACTTTAACTTTTACACAACACTGGACCTTTGAAAAGCTTGAGTCCAATGCTTGGTGTTGGTATCACAAGTGCTAAATAAAATTCTAACACAGCCTTAATGACATTTATTTCAATTTGTCCAGCTGCATCTTTGTCACACTTTACAAACATACATTCATTTTCATGAAAAGTTTTTCCTTTTGATCCTGATGTAAGCATTGGCACCTCTGACTTTTGCTTCATGGTCTGCCTAGATTCAGGTTTAGCAGTGAGCTACTAATTGGATGACTTCTTCATAAATATTGCATGTAATAAAAGGTTTTAAGACTGTTTTCACCTGAGTAGGTTTGTTAATGACTATTTCAATAAATCACAGTTGGAAATTGCATTACACATTAATTCCTCAAAGTTTAAGTAGTTAATTTTAAGTTAATGGCAGCGTCAGCAAATGAAGTAGCTGCAACAAATTGGACCACTCTAAGTCACCATTATAATGTAGTTGTGATCCATTTTGCTATAGAATACAAGATAGGGAAAATATTTTGTTATCTTGCTCTATATCATGTTTAAGTGTGAATTCACATTGTAGCTTAAAGTGGCACTACTGAACTGCAGATTTTTGCACTCTGGAGCCCCCAAACAGGCTAATTCTGCATATCTTGCATCATGTTTCTTCTCTGAGCTCTCTCAGTCTGATGTTGACTCTTGTTTTATCTTTTGTTATGTCATTTTCTCTCTTTCCTTTCCTAGCTTCCTCCTATAATGTCTTATTTGGTTATACACCATGGATGCTGAACTGAATCAGCCATGGTGCGCATCTAAATAATTTCAGGGGGTTGCCAGATAATTGTAAAAAATATATGGCCTACTTTTATCAAATACATTTGGGCTTTGTGTCATGGCTGTAAAAATTAAACCATTAATTCAGAGATAAATCTGTTAAATTACCACCTAATTTTTTTTAACAAATTAATGCATAAACAACAAAGTTAGTACACGTCATATTAAATATCGGAATTTGGCATCATCTCAGCAAGAAAAGCTGATTTTGGGCATGTAGGAAATTTGTCTCAGCAGTAAACCAGTTTATCCTTCTTATTTTGGAGATTCTGACAGTTTTAAAGACATATTTAGAGAATGCTGCAGGATGACCCATCTGATATGTCACACAACTGAGCGGTAGGTGGGGGATGGGGAGTTGTCGTGAACACCAACATATGTTATCTTGGGGGTTGTGGCTCAAAAATTTGGGAACCCCTGGTATAGACCATGCAAGCATTATAGTGGACCTCATAAAGATGTCTAGCACTGTAAAAACACTGTAAAAGATATAGGCTACACATTTTTTAACAGCACAGATAATTACATTTATCTCTCAACAGGATCTCTCCATTACCACCGATACAGAATTTTGGGCACAAATTTGTAAAAGTATTTTCACTCCAAAATTCCAAATCACAACTCATTCACTTCAAGATTAACCATAAACTACATCAGATCAACGCTGTTATTGAACACAGCACACAACTGATAGTTGTGTACTGTACACCGGTTAGACAATTAGACAATTTTAGACAAGATCTCGTCCACAATTAAAAATCAATTCATTTTTATAAAGTCCTGACAATCCCAATCCACAATATCCCCTTTTTTGCTTCTTGTTTGCTTTTTGTCCTTGCTTTCTTTTTTTTCTCTCTCTCTATCTTTCCTCTTTCTCCAGCTGATCATCAATATCATTTTTATCAGACAAACAGACACATACGATATGTGCACACACACGCTCACAAAAAGGACAGCACATTGACACGACATATGTAATGAAAAACCTGCAAATGTGAAAAATACGTTAAAATTATTATAATTATAACTATTATTTTTTCAAAAGGGGAATATAATTAATTTCACATAAAAGACATAGGATATATGTTAAATACGTACACATTATTAGGATTATTATTGTTGATCTTGTTAACCTTAATAGTATGACTATTATGAGTGCGTAGATTTGCATATAATGTTTCTCTTTTTTTAGGTGATAAATATATATGCTGAGTATTATTATTGTTTTATTATAATCTGATGTATAGTATTGCCTAGTGTTTATTTGATAATAAACTGATAATGAGTGTGACAGTGTGACTGTGGAATGTGTAGTGTCCATGATATCTGTTACTCTTCATCTGCATATTCCCACTACTTTTGAACAAGGATATTTTGTTTTATTGCCATTTTTTTCTAAATGTCCATTTTTAAAAAACAACAACAAAAAACTGAAGAATTTGCTTCCTTCTAAACTTCCTCTTCACTTTTGTGTAGATAAGTGAATAATAAGTCCAGAACATTCAGGTTTTTTTTTTCTTTTACTTAAAGTCACATGATTAAAATCAATTCTTAGTCATCTAGAGGATTTTATTCTGTCTCAGAGGAACATTTGAATGATTTTTTAAAGACATGTTGTTAAGCATTACTTTTCAGTGTGTTATGGTCATGTTCAGGTCATGTGTGAGTGACGCAAAGAAGAAAGAAGATGCGAGATGAAAAACTGTGTGCAAGATGCGGAAGAACAAGAAGCCATCTCGTCTCTGACTGGACAGTTTGATTTGTCATCATCCAATCAGATGGAAGTGTAAAGACCGGGCCAAAAATCTGCATCTGCAACTTCAGAGTCTTGCACACAGTTTTTCACCCTTCTTCTTTTCTTTACAGATACTTTTCTTTTTTTTCACAACCTTGCAAATCCTTTTTCTACACATTCACAAACTTGGATTTTACAGGGTGACAAAACTTGATTTACAAAAATGAACTCTGAAATTATTTGCAAACATTCATTTACAACTGCAAAATATTCATGGATGTATATTGAGCCCATGGGTTAGCCTGCACTAAGGATAGTTGAGCTCTGTATTGTGTGCCTTGATGTGCTGATTTTTTTAGAGGTTGAAAAATACATTGCAAACTGGTTTTCTGCAGGCTGCATGAGGATTAGTTGTGGATAAAAAAGATTTTTAGTTTAGCCACATACATTTTTTGCAGCAAATTTGGAATTCATAAAGTGAATTCTCTTTTTTGTCTGCGACATAAGAAGTACATGTTCATCCAACTTTCCACAGATTGCATGATCTCTCTTTGGTGTACAGAGGTGACACTGCTATTCAGTTGTCCAGTACCAGGAGTGTAGTAGGCTCAACTTTGCAGATGCAAAGTGTAAAGAAGCCTGTCATTGCCAGAAATTTAAGCAGCACATGATGGTGTTTGTAGGATTTTATGATGTTATGTTGCAGACTCTGCAAAATACCTGTGCCCACTACTGCATTTCTGCTTACAAGGTAAATTGTTGAGCTTTCAAAAGTGGCATGAAGAGAGAGAGGCTAATTTGATGATCTGCTCAAAAGTGCACTCTCTTTCCTGCAGCATCTTTTGGAGAGGGCTCCGTCACATTGAGCTATCAAAGTGTATGCATAAGCAATTCCAGCTTGTCATGAAGACTTTGGGGAGAGATTGGTTTCTAACATCTTCTCCTGAAGTATTCCCAACTTTCCACAAGGCAGAAATGCATTAGCATGCACCCTCTGCTCCTCCCAGGGTTAAGAGCCAGGGTTTTTGTTAAAAACCTCGTCAGATGAGTTTTTTCAGATCCTATAAGCCGATATAATTCAGATTGTTGAAAATTATTATACCATTGTTGCACTTTTGTTACACTTGAGCAGCATGCTTATAAGAAGGAACCTGAACTGTAATCCTATAATAACCAAACCTTTCTCCCACAGACATTTTTTTTTATGTCTGTTTTTTTGTTTTACAGCAAGAAACATGAAAAGCATATTTTGTTACATGTCTCCATTCCTGTAGGTATGTCAGAAAGCCATGGCAGTGAGCCAGCCTACATTACACACCTGCTTTTCGTGCCTTGAAACCCCAAATGTCCACTGTTAAAAAGGTCTATCCTCATTCCACAATGCATAATGGAAGAATGGATCCTTTAAATGTTTATAGTGGTGGCATGCATTGATGTAAAACTCATGGCTGCAGCACACAGCAGCATGTTGTTTGTCATCTAGAGGAAGCACTCTCATATTGTGATGCCATCATGCATCTGTCCTCACGCTCAGTTTAGAGAAGTGGAGGTATATGTAATGGTCTCATGATAAAAATGCTGATCACTGAACAAATTTTTCCTCTCTCTTCCCTCAATGCAAACAAATATTTTGACATGAGCGCCCAAAACGAAAGCACGAGACTATTTTTATGGAGACCCACTTGGAAATCTATAGCTGATGTTTGGTGTGAAGTGAAATTAGATGTGTGAGGACTATGATACAGTCTGACTGCAATTCCCCACATCATCACCTACATCGTCGATTTTCCTCGTCTCCAAAATGTCCGTACCTATGGGTCAGAGTTTACTTGTCAGAGTATATAAAAACATTTTCCTGTCACGTTTGTTTTTATAAATCCCCACTTTTGCGTGGATAGAGGCGTACCCCACTTTTAGGCCCCATTTTGTGCATATGCAACAGTTATAAATGAGACCCCTGGTCCTTGATGGTTGCTGTCCTGCAGGTTTTAGGTGTTTCCTGCTTCAACACACCAGAATCTGATTATGGATCATTAACAGACATGGGCAAAATGTGATAAGCTGTTGAGGAGATCCATTTAATTTGAATCAGGTGTGATGAACTATGAAAACATCTTAAACCTGCAGGATGATGGCCCATGAGGACTGACATTGAACATCTGTGGTTTAGGAAGTGTTCAAATGACATGATGCTAATCTGGAACGATTTAGTAGAATCTAGGTCTAAGTGTGTGTGTGTGTGTGTGTGTGTGTGTGTGTGTGTGTGTGTGTGTGTGTGTGTGTGTGTCCCTCACATCCCTACATCTCGACTCACTTAATCTCTTTGTTAAGTAACCAACCTAAATTTACTTACATGCAGCATACTGCACTGCCATCTTGGCTTGTCAGTATACATCGAGCTGTCTAAGTGTGGACAAGAGTAGTGGGGCAACTTCCCAACAAAAACATCCCTCCATTGAGACACATCATTAGCTCAACTCAAAATTGCAGAGCTGAGAGGAAGATAAAAATAGTAATTACTGATCAGATTGGTGATGTCGGAGAGTTTAAGGATTTTATTCTAGTTCAGCGGTTTAAGGAAGTGGGCTTTATTTGGAGACATATCCCAATTTTGCTAAGATTATGCCATAAATGGTTAAAATGATTCATAAAGGTCAGTGCCCAAACTGCTTAAAAATATCTGAAACACTGAAATCCACAAAAGGGTCAGTCCGACACTCATTTCTCTTATCTCTTGCCCTGTAGAATGTAAGGAACCTCTGAGATGTAAGTGGATTTTAAGAAAATGTGGGTCGTGTATTACTGGCCCAAAAAATCTGGAGCTCTATCTTGGGTCTTTCCCTGGCTGCCCTCGCTGTTTCCCCTCATCTGCTCTTGCTTTCTAATTAGCTTCTTACAGCAAGCACAGACTGGACAGGGCCCTATAATGGAGCCAGATGTTGGAGGAGATTTCACCCCACAGGAGAATGTTTTGTTTACTACAAGATGAAAACAACTTTCTTGCCTTCACTTTCCTTTTGAGGTTGTTGATGTGCAACAACCACATTTCCCCTCCTGCTCTGGTTGAGATTCAGATGCCAAGAAGTTCAAATAGATATTCCATCTTGTATATTACTGCTGCAGGTCAGCCCATTGACAAACCTGTCTAATTAAACTGAAATTTGGTTGTTAAAATCATCAAAAATGCATCTGCTATGTAAATAGCACAGCGTGTGATCCATATCCACTGAAATCCATAGCAGTTGCATCAGCATAAAAGTCCTTACTCTCTCTGTTCTCGCCTCATCCAACATAGTGTGACAACCATTATCCAGCTCAACACTTATCACCACAAAATTGACATGTAACCTATTTCTAGGATGATTAATTTAGCTTTGGTGTGGCCTGCCGGAGGATCAGTCTTAATCAGCAGCACGAAGAGGGTGCCTGGGTCTATACATCAGCCACTACAGAAAAACAAATGAAGACACTTGGAATCAACTCCATCTGCATCTGAGAGTGATACTCAGAGCAGGATTAGGATGCCGAGTCGATGAGCCCGGCGTAGTGTGTCACTGCCGGGTATGTGATTGGACAGTAATACCACTCACAGTCGTCAGCATCTTGAGATCCGCTGAGGTTGTAATTGGGTAGCGTTCGAGGCTCAGACATCTGATAAAGGCTGATTAGTCCAAAAGCGTTGGAGGGCAGTGCAGAGCTGTATGAGACAGGCGGGGATGAGACAGACTTCAAAATGGTCGCCAAAGTTGATCAGAAAATTATAGAGAAACCAGCACTGTGAATATTTACAAAACGTATCAGGAATCAGTCAAGTAAAAGTAGATAATTTTTCAATTGGCTCGACTGACAAAGGATAGTCAAACTATTATAATAATTGCTACATTTCAAATGAAGGGAATCTGCAGAATCTTAGTTAGCCTGTTAGTTGTATTGGGGAAATTATGGAGGTGACTTTTTTTTTACTCAGGAGAACGTTGATGAACTTTATTAAACTCATTTTAGTAAATAAAATATCCATTAAATGAACTGCCAAAAGCCTGATATGAAAAGTAAGTTGAGAGCATTTGTCCTCTAGGAAAAAAAAACAAAACAAGAAAAAAACTCTTTCAAATTCTTTTCAGCACAAACCACATTCTTGCTTGCTTTGAAATTTCACCCACCTCATCCTGGTGTCTGAGTAAAAAGCGGGAGAAAAAGCACAATCACATTAGCATGAAGTCAAATCTGCCTTTTGTGAAATGCCAATCCAATTAGCACGTTCTCGTTTAGCTCCCTCTTCCTAAATAGAGGTTTTTGCATCTTTTACAAGGATGATGTGCAGTAAAAGACACTTTTAGTAAACTGTGAGGCCCTCTGGCTTTCCTCAGGGACTATTCTAACTAGGTGGCTAATGAAACAGGTCTATAAAAGCAGCAGGGCACCCTGAGAGAGGCCATGTGCAACACAAGCACACTATGGCGAGAGGTCTCCGGGGAATGGGAGCTCAAAGGATGGATACTCCTTCTCAGTGTAGGTTGTATTTGAGAGCCAAAAATGTATTGATTGGTGATAATTCTGCTCATGATTGGTACTAAAATGGAGAAACCCCAAATGAATAAACCGGTCTTATTAAAAGGGGAAACTTTTACTGCGTGGCAGTAGATTTGTTTAAAATTTTATGGGATGAATGCAAATACAGAATCCCAACTGGAGCTGGAGGATGATTTGTTTATTTATTTAATTAGTTATTAATGAATACTTTATTTAATTTACACATTAACATTTTCGAGCCTCAAACATCTGTGTGTTTGTCCAATCTTTCATCAAGCATCATATCTAGTTCTGCTAGGTGTCAGAATAGACACAAACCAGTGTCTGATATCCATGTGAATGTTCTTCTGAGCCATCTTTTTAGATCATTACACATTGACATTGTTGGTTATTTAAGTTATTACGCAGAATAATGAGGTTTACAAAAAAAACATGTCTTTTTTTTCAGGCATGAATGTTTTCAGAAAAGAAAGAAAAAACCTTTCTAAAAACATTTCATGTCTTTTGTGAAAGGCAGCTCCTCTTTGGCTATATTATATACCATGTCTTTGGCTGCTTTAACAGCCAGAAGTGTCCAGGGTTTTTGGTATTCTGTTTTTTGTTTTAAATACACAGCAGCCTCTTATACAGTGTTTACTTCACCATTATATAATCCCACATTCTTATCATTTATTTATTTATTGTAGCTTTGTCTTCTGTTTGATAAAGAAAAAAATTCAAAGAGGAAAAAATTGTCCTTTGTAAATGCCACCTTTAACTTTTTTTTCTTTTTTTTAATGCTGCGTTGGCAGGGTTTCATCATTTACCCCTCTGGTGCTTCTAGGGCACAGGTGTCAAAGTCTGGTCCTCGAGGGCCGCTGTCCTGCAGGATTTCAATGTTTCCTTCTTCAACACACCTGACT
>JBBBVU010000005.1:12026529-12040046 GCA_037177055.1 Atherinosoma microstoma
TGTACCTTTGTAAAGTGTCCTTGGGTGTTGAGAAAGGCGCTGTTAAATAAAATGTATTATTATTATTATTATTATTAAAAAAAAAAATCTGATACAAACTCTACCAGATAAAACGTATTATAAGTCAACCGCATCTCCTGTGGAGTAATAGAACATCCCTTTCCGGCATTAAAACTCAATGCAAATAAACTTTTTTTCCAACCCAGAGCACCATGTAAAAACTGCATTTTCCTTAACAGCAGCACGTAACATGCCAGCAACTAGATGTCAACATTTGGCCGTTTTGGATGTGCACACCATGCCTGATTCAGTAGAGAATCACAAGAGGACATTATCTAAGGAAGTGAGGAAAGGAAAGAGAAAAAGACAGAGCAAGAGGCAAGACAAGAGTCAACATCAGACTGACTTGTACTGGTTGGAGAGAGTTTTTTTTTCAAAATAAAGATGTAAGACGGATGCTAAATTAGCCTTTGTTAAGGGCAAAGTCCAGTAGTGGGGCTTTAAAAGTGAAAAATCTGTAAGAACATAAGCAGCATTACTCACTTTATCTGCTTGGTGTATGGATGCATAGTCACTATTTTAGTAGATTTTTTTCTAATGATCCTTAGCTATTTTCTGCCCTTATTAGTTTTAATATTTACTTGATTCCCCAAAGTTTTAGACACAGCCCTTAGTGTTTCAATTTTAGCAGCTTCCAAAGGTACTGATTAGTAATCATGGTTACTTGAGGATCAAAACAACAAGCATTCCTGGAAAACATCCTGTCATCCTGTCTTCCAAGACTTTTTTTTCTGTTTTGCTTTTTTTATTACTGTTGTTCTGTTTTGTCAACTGATGTGTTTTTAGCGACTGATCAGGAAGCTGTTAGGAGGAAAAAAAACAACTCTGCGTTCACTGTGTTAGATTTTCCAATCAAAGTCAATTAAACTCCAGGAAAACGAGCATTTCTGATGGTTTTTTTTCTTTCTCTCTCTCTCTCTCTCTCTCTCTCTCTCTCTGTGTCTCTCTGTCTGTTTCAGTTTTCTGATTTTTGAAAAGCTAAATGGTATGTAGACAAAAACAACTACAACAGATAATGGTGAGAAGAATGCAGACAAGTTGCGAAACCCAAAATCATGCTACTCATGCAATACATAAAAACTCTCTGCATGTATTGGAATTGAACACTTACCCTAAGGAAAGTGAATTTAATTGCCAAAGTTTTTTTTTAAAGATAGATAATTCCACTTTGCAGTGCAAGCACTTCTCCATTTGTTTGCCAAGAGTGATGCATTCAACAAATTCACATACACATATACGCTCTCATTCATTTTGGGCAACAGCACAATACCAATTGGTGTAATTAATGCCCAGGTTATATTGGAAGGACATGGACAGCGATGTGGGCCATTCATCACCAGTTGGCTTGCTTATTCCTGCCCCATTGAGCCATTTGAGTAGATTGGCTGAGTAGAATCGTAATTGCAGACACAACCCTAACACCCTAACCTACCAATACCTGAACACATTGGAACAACACAGGAAGGTCCAGCAGTGAGCCAATCCTCTCCCCTCTTTTTTTTCTCAGTTGTCATCACTTTACCACCGCACAGTGTGCGATGGAGGAGAGGAGGAGAGGTGCGTGTGTAGCAGAGAGAACACACTAACCCACATATACCACATATACCCATGCTGCCGGATAAGAGAGTGAAAACGAGGGGGAGTCCGTCACACACACGGCAGGGTTGGAATAGATTACAGAACTCCTGAGGAAATATCTCATAGCGCTCAAACTGACATTGAAAGAGGATTGACTACTGCTGAAGCCCAAAACGAAACAGTTGCACTCCTCCTGCAACACACAGCATTGAATGAAGAGATTAGGTGCAAAAACAGATCAGGCCTAGACTGAGAAAAATATAAATGCATGCATGTTCTTTTTTATTTTCAATAGAAAATCAACAAGGAGCTTGCACACGGCATCTACCTCAACTTGTGCAAGTGTCAGGGTCATTTTATAGAGGATGTGCAGCTCTAAATGTGTTTCGGCAGGAGAGATCTGCACTGCTTTCAGTGCACAGAATGAGCTGGTTGCATCACTTGTATGTTTCTCACGTTTTTTAAAAATTTCCAGGCGGTGTATCTCTTTATTTTCTAGATGTACAGGTCAAAGTGGAAGGCTTCATCTGAAGAGAGCTTGATTGAAAGCATAAATGTCAGAGAGGACACGAGGCAGAGGGCAGCTGGATGTTAGAGGAGCAAGCGGCATGAGAGTACCGACAATAATCACTGTTTTACTGTGATGGCCCGGGAGATGATATATGGAGAGCTGACATGCAGATAACAGTTATAAAATGAAAAGATTTAGGGAAATAAAAACATTGTAGAAAAAGAAAATGAGGTGAAGAAGTTGACAGATAGTTGCAAAGGAAAATGCAGAGACATATATGTTCAAATAATTGTGATATACTTTAAGAAACTCTTCTTTCTATGTGTGCATCTTGGCCATTAAGAAATAAAAAAAATGCAAATATTTCAATAAGAATCCACTTGGAGATGCGTTGCAAATAAGAGACTAGCATCACCCCACCTCCAAAACACTTGTGTCAGTGCAGGAAGGCCAGAGATATAATGTGATATGATAGACTGCCGACCTTTCTCAGTGATCATGGGTGTCAATGGGATGACAAATAAACCATTAAGTCTGGCAAGAATGCTGATGGTGAGCAATACAGTAGCTCCACACTTTCCGTCTTTTTTCTGTCACTTTTAACACATACTGAGAGAGGTTTTGGTCTGAACTGCAGCTGTAAAGGGTGTACATACAAAGACACAAAGAGAAGGACAGAATTTGTAAATTAGACCCAGTTCTCTCTCCACCCCTCCTTGATTAAAGCACCTTGTATTTTTCTTGGCTCATCACCTTTGACTGTTAGTAAATAGCTACTAATGTGTTTCTAATATTGGATAAATCATGTTTCCATTGACCAGCTAATATTTTGTAATCATATAATACACTCTTTGTTGGGGTTAGGGGAAAGGGTGTATTATGAGCTAAGAAAAAAGGATGATATGATGAGAATGTTTTCTCTTGAGTGGGGTTTTAGGAAAGTTGCACCTGGACTTTTGCACATGTAGGTTTTAGTATGCCCATACAAAATGATGAATAATTATTCATGTTTGCCACTATGCTAGCTGTTCTCCATCTTTATGCTAAGATCAGCAATGTACTAAAGGAACTATCAGCGAGAAAGCCAGTGAACAGATTTCCCAAAATCTCAAAAAACGATGAAAAATGACCAACTTTCAGCCCAGGAAAGTTTTATGAAATCTATGTAGTCACAAAAAATTTACTGCAGCTATGGTGGCTGATGATGGGGCTTATAAATGCAGAGTTCATAAGTGATAGCACTGCTTCACTGGTTTTTGTCTTTAGCCAACAAACTCAGTAATATTATGGTGATTCTTTTAACTTGAAAAAAAGGGTAATTAGAATAAAAATCAAATCAAATTAAAAACTGTCTTTCAAAGCTTAGATACATTAGTTAGTTTTCTAAAAGATCTATATATGCAGACCTCAAGGACTAGATTTGCTGATTCCTGCCATAGGGGCTCAAATTTAGACATCAGCAAAACAGACTTCGAGGTTTCTCATCATTATTCGTCACCAAATAATGTAAGTTACAGAGATGAGGGAGAAATGTTAGCAAATGAACAGAGCTGCCATAAAATGATGAGATACTTAGTGTTTGTTTCATTAAATTGTTAGAGATAAAGTAATGTTATCATAAATGTAATCATAAATGTGTAGCTGTGGCTACACATGTAACTTACCATTGCAAGTTTGAATGAGGAGTGGATGAATAATAGACTCAATGTGAAGCGCTTTGGGTGCTTTGAAATGAAACATTTAAATCTAATCCATTATTACTATTAAATTCCCTAAATTCACTGTCACTTGTGTTTCTTTTTTCTTTCTCAGCAGGGTGTTTTTTATGTCCAGAGTGCAACAGAGGCAGAGATGATTGGTACAGGCAAATCAGTCAGCAGGAGAAGAGGGTGTGTCATGGTGGAGCCAATCCCAGCCAGGCTATAAAACATGGTCTTTTGCATACAAAAAAGGAAGTGATTCATTCTACAGATGACAACATCTGTAACAAGTACTTACTGCTAAACATGCTGTTTTCTAACGAGGGGATTAACTGACAAAAAAACAAAAAAAAAACATGAAAAAGAAGTGTTTGAGCCATGAACTGACCACGAAATGTTCCACATCAATGATTGTATTTAGACAGTCCTCTTTGTCAAACACTCCCCTTTGACATCATAAGACCAAGACAACACCTAAAACCTGACAAGTTATTGAGACATTGACATTTTATGTTGTGGTATAACCATCATTGTTAGCGTTTGGTCCAATGAAATGCAAGAGATTAAGGAATTACCATTGCACGAGTCCACTTAAATGCCCTGCATTCACTGTCACTAGTGTTTCTGTTTTCTTTCTCAGCTGGTGTCCCTGGCTTAGAGTTATGGTGCTGTTGACCCCTCTTTCCTGCACCCCCCTAACCAGTAGAGGCAGATGGCCACTTTTCCCGAGTCTGGTTCTGCAGGAGGATTTACTTCCTGTTAAAAGGGAGTTGTTTTTTGTTTTCCTTTGCACTGTTGTCTTCTGCTCCATGCTTGTTCAGGGTGGGGGATTAAACCGAAGACAAGATTTGATGCAATCCCTTGCCCGCACCCCCCCCCCCCCAAAAAAAAGCGAACATATCACTTTGGTGTTCAGATCTCTACAATGGCTTTGTGTGCTCCAAAGAATTGATTTAACACTTTTTTTCTGCTGGTGTACAAGACACTGCATGGTTCTGGTCCAAAATATATACATACGATATGCTGACACCATGTGAGCCACCAAGACTTCTAAGATCTCATCTGGGTCAAGTTTGCTTCCCATCCTAAGAGTTAAAACTAAACAAGGACAATCAGCATTTAGTTTTAATGCTCTTAATATTTGGAACAAACTACAAGAAAATCTGAAGCTCTTTTGAATTGGGACTTAAAATGATGATGATGATGATGATGATGATGATGATGATGATGATGATGATGATGATGATGATGATGACAATCAATAATGATGATGATATATTTCTCTTTGAGGTCTGTTTGTATTATATATACCTCACTGTATGTATTCTGTTTCCTATTTCTCTATTTTAGTGTATTTTGTTTAATTTCTTTTATTCTTTAAATTTTATTCTAATACTCCTTCTAGAGTTTAATTTGCAGTTTGCTGTAATGTTTTAAATGTTTTATCAAAGGGGCTTTGAGTTGTCTTGTACATGAAATGTGCTATGCAAATAAACCTGCTTTGCCTTAGTTATGGGTGCTTTATGAATTTGCTTATACAAAGACAGTTATAATAAATTAAACTAATGTGGATTTAATAGGCATATAATTTGAATACAATTTATAATATTGATTTAGACTGTCTATTACATGCTTTGAAATGACTGTTGTCAATCAGCTTTATCCACATAGAATTGAATTTTGTTGAATTTATGTTATAATAATAGTGTAACATGAACCTTTTACATTTTATGCAAATTTGACTGAAAAGCTTATCTCTGAGTTTTATTTCAAGGAAATACTTTTCGTTATCTGCCAACCCCTGTGCCCCCACAGGTAATTTGATAACAATGTATTTTTTAAAGTGTTTCATAACCTCGATGAAAACAAAGTTTTTGACCACTGGAACTGGACTTTTTAAAAGACATCTTCCAGGATGAACATTTGTACTGACTCCAATGTTTATGATAAATGTATACCTGGAGATTTCGACTTGTGATGTCAGGTTGGATGCTACAATCTCCTTTTAATGTTGTGATATGCACCAATTCCCCCCTTTCTTTTACATACCAGTGATGGACCTTGCCAAGATAGCGGTGGTGCTAACCTTTGTAACAGGACTTTGTACATAAATGTACAGTAATTTGCCAACTATAATGAAAAATGGAGGCATAAGAGTGCTTTATGGAAAACACTGCTACTTAACACAACACTGCAATGGCACAGGACCCACCAATAATTTCGAGTTTTTGACCAGAACTCTTTGGACCTTGAGTTAAGACCATTGCGAACAAGGTGGTTTTTGAATAGTGAGAGAATTTGTGTGTGTCCAAGATGATGAGGTTACATTTGACTCAGTTGCTTCCCCCATATGCTAAAGGTCAGGAAAGTGTTTTGAGGGAAGGGATATATTAAAACCTATTCCTTAAAGTTCCCTTGTTTATGTGTACTTAGCCTTAGTTACTTGTCCATGTGTCTGCTACACAATAAAGCACGGACCCCAGACTATATTTCTGTTCGGGGTTCATGAACTCCCCTTAAACCATGACATAAACTGTCACGGTCACTGCCTAACCCTTATAAAAATAAACATCATGTGTCTTCTTAGATCCCTGTTTCAAACTGTCTTTAGCTTAACTCTGCTGTCAGAGTTCCTTCCTGATTTTCCAATCTGCGAGTACCCTGAGTGCTGTCTTACACATAAGACACCAAGTAAAGTACTTCACACAACCCTACTTACTGTTGAGCCAATGATATATTTCTTAAAAACAAAACTCAATTCAGGTTGTGTCCAGTACCTTATGGGAAGCATGGATTATGCATACACAGCAGCACTGCCATCATAGTCTTTTTCAGAAATAGAATTGGTAACAATGCTTCATTGATTTATTTAAGTGAAAACCTTTTTAGCATCTCTTTGATGTTTTGTTCAGTTTCATTCAGACATGATATGAACATAGTGGATAATATTTTCCTTCCATGGGAGAATGGAGTTTTCAAGTGACATATTATGCTCAAGGTTTGAGCTGAAATGCCATCCTTAGCACAAAGAGCAAACATTGACCTGCTCTTGGCTCAGACTTGTACTGTATTGAAAGTGACTCATTTAATACTAGTATCCACGTAGTAAATGGCATCACAGTTTTAACGTCAGACTTGAGGTGGATATGACACAAAGGAGTGAATGTCTGAAGAGGACTCTTGTAAGCAGATTTAAAAAATATATATATTTTTATTTAAACAGTACTTTAAATCATTCATCTGAATGCTTCTCCGTTTACATGGCCACTAACAAAGTGTAAAAGGCAGAAAGATGGATAGAGCAGACATCTGCATCGTGTACTTTGTACAATACATCTCTCTAACTTCCTTGCCCCCCCCCCGCACGTCTGTCCCCTTAACCCTCCGGCAAAACAAACTCCATTGTATTCCTCATGTTGACTCCCTAGAAAAACTGTCACCAGTGCTCTAGTCCTATGCCATCATCTGGCTCTCTTTAGAGAGGAGCAGTGGTGGCTCTGTGTGTTGCTGTGTGGTGTTTGCATCTGTGTCTGTGGGTGGGCTGCCATCCCTCTGTCTCTGTTGAACTGATTGGCATGGCAGCACAGAGAGCAGACACTAATCTCATGTGCCAGGTTGGAGGCATTGCAGGGGTTGCTATCACTTCCAAAGATAAACAAGTAACTCTTACAGAAGTAATGCTGCCACATTAAGTCAGTGGGCTCAATAAATGACAAATTGACATGGGGGCTGGAGGTATTATGTACTTCCATTACACAGAGGAGGCAGCATTCTATTGATGATGGTCACAAGTTCAACATAGAGTGACATGTTCAACAGAAAGAGAACAGGGCTTTTTTTTTTCTTATGAAAATTACAATACTATTTATCTAACTACTAGAAATCACTTAATGAGGATGTTGGTGTACTGAAAAGACGATCAAATGCACTTCATAAACCCCCACAGTATTGCAAAGCAGCCCCGTCTTCCCTTTAGAACACTCATGCCACATGATGCCACCGCCGAAACATTAGTAACCAATCAGTTATGGCCTAAACAGAAGAGCCAAAAGGATGTTTCAGACAGGAAAGGTTGAAGTGCAACATGTATTCAATGTATGAACTTAGACACAGCAAAAGATGAGGATAATCTGACACCAAGGCGGGAAATGGAGAGATAATGGAGGGATTGCTTCATCACTGTAGCTAATTGCCGGGACCCTAAAGGTATGTAAAGTAAGCAATGCTTTGTGATCTAATTAAGTTTAAGTGATTAACTGTGTTGCTGGTTTTGCATTAAGAGCACTTTTGTGTCAGTATAAACAGCGTGTATGAGAATATAAATAGAGAAATAGCTTTGAAAGATGCATTTGGAACCATCTGTTAATTAGCCACGTGGAGCTGAAAGGATGCAAACGTGGGGAGCTGTGAGGTTTCAAGATTATTCAAGCAAAGAGTTTAATGGAAATGTGTGAGAAGTTTTTTTTTGTCTTCTTATGATTAGGTATGGGTCAAACTTTGGTTTAAGATTGAAAAGATTAAAGCTGTAACATAATATCTCTACATGATCTGATTTCCATTTAATATCAATAATGGTGGCCTTTAAGTTGAGCTAGAGTGGATATTAGACGCAACTTCACTTGCATAGCTTTTTTGCTCTTTAACTGTGTAACTACAGATTGGCAATATAAATAACAACCAAACAAAACAAAGCCAAAGATCATCAAAAATCATAAAGACCTAATAAGTGACTGAATGTTGCTAAGGAAACAAAATAAAAAAACTGGATGTTTCTGTAGATACTTACAGTGTTGACATTTTTGCAAAATATCATAAAAATCTTTCAGCATTGTGGAAATATAACCATGGTCCAGGATGCTTTTCTTTCCTGAAGATGCATTTACCGTTGCACGATAGGAGTAAATAAGATTCATGTTTGGTATAACCGGTTCTCTCTGCCTGAGCCACCACATTCAGAGGGAAAATTAGTGGCACAAAGGTCAAATGCATTAGTATGCCTTCTTGGTTTTGAAAAAAGTTTTGATTATGCGAAGCATTGCTTTGGGATCCTCGGAAGAAGAAAAAAATGTCTGTGCTCTGTTGGTTTGTGCTCTGAAAATCTGACTGTGGACACAAGAGGAAACATTCTGTACAAACCATGAAAGTTCTTTTTGAAATACAGCAGCACATCTACCTTCCATCACAAACTAACAATTAATCTTATACTTTGATGCTCTGCACTAGGGAAACATATTGTACACTTGTGTTGTCTGGTCATGTGGCACTCACACTTCACAGAGAAAGTTAAGCCTGCTACTGAATTTCTGCTTTGCAAAACTGACACAAAAATTAATTTCCCTTAGCTATTTCCACTGTTACCACATCACTTTGATATTGACAGTCATAGTTTTATTATTCAGTGCAGTCTCACTTTCCCCAGTCATGCGTATCACCCTCACTCCATCCCAAATCATGTAGAAAGCACTATAATACACCAGTTATTCATACTGTGCAGGAAAGCATATAGTATTTCAGTATAAACTCCTTTTTGGTATAGCTGTTGAATTAGTTAGTGACTAACTAAATTCAGTCTTATTCTTGCAGAAATCATGCAGCAATGGAAGTTAAAGGTCTTGCTCAAGAGCACATTGCTGGCTTATATCCGTGGAGTGGTGGGTCTTCCTTTTGTATGAACAAGCGTTTCAAATAGATGATAACAACTGACAACATAAATCCTGAACATCCCTTCAGTGACACAGGTGGTTGTATCACAGGTTTTTATCATATATGACCCAATAGCACAGAGATGGGAGCATTAAATCAAAACACAAATTGAAGCCCGTATTGTCGAACCATGTGATTCATAAGGAATATGAGAGCATGGCTGCTGTCATTAGGGTGACATTGGGCACAGAAACATCTGTTTTGTTTTGTCAAGACGGCGTGCTCCCTGGGGTTTCGGCTGCCGTGTCACCAAATCCATGTGGATTTGCTACGTGAATATATGTGTGTGTTTGTTTATAGGTGTTTTTGCACTTTTGTGTTACAGCAAACGTATACTGTTGTGTTTGAGGTGTGTGCTGATGTTTAATGGGCTGTAGGTTTAATTCCTGGACAAAACACATACACAGATTTTCTGTTTTTTTTGGGGGGGGAGGGGGGAGCCAGCCTAGGCTGTGGTTTCAGCAAAGGGTCCAGACGCACATACCCTTGTGGAATTCACACAGCAGTTCCCAACCCCCACTGCCATTTTCATCCCACTGGGTTCATCTAGACAGAGAACAGCAGGAAGTAAACAAGAAGGCCTGAGGAACTTTGCACTACATATGTTGTCTGCATGTGCATTTGAATAGCCAAATTTCATATTAATATGATTATCTTTTAGCTGTGTTGACCTGATATGTAAAATGTAGGCACTGTAATTCTTTGGGTGGAACTTATTATCATGGCAGCATCAAATGTGGTGGGGAAAAACACAGCTGCATGTTCAAATTTAACCCTCAGGAATCAATTTAATTTACTACCATCTGAAGTCATTCAGAACAAAAATGTCCACTAATAATGCATTAAAGTCAAAAGCTTGTCCAATCCTTCACATATCTAAGGCTGATAAATCTGCCAGCCCTTCAATATTTGTTATATGGAAATAGCTTACTTTTTGTCTGCTTTTTCATGAAAAATATAAACATCACATGATCAAACTGGCTTTTACACTGTTAAAATCCTAATTACTATTCAATATTTGATCATTTTAATCCTAACTGCAATTGATCAAAAGATTCAACCCCACAAACCCCCCAAGGAAAAAAAATTGATCTGTACAATTTCTATAGCAGTTTTTAAGAATTGGATATGTTTTTCCTTAAGGACTTAAGAGGGTGGTAAATGTAAAATCTGACACTACACAAAAACTAATGATGTATAAAAGTGAGTATTTCAGATTTCATATCCAAGCCTCCTCCAGCCAGTCAACATATGTATTTTGAAAAAAAAAATAACTAAAGTTTTGAGTATGGCTTAAGTTGTTCCAGAGATTTATGCAGGACAAATATTTTTCTGTGAAGTTTTCATAGCGTTTTTTTTTTCTTTTTTTCAAAGTGGTCATTTTTGTCTTTTATGTCTTAAGGGCAGTTTTTCTTTTCAGTGCTCTATTGACCAAAAAGACAAATGAAAAGTTAATTTCCACAATTTGTCAAGAAAGATTATGTGCTCTAACACAGCCAAAATGGTATATGAAGAGGTAAAATGTGCCTTAATGGCAAAAATAGTCCATAGTGATGCATGAAAGTAAACATCACCTACATAATATAGTAATGTTTGTCTTTTAAAAAACAAACAAACAAAAAAAAAAAACACATCACCGATAGGAATTGTAAGCACCAACTTTTAAGAATTAATCAACCTCCATTGCTGCAAAATACAGTAGCTTTAACTTGGTAACCCATTTCTTTTTCCCTCAATAAGACCATTCCATAAATTCTGAAAAATACATTACACAGCGGAATGTGTTGACAACAAAATAACATCGAATAATCAATGTAGCCCATGGAGGTCTGGATTCACAATCATACTCAAAATAAAAGTGGAAAGATCAGATCACAGGCTGACCCAACTTCTGTGGAAATTTCTCAAGACCATTAAAGATAAGTTAGGTAGTGTGTGTGCCCCCATGTGCCTGTATGCACTTCCTACGTCTTGGCATGCTCTCCACATTCCAGACTCTCTCACATCAGTCTCATGTGCTCAATGTTTATCTCCTCTCATCCGTGAAGAGCATAGCGCACCAATGGCCAATCTGCCAATTCTGGTGTTCTGGAAAATGCTAATCAGGCACCATGATGTTGGGCTGTAAGCACAGGCCCCACTTGTGGACGTCAACCCTCATCCCACCCTCATGGAGTCTATTTCTGACTGTTTGAGCAGAAAGATGCACATTAGTGGCCTGCTGGAGGTTATTTTGCAGGGATTTGGCAGTGTTCCTCATGCACAAAGGAGCAGATAGCGGTCCTACTGCAGGGTTGTTGTCTTCCTACGAGCACCTCCACATCTCCTGATATACTAGCCTGTCTCCTGGTATCTCGTCCATGCTCTCAACACATTGCTGGATTGTATAGTAGGGATGATTACAAAAATAAGTCAACAAAATAGAGTAAAGTGAGAAGCCATTCTACCAGGAGAACTGGTCTCCAGATCTCAGTTTTTTTCATTCTGTGAATTGTATTAGCCACCTTGGACAGCCAAACCTATCGATCTTAGCAGAAGCAGAGATTAGCTAATTAATTTGTGGATGGGGGTTTGGGGGGTTTTAAGGACCAGAGAGACAAAACAATGCCTAATCCTAAAGTCACTTGTATGTAACTGGAGGCTTTAAATTGAGGCCTGGTACTGTACCTTATGCAAATAAACCTATAATGAATTATTCATGAGCAAGTGTGCAGCCAGCTTCACTTTGGTATGTAAAAGAGATATGTACATAAACAGCAGCAAGTTGGACCAGAACCAGGTTAAAAAGATTACTGTGGGATCAATGGTTGCTAATATTACTAAATGTAAACATGTTTTTGTGTAAGCATGAATTTCGCTGTGGGGACTACAGGGATGCAAAGACAACCAAGACCAGGGTGTCTTTCAAGGCATGTCTTGGGGGCAAATCCTCGCCTATTGGTCAAACAACACTGAGCAGGTTTAAGTGCAAGGAGAACTGTGCAGCCCACCCTGCCTGGCTTTGTCGCTTGTGGCCTTGGAAGGGAGATGGAGGTTTTGATCAGGTGGACTCTCGCAGAAATGACTGACTTTCAAAAGGAGATTGTACAGGATGCATGTACAGCATGTCACTTTCTTAGCTGAATATCATACAGTCTCTGATGACTGTTTACCGTTTGGTGTGGACAAAGTAACTGAGAGGGTGTTCCAGCTGTAGATATGTACAACTAACAAAGGATCCGCTGAAGATTCTGGTAAAGTTGGCTGTGATGTTCAGAGCACGTTGCTTGGATCGTTGGGATGAAAACTTTTCTAAACATTCTGCAAACCTTCAGAGAACCTTTCACAAACCACCCTTTCCCTCCATCTTCCCTGGTTCACCTAGGCTACTGCTGCTGTAGAAAAAACATGCTCTTGTCCTATTGTAGAGCATATCCGAGCACAAGTGTCATTGCCGAGTACCAGTGCTCAGGACAGGGCTGACTGACTGAATACAGCAACCCATTCCTGGCGGCATCTTTTGGCTCTTCCCCAGCCAGTTTTTAGCATCATCTCCTCTGTTTTGTCCAATCTGTTTCGGCTCTACATCACTCAGCAGCGTTATCCATCCATCCATTACTTGTACTTGCTTTTAGTGATGTGCGATACCACTGATTTTCCTTCCGATCCGATACCAAGTAAAATCCAAGCCAGTATCAGTGACACCGATCCAATACCGATACTTGGTATAAAAACCTAATGTGTTTGGAAAATCACTTTCAAAACAGCCGACACTAAGGGAAAAGGACTTTAGTTAAATTTTTATTGAAATTACCAGTAAAATGCATTAAAAATAAGCATACATTGCACAATAATCACATGTTTGTCAACACATAAATGTTCAGTTAACCACCAGTCTAATCAAATGAGAATGATTGATGGGATTATCTGTTTATCATATCTATCAAATATATTTCAGCCATATTTTTACTTTTTAAAACCCCACA
>JBBBVU010000005.1:12046558-12081925 GCA_037177055.1 Atherinosoma microstoma
ACACACACACACACACATACACACACACACACACACACACACACACACACACACACACACACACACACACACACACCTACACTGTAGTGTAAGGTCAAAACAATCACAGCTGAGTCAAAGTCCATATTTGAGTCAAAGTCCATATTTGAGATCTGGTGTTGGAATGTGAGCAAATGAAGGATGGATACAAACACAATAGAAACAAAAAAAAGGAAGGGGTTAATTTTCGTTTGGTATCTTAACAGCTACAGGGCTTGTAACAAAAAGAGAGTGTACCCAACGTGTGTTCTGCCTGCTTCCCTCACATACAGCTGATCCATACATTATATACAGTATATGTATTCACATGTGAAATAATGAGATCACCGAGATAAGCATTTTCATGGCTGGTGCCTTGTGCATGTTAACAGCATGAGGCAGGGAGCAAAACCAACTCTCCCTCCACATGCTTCTCTCTTGCTCCTTTTCTTTTCTGTCCTCTCTCTTACTCTGTCCCTCTGGCTTTTTTTATTACAAAATTAGACCATGTGTAGAGAAGGCATGAGAAGCCGTCACGGGGGGCAAAGGTTAGAGAATTTGGTGTCACCAGCTTAAACAATAGCGTTCATGTTCAGGCAAATTTAATGGTTTGGGGCACTGGCAAACTTGGGGAATAAAAATGTTCACAAGAGAATAGACACAGTACCATGGCAATTTCAAAACATAAGATACAGCGTTTTGCATGTAGAAAAGGGCAAAGATGAGATATGAATCAGGCTGGCAAAGTGTAAGCAATGAGGCATTACCACCCAGACCAGCTGTGCATGATATCACCATATGAGTCAAGTTAGCGATGATCCTGATCATGATACTTACCATAAGGGACAATTTCAAAGAAGTGGCCCCTAACCAAATAACTTAACACCTGATTCTGACTTGTTTGATTTGTCCAAATCTGAATATTTTGACTTGAAAATACTTTTCTGCCCTTTTGTGGTTTCTTTCTGCTTTATGGATTTATGCATCAAATTCTGTTGGTATAACTGACCCTGTTTTAGAAGTAAATTTACCTTTCAAGACATATATCCAGGTAGCATTTTCCAGACATTCAGATAATTTTACAGGTTCCCTCCAAGAGAAGCAGTCTGAGAGACATTTCTGTCAGTTAGCTAAGCTTCTGACATATAGTATTCATATACTGTCAGACAGCATCTGATAGTATATAAATGTCATATTGTCATATGATTCACAGAGTTAATATCCCTCTGTATGTTGTTTAATATTTCACCAGGACTGTACAGTCCTGTTGGCCAGTACAGTCCTGTTGGCCAGTAACAAAATTTCCATTATTGATTCATTATACGACATGTGGGCATGACCTCATAAGGTTTTCCTGACGTCAACAAGACAAACACATGACTTTGTTATGACCATGCTTTCTTGCTCATTGAGTAGGAATGTGTGAAAATGCTAATCTGGCCCCACCCACAAGCAGATGATGCTGCCTCTCCTGTCTATGGTGTGTACGGTGGAGCTAAGACGGTTTTCTAAGCACATTAATCAGATTTTGCCCAAAAGTCATAAACTGTGCCTTGCTCATGTTAATTTTGGTCTAAATCTGGTCTGTGTTGGACGTTTAAACGCTGCCCAAATTTCTGCCCATCTTTTTATGGACTAAAACAAAAGCTTTGACGGACTGACCCGATTTAGCCATAAAAATAACGTCTGTGGGCGTCCGGTGTTTGGTGGGGACAGTGATTCTCAAGAATCTAAATTACAAACGACATATTTACTGTATTTAAGGTGTATCTAGTACATTTACTCTGCTGTTTGATGTCTCTTTTAACAACATTGGGAATTCACCAATCTAAATTGTGAACTAGTGGGACAGAGAGAAATAAAAAAATGAAAAAACTTACCAACTTGCATATATACATCATCTTGTTCTTTTTTCAAATGTGTGAAGCTGCCCAAATAAGGCACTACATTGGTGGTTGATTTGCTAATCAATGGTGCATTCTTGTCTTTCATTTTGTAATTTACAAGTTATATGTAGTAGCCTAACAACTGTATTTTGCTTGTTTTCTTCTTTTTTAAGTTAAAGGAAGTTAGCTGTAAAATAAGCCCTGAAAAAGTTTAATTTAATTAAAACTAACAATAATATTCCCTTCCTATTTAGCTATTTGTTTCCATTTTATATATATATATTTTAGAACAGGGACATTAGCAAATAGTTGTTAGCTTCCATAAAATATCTACCTGAAAAAAAATAAAAATGTGTCATTTGAAATGAATGATATGCTTTATTTTCAAGGTCCAGAAAGATCAAAGCTTTTTATTTGGCTCAAAAATCACTGACTACATTGACAGATGAAACATTTTCCTGTAGAACATGTGTAGCCATCAGTTTGAGAAATATTTATACTGACATAATGATTTTAATAAAAGACCCTAAACCCATTATGCCACAAAATTTAAAGAGAAAGGTGAAAGTTTTGTACTTTGTGAAAAGTGTCTTCCACAAGTAATGGTTAAGCATTTCTACAGACATGGATAACATTTTACAAGATTTTTTTTTCTTTTGGCAAAAAGTTGGAGATTTTAGTATTGATTGGTATTCTTTTCCAAAACTTTCAGAAATAACTATTCAAAATTTGAAGTGGTAGTTTGGCTGCAATAAATAAGTGTATTCATCATTTGTCAGGACTTGTGTTTGGGAACAAAGTCTGGATGTAAGGCGTCTGGGGGGCGTTGGGTGTTGAATAGTCAATCAACTAGTCACCTATTTCTCAATCCCTTTCTCCAACAGTCTGCAGCCATACATTCGTAATTTTTCTGCCTCCTCCAGCCCTGTCTCCCATTTTTTCTCACCCGCTCACTCTCTCTTATGTAAGTAGTTCTCATTAATCATGGCCCGGCTCCAACTACTAAGACCTGTATAGATTTTTGTCAAATTGCTTCTGCAGCATAAATCTAGTACATATAAATTTGTGTGCGTTCAACTCTAAACTGATGTGTGATTAATGGGTGTGAGTACATTTGCAAGGTTTTTTGAGTATTTTTTTTTTTTGTTGTTGTTGTTTGTCTGGCCTCACAACAAGCAGCGTTCACACTTCACCTCATCTGCAGTCCAGATCATGTGATTAGGTCATTCATGGCAGCAGGTTATTGTGGGAAATCTATCATGTGACAGCAGGGGTCATAGGGAATCTAGTGAATAATAACAGGAGACCTCTGCACAAGGGAAAAATATAACTCATACCACCCCCTTTGTCTGTCCAGTTCCTGCTTCTTTCTGTCTTAGTTTGTAGGAAGGAGACTAAAAGGATATGTTTTAACAGATGTTTTGAGGATTGGAGGAATGTACACTGGTACCCCACAGATATTGCAAAGGCTAATTAATTGTGCATAGCTCAGGTTTTGGACTGTTGAGTCCAGGTTGAGTTTCATAAGTGATTGCAACAGACTGCATGGGAGACCTAACATTTTGGCAGAAAAAGATTAGATATTCAAAAATGAAATAAATTACCTGGCAAAAAAACCGGAAGAAAAAAGTCACCATGCAAATAGGTAAATTCTACTCTTTGGTCATCAAAAAGATGTTAATTCTGTTCCAGGACAGTGCAATTATTGGTCCTCATCAAGCAAACAAAACAACAAAGGAAAATGCTGAAATTACTTCTTTTTTTTAAAGGAAACTACTCAATTTGGTTTAAGAACACTGAAACACATAATTACACCTTGAATAATAGTGATGAGCCATCATTTTCAAGTAAAAAATGTGGTTGGAATTGAATGATCAAGAACGAAGACCATTTAAGTGTTTGCTGAAGTCATGTCAAAGAAAGTCAACACCAGCATTTACAGCAATGTTTAAATGAGAGCATTTCCATATGCACAGTGTAGAGAAGTCAGGATACTGGGACTAAACTGCTGTGTAGCCTTGAGAAAACAACTTAACGGTGAGGATAATTGAAAAATGGCCTTGTATTTGCTAGGGAGCATAAAGATCGAACTCTGTAGTAATCGGGGAAAAAAGGTCATGTGGGTGGATGAGTCCAGATTTACCTTTTTCTAGAATGATGGATGCATCAGGATAAAAACAGCAGCAGGTTAATTGCTGCACCCTTCTTGTCTCTGTGGAAGCAGCATTATGATCTAAGTTTGCTTCTGTTCATTAAGAATAAGTGAACCATCATCATATACAACAGAAAAAAAGGTCAGCTGACAAAGTATAATATAATGTTAATCAGGTTTTTCCATCAATAGATTTTTTCTTGTCTGATGGCACCTGGATATGCTAAGTTGGCAATGGCAGGATTCATTGTCTTCTTATTGTCAAGCATGTTGGTTGCATTGTTTGACTGTATAAGCAACAGTCGTTGGGGGTTTGAGTCCCATTCTTATTAATAATTATATTCAAAATGTAAAAAAATATAAACATGTAAAAGAAAAAAATTGAGCTGTTTTATCTTTTGTGGCATGAGCGTCGCCATCTTGCAGTACCATAAACCGTGATGTCACAGGGTTGGTTGGTTCAGCGGTACTGATGAGAGTCTCCCTGTCTGCACCGCAGTCAGAGACAACACAGTGAACCATTGAGACTGGTGAGCCAAAGGAGAAGAGAAGACTAAAGGAGAACCACTACTGTGTTACTCCTGGGTGTAAAAACGAGTTTTACAGAGTTCAGGCAGAGGACAAAAAAGTCCATTTTCACAAACTTCCTCTGAAACAGAGAATGGTAGCTACTGCTGCGCTGGCTGGTGGTTCTGGGGAGGAAGAACCCTCTGATGGGCCTGACTCCAGGGTCTGTTGTGAACATTTTCTGGAGGAACAAAAGAGCTGAAGACTTCTGAGTCTGGGAAGCTAGGACCGCCAGACTAACAGACTAAAGCCTGAAGCTGCTCCGTGTTTTCATTTTCACCACCTATAACGAGAGCGCTACCAACACACTAACAGCAGGTCAGCAGCAGCATCAGTCCACCGTAAGGGCACCAGGCAAGCCGAGGAGAGACAGGTAAAGTGAAGTCGGTATGTACTCATCAACCATACCTTCACTCCAAAACAGACACTATACACAAACGTAGCTCTCTGACTCCATCCCCGTTTGAGCTCCTTATTAAACACCTTTCAGCTCAAACTGCAGCACTCATAAATCTAAACGCTAATGTTTAGCTAGTAAGTTAGCATTAGCAGGGAGTGAAATAAACGCTTCGTCAGATGAATGCAAATGGAAACATTGTTCGCATCTTTTTCATCATATTCCTGTTTTATTTATTTATTCTATTTTACGTGAAACCACCGGGGATTACTGACGTTGGCTAGCTTGACTAACCTGCTGCTGACAGGACGCTCCAGTGTCTCTGCTTGGACATCCTTCTGGGACAGCATGCTCACCTCCCGTTACAGTAATCCAGATGTGTGAACATTAGTTATGCAATATTCTCTACACATGACATGGTCCAGATCAGCCTCCTGACAGCAGACAGACTCCACTATCGCTGCCACACCTCCACCAGGTAGTGCTGCCAACCCTCTCTGCCGTCTTCCGTTGTATTTATCCTAAACAATTTGTAGAACAAATCAAACTGCTAGTAGAAACTTACAGCAAAAAAGAGAGACTAAAGAGAAAAGAAATTATGTGGTAATGAAATAAAAATATTCCAAATTATTTTCAAATTAAATAAATAAATTAACTGTAAGTAAATTTAGATTAAGTGCGAATGGAAATATAGCCTTATAATCTGTAAATGAATCTGACAGTTGCATCCTTTTTTCATGGTACAAGCAGAAATTACTCTTCATATATGTGACAAATTAACTATAACAGTCACAACAGTCCATTTTTTGATGAGCTACAACTCCCCTTTTATGTTCACTTTTTAATAAGATGCTTGAGCCTGCCTCTGAGACACAATCAGATCCAGTCTTGGTGGAATGGGGGAAAGGCTCACTCTCAGAGTAGCTTCTAGTGTTGCTCTGAGTCTGGTTCAGGCTTTGGTCTTGGTTGTGGCCACAACAGAAAATCCTGATTCACACAGGTATGGTGGTGAATGGGAGAAGGAGTTTCACAGCACCCAGTGCCAGAGGTGGTTACTCCTTTGAGACAGCCATCCAAAAGGAGCCCTGGTCCAATTTGCCCCACTACAACTTTAAAGTGCTGTCGGTGGAAACCTCCAGAACCTAGGATTTCAAGTGAGAATGCAAAACGGCATAATTTTCAGGGTGATCCAAAGAAAATGGGTCTCTTGCTGGTATGTACAAGAAAGTAATTATAAAATTTCTCTGACTTTTGTGAGAGGTGCTGATAGACACTGATCTTCACTTGAGGGGAGTTTTTGTACGTGTAGAATAAAAGTGGAAACACCTCCATCCTCTTTTCCTGGGCCCTCTTAGTCGACAAAGCAAGTTTCCTCCTGAAAGCTTGAACTTTGTCTTCAACAACAAATATGTTGCTGTTTCTCTCTTGAAGTGAGATGTTCAGCTGGTCCAGCAGTGACAAAATGAGACAGAGGCCGGCAAGTTTAGCTGTGAACTTTGAGTTGGCATAATAATGTGCAAGATCAGTTTTTTTCTAAGTGAAAAAAGAGAAAACCTAATTTTTCAGTTCAAACAAATGCTTAAAGACTAAATGGACTGTACTTGTATAGTGCTTTTCTAGTCACATGACCACTCAAAGCACTTTGACACTACATATCGCATTCACACAGCACTTCTATTGGAAGATACTAAGTGCTTTTTTGTCCTATCACACACATTCATTCCCCGGTAGACACACCAGCAGGCAACGTTGGGTTCAGTGTCTTGCCCAAGGACACTTTGACATGTAGTCAGGGGAAGCCTGGAATTGATCCACCGACTTTCCGATTGGCAGACGACTGCTCTTCTTCCTGAGCTACAGCCGCCCCAGACTAGTCCTCTTGAAAGCCATCTCAACACATGATCTGCTTCCCTGTCCTCACAAAGCTTGCCAAAACATCTGGAGTTCACAGCATTATTTTTAATGAAGTAGGTGGTTTTCACAGTGGAGAAAACAGTGGGTCCATTTAGCTTCTGGTACACTGATGATGCTGTGATGCCTTCCAGTCATTAAAGCTGGACCATCACTAACACATTTCTGCCAGTCCAGGGTGTTCTCAGTGAAGTAGTTGTCAATGCAACGGAAACATTCCTGAGCCATAGCTTGTGCTGGAAGCTCTCCACAAAGCAGTATGTTTTCATGCAAACTACTGTCCCAGTGATAACAAATTAAAACCAGTAGCAATGCATCATTCGGGACATAAGTGGACTTGTCTAGTTACAAAGAGAAATAGGCTACTTTCTATTCTTTCGAGAAGCTGATGCTGTTTGTGTGAGACTATGTCAGAGATACGGTAACTCATAGTGTCGTTTGCGAGTGGGATGGTCAGCAGCTTCTTTGTAGTAGTCTCTCTGATCATCTCATGGCACATATAGCGGCAGACAGAATCAACCCCTCTGCTTTCGTGAAGGAATTTTTTACTCTGTACCGAAAGTCGATACGAGGTAGCTAGCTTTCAAAGCACATTTAGAGTTGCCAGTTACTGGCACGACGATTTCTGCATCTGAAGCCCATTTTCTTTTCCCTTGAAATATTCCACTGGATTTTCCACAAAGGTGGGATGTTCGGTTTCCAGATGCAGCTTTAATTCCGAAGCTTCAGTGCTTCGTTGGATAGATTTAGCCCACATTCCACACATTGGACTTACACATTGTCACTTTCATCTTCATTTTAATTTTTGAAGAACTTCCATAGCTTTTGCTAACTGCTAACGGCAGACAGAATGTCTTCTTCTGCGTATTAGAGCTTTCAACTGTCTGTCACAATAACACCACCAAGTGGTGGGAAGCTGTATTATAACTGTGCTCTTCATGGACAACATACCCTGGCGTCTTCAATTGATAACTTAGGAGGTCCTGCAGCACTCGCGGCCCAAAACTAAAAGGTTTTTTTTTCAGCCCTCTACCTTCCGCTCATGATTAGTAATCACTGGTCTACAGTACATCACTCCTGTGCTTTTTCGTGCCCGTTTTTTCACTCATTGTTATTCTCCCCATACCCAGCTCCATGAATTAGTGTATTATTGACTGTAAGACATCATCCCTACTGGGTAACAGATGGTCATCTAAAATTAATAAGTACAACTACTATGCAGTGATATTACACCACATATAGAGGCTAAACTATCACAATAGAACCCAGCTAATCAAGTTCAGTTCTTCAGTAGTTCTTTTATTTCTCAACATAACTTGTCCTAATGGACTGTCTTCTCTGTAAATAAGTCTCGACTTGCATTTCAAGAGATGTTTCTCTTCTTCTTGGTATGCTACTGTGACCATAGAAATAGCTCCTCTTAAAAGACTCCACACCTAGAAAGTCTGTCAAAGAGGCATCTGCCATTTGCGCTCTAACAATTTGGCCTCTTTGAATTTCAGGTGCTGAGGGCTGACGAATAAATATCCCAACACTTATGGGATTACTGCAATTCATTTAAAATTCATGCACAGTTAGTATTCTCATTCATGTCCGAACTCTAGCTGAAATAAAGGGTTTGAAATATCACCTTTTAATTTTTATATGTGTTTCCACTCTAATCATGGCATAGGAATCAGATCTTGGCCAATGTATGGATTTCTTTTTTCTCAAACTGTTTATAATATAGAGACAGATGCAGATAAGTACTGGGTGAGCCATTCATAATTTGTCTGAGTCTAAAACAGCAACCCAAGCATTGAAAATAAGCCCCTCTATTTCACATGGCAGCAATGAATATCATCTGCTACAAATTCACTCAGATGAATGCATTTCCATCAGAAAACATCGACTTCAGCAGATTGTATTTGATCACAGAGTCAAACATTTACTATATCTGTGTCCATCTTCACTGTGAGGGCAATCAAATTTAATGTAATGACATCATCCTCAGGGGTGTGATCGCTGGGAAAATAAACGGTGATAGAATTTACGTGATCACAATTAAATCAAAGTTATTGCAGGAGTTTCCTCATGAACTTGTTTATTTGTTCCAACCACAACACATAAAAAAGTTAGCCCTCAGTCCCTATGCGCATTCATAAAATAAATATGAAATAGAAATCAATTTAACAAAGCTCTAACTGCTATTCCTCGGATGCCATTTTCCGCAGTTGCACTAGAAAAATTAAATTTAAAGATAATAAAAAGTCATAAATTTATGGATATCAAATGGCTTCTTCTAAGGTTTATGGTTGAATTCCCTTTGCTGATGTGATTTTAAGTCATTTTGCACCAGTGAGCATAAAGAATTGAAATTAATATTGAAATGGCATACTTCATGTTTGATACTGAAGAGGTGATCAATGAATTCATTAATTAGCCTTACATATTTGAGCTTAGAGAACTGTGTCTTTTATATTCTTTCTGTCTCCCTTTTGCTCTCAGCTATGCTCTGGCCATTCCCCTTTCTTGCTCTACAGAATCTTCAGTTTAATCTGCTTGTCTGTTGCACACTATCTGTCCTTTTAGGTTGCTTGTGCACAGCACAACTTTAGAGAGGATCTTTGATTCAGGCAAATGCTTGATAATTATAAAGTTTTTGCCCTATACATCTCATAGTGTTACACTGAAAAACTGTGTGAGAGGTCATTGCTGAAGCCTGTTTTTACCATTGCCTGTGGATGGATGACAGCATGGCAATGAAAAAGTTTTAATGCTTGGACATGCTGTACAACATACACATACTCTTAAAGCCCAATTATGGTCCCTCACATACGTAAATTGGGACATCCATTTAAAAAGTTCTCATACGTCGTCATCCTCATACTTACTTGTGTCTTTTACGCTACCATGGTTAAAAATGCACTACTTAACTTTTACCATTTTCTCATTTGTCTCCTATCGATGGCTAATGCTGCATCCATCTTGCATCCTACCTGTACTGTGAGCTCTCTTCAGACAGTAAAAAAACAGTCTTAAGGCCCATTTATGCTCCCTTACGGATGTAAATAGGAATGTCCGTTACAAACGTTCTCATGCGTCGCCATCCTCACTTCCATGCGTCTTTTACGTTGTCATGGTTGACCTCCACTAGTGGGCAGTGCTGAGTTCATAGTTAACTCCT
Source organism: Atherinosoma microstoma (assembly GCA_037177055.1). NCBI lineage: Eukaryota > Metazoa > Chordata > Actinopteri > Atheriniformes > Atherinidae > Atherinosoma > Atherinosoma microstoma. The sequence goes on from JBBBVU010000005.1 coordinate 12,056,656, forward strand.
GCGATCCAACGTCAGTTTAGACACCAGTTGGCATCACTCTGGTGGTGATCTGTGCAGTCATCAAATATATTGCAGCCTCTTCTTCTTTGTTCCTTTTGCTGGTGCATGTGAGGTATATTGCGCAGGATGGCGCCGAGGATGGGCAAAAGGCCTCTTCCATATGCTTATGCACACTAAATGTTCAGCGTAAATGAGCCCTTGCACACACTTTTTTCAGGTAACTTGATAAGACAACAAAAAACAAGACCACATACTTATTGCCTTGATATTTTAGATTTATTGATCGCCTTAATAGGAAAGTGACCATAAAAAAAGACTAAAAGACAAGGTTTCTGTGGGATTTTCCAACTGTTACAAGTGCCCAAAAAATTTCCGCACAAGCTCTTTTGACTCCCAGATAATGCATTGGGGCAGCCTAGCGTTAAAAGCTGCATCCAGGATACAAATGTCTGCAAATCACTGTTTCATTTTCAACATTTGAATAGTGTAAGTCTATGTGGTTTAATAGCTAAAGGAATTGCAAATGAGGATATTGTCTAGCTTTCAATTGTTTAACTTTCTCTCCCCCCTCTCCAATCTTGAGTTTAATATCTAGGGTAAATTACAACATTAAGAATGAATAGTGAAGGTTAAACATGTTTTATAAAAAAGAAAAAAAAAATCTGTATTCACACAGTCCAATTCAAGGTTTTATGTTTCTGATACTTGCTGCTGCCTCCTGCTGTCAGGGATGTCAGCACAACTAGTCATTTTTGCATACACCCTTTCATTCTTATTAATGATATTAATAATATTCAGTCACTGTTTTATTCATAAAAAAATCCCAAAACACTTCATTTGTATGCATTGCATACACATTAATTATATTCAGATTCATTCTAATTTGTCTTAATTCTCCTTCTCTCAACAGAAAAATTAATACTACCCACTGATTATTTCATGCCAGGCAATTCAAAATTCTTCAGAGAGAACAAGAAAACGAACAAGACCATTTGCATATCAACAGGATTCAATCCCAGTATTGCTTAGAAGTGACATCTATGGAAGACAAACACGCAGAAAAAATAATTGTCACACTTCTGAATTTCCAGTTGAAATTGTACATAAGCAAAACATCCAAGCTTTGTGGAAAAACAATGTTCTCCCTCAATTTGGGCGAATGATATTACACAACAGTATTTTCTCAGAGAAGACAGCTGAGAAGAAAACTTTTTTTAAATTCTTGAACTTTTAGACGTAAGCAGTTTAGAGATGTAATTTTACCCTTTGCATTATAGTTTTAATATGACAACGCCATTACTGGTTTAAGGGTGCAGGAGTAGCTGCAGCATGCTGTTAATCAGAGCATAGGGAATGAATTAGATCTCTAATTACCTAGACTGTAATCGCCTCATACATCAACCCAGAGACACAGGGAAGATAGGAAAGTCAGACTATAGATGGATATGAAGGTATGCACACATATAATCAGACATAAATTCATACAGTATGGACGCATAAACCTACATCTTACTATATATGGTGGAACAATTTTTTGCTGAGTAAATTTCCTGAGTGAACTTAGAAACTCAAACTTAATCTGCAGCAGTTTCCAAATAGTCTTCTCTAGCTGATTCTATCTTAGTAATTTGTATTCTTTTATCATTAGATATTTCAACAAATATGCTGTTCCAAAAAAATCTGTTTGAAAGCGAGTGGTGGTGAGGTGGTATTTTTATCATGATGACTTTTATTTTATTGTAGTTCTTGTTTGACCTATTTGTTATTCAGAATCAGTTATACCTGGAGCATCCAAATTTTGTTGTGCAATGCACAACGACAGTTAGGTTATTTGGATTATGAAGCCTCAGGTCTAAAGCCTGTTACATACTCCATGAGAAGCGAGAACTTTGTTCTTATTCTCAAGGCCACTGGAACAAAATTACATCATTTTGTTTTCGCAGCCTGGGTTTGGCAGTTCTTGCAGTTTCTCCTCGACACATCAGAGGAGCAGAACTTTCCTCTCCTGGAGCTCCGAGAAGTATTGTGTGATTGGTCGGACACTTGTAGTGGACGTGGTTAAAGCGAAAAGTTGTCACACTTTCGCATATCTGCTGATGCAAGATTGAACGCATTGAAATGCATGCAACGTGAGGCATTTGAAGATACTAACACTAAGAACAGGAGTTCTTAACTCCTACCTCAATCTCTTGCTGGACCTTTTAAAATCAGGTTGGCTTGGCCCAAGCTCATTTATCCACCTTATTTATCCGAGTTAACCCCATTTAAAAGTGACAAACTACAGGTTTGTCACTTGTAATCCCCTTAACATTGTGACGTTTGTGCTTGCACATTTTGGCAACAGTGTGATTTTGTTTGACAGGTGTAGATCCGATGACTGTTTACATTACTGATTCTGCAGCCAAATTGCTGATTTGTTGCGCAAAAACCTTGGAGAAGCCAAACCATGACAACGTGCAAAATTAGTGGGCTGTGCTGCAGCTCTGTCTACTAACAGCACCCCATAAAGACTGATCACTACATGTAATCTGTGTATAGTAAACTTGTTATGTTAAACCATTACAAAACTCTGCCCTGTGGAGTTTATCGGCAGATTCCAGCCCTACCGCTACCTGCAGATAAATTTTATCCTATGCTCGGATATAAACACACACTGCCTCTGCGTCAGGTCGTAGCTGACACAGATGTCACAGGACTATAAACCAGCCTTAAGTGTAGGGTGACACTTTGAACATTTAATCACTGTAATTCCTCATTACTAAACACCTTGCGAAGATCAATGAGAAATCAGTTTTGTAACAGACAGTCCTTAGCGTTAGCTTCTAAAAATTCAAACAAAATCCACAGGACTGGAGAAACAATTGAGAATGGGATGTATCAAGAGAATTAAAAATTAGGCTGGCCATTTTGCCACTTCAGTGTTACTTTCCTCAGTGCAAATGCAACTACAGAAAAACACCCTGAAGGAATGTTGACCATCAAGGAGCTGTTTAGTTCCCAAAACCCTTAGACAGCCTTTTGAACAATTTGGTCCAAATGTGCTTATTGATGGAATATAAACCCCATTCTCTGAGGTAAGAATTCTGTTTTGCACATTCAGAACTAATTTCTCAAAGGGACTAAACAAAAATGATCTGTGATTGCCAAAAGGCCACATTTTCTGGGCATCAAGAAGACAACTTGAATTACAATAAGCTGACATGCTATTATGGATTTTTTTTTGTGCCAGCTGATATCACAGAATTATTGCCTACTCCAGCTTTAATGAAAATTTAACAGTTAAATGTAGATTAGAGATACATATATTAGAATATGATTAGCATATTTAATCTATAATATTTAATGGTTTAGTTAACATAATAAGATTAATGCTGCATGCAAGTAGCTGGAATAGTGTTTTCATATAATGAGACCTTAAGAGTTGTCCAGTAAATGTTGGATTTCAGTAAGATGAGTGCTCGTTATCACAACTGATTTTAAGAAAGCAAAAAATTGCTTAAGTGAAGGTATGCTAGTACTATGATGCTGTTCTTTGAAACATATCAGGAAATGGTCTCACGTGGAATGCAATAAGGATGAGGATAAGAAAAAGCGTCTAGATAGTAAAAATGATGTAATAAAAACACAGTTGCTGTTTTACCATGTTATATTTTAATTTCTGCAGAGACAAAAATGACAAGCAATTTATTTACACAAACCTGTACAAAAGCAAATTAAATTATGTAAAATATCTCATAAATAGAAGTGGACTTGCGTTCAATACACTTTGCCATGTTCAGCTAAGCTGCGTGCATAGTGACTCATATTAAACGATGATAAATTTGTTCCTCAATTTCTATATCAACATCCAAGTCGCAGGACAAATAGTAATGGTTAATATTACAAATCTCATTACACACTGTGAATGCTTTACGGATAGAGAGCCCCGACCGAACACACACCTCTGGCTGGTGAACCTCATGTTTTCTAACACACTGCTATTGCCCAGAATTCTTCGGCCATTGCCTCAGTGTATCAGAAACTAACAAGCCACCGAGTCTATCATCACTCAGGAATGATGCGGTGCAGATACGGCAATCTTTCTTTTTATTTCTCTTTTTTCTTGCTTCGCAGAGTCTGTTTTCACCTTATCTGATGTAAAAATTCAAAGCCTCACCTTGCAACATCACAGCAAACCCTGCACCACGCTCATTTGTAGGACAGGGTTTCATCATCTGCAGACATGCATGCGCTGTGGATCTGTGTGTGAGCTGTGTGGCAAGGCACATCCTGAGGTGTGTGTTCTGTCAGCTTCTCTCCCTTGCAGCTCCCTCTACCTCCCCTTATCCACCTTTCCTAGTAAACCGTCACATTAGCATTTTTATCTCTAGGCTCCTTCAACTCTGAGCAGTCAAATGTCTCCAAGCTTCTTTTTTTATTTTCCTTTTTTTTTTCCAACCCTCTATCTTTCAAAGCTTTTATATTCAGTCCTAGAGCTTGTTTCATGCACAAAGAAGGTTACTTGACCTTTGATGTCACACATGTACATGAGCGTAACACGACAAAAAAATCCTTTATATCATTATTATTTCTACCAACAAGCAACTTTTGAATGTACCTGTACTCATTTGGTAATGCACTAAGCTAGGAATGGATACTTCAACAAGATAATTGAACCCAAGTGAACAATAGTCGTTTGAGTATTAGACCTACAGGCTCACTGACATTTGACTGGTCGTCCTCCAAAAGAGAAAAAAAAAAGCCTTTGACATCATGGGATTTCATCTAAGATATGCAAATGTATTTCAGTCCTTAAATGCCACCCCATCTACTTTTCAGAGCATGTCAGCGTGATCATTTATGCACCGTTCCAAACCAACATTTACTCATACCAATTGGTATAAAAAGGCACAATTGCATATTTGCATTCACTCTAGTATTTTTTTTTGTTTTTTTTTCTTTTTTCAGAAGCACTCTAAATATACAAAGTGGCACCAGATAAAGAAAAAAAAGTAAAAACACATAGTACATTGTCATGATCATTTCCACAGTTTTGACTGTTACAGTGTAACTAATCAGCGTGTAAGATTAAAAAGCAAAATACAAGAAGATTATAAAAAAAATGGTCAAATCGAATGATATAAAGCTGATACAAAAGAAACATTTTGAAGGGTTTTTGATATAAGAGACAATCATGAAATATGGAATGCAAAAAAAACGAAACAAATACAACTAAATGAACAGTAAAGTCTTGATCGATGTACTAAGTTGTACTACATGGCTAATGTCTTTTTAGGTATAACAAATGCAAGCAACAAGATGGATTTCCATGTGTACAGGGATAACTCTTTTTTTTGTACATTTTGTTTTACAGTTTTTTTTCCTCTTCCTTCTCATTAAGTGAAGTAAGTTCCCATTAAACGTGCAGTAAAAAGTAAATATTCATGTATACAGTTGATAAGTATAGGAGCACTTTCTTTCAAACAACGAGTAGTACTTACAGACTATAGATTGCTGGAGTGCAGAAAAAAGCACCTCCGGTCAAACCAAAGGGGTTTTGCTAACATACAAAAATGTTCCATTGCATCTGATATTCTTTTGCTTTATTACAGTCATGAGATTTTGTGCCTCTGCAGCTTAAAATAAAATAAAACACTGTAGACAGGGAGGCACAAAGTCTCAACATTATCATGTGTCTGTGTGTAAAGCGTCAGCTCTGAGGACGTGACGGATGTTTCGTTGAGACATCACATTATCATTCAAGCCTTATCTTTCATTTAGAAAAAAAAAACCGAAAAAACAAATTCTCCATGTGATGTGTACTTAAAGCAAAGTCCTCTAAGAAAGCTATTTTTCTTTGTGTATGTGAAGTGGGTTCGGATGCTTCATCCTGCTTGCGAAGCTTTGTTTTTTTTTTTACTTTGACACCAAATTTCTCAGCGTGTAATCCAAACACCTCCTGGTATCTGTTCATTCAGACGTTGCTGCTTTTTGATTGTTCTCCACTGAGCTGATTCTTACATTCATGCTACGCAAAGCGACAACTATGAGTGTTTAAAGGAGTCTTGGACAGGAGTGTGTTGACTAATGTCACCTTGAAGGCTTGAGAGAGGGAGTAAAAAAAAGGAGCTGATGCTTGTTGGTCGCTTGTACATTATGAAGTTTATTGCTCAGTCCTACACACACACATAAATTTAAAAAAAAGGAAAAATAAAAGGAAAGGAAATAACTGTAAAAGGCTGTCCTTGCAGCTGTTTTAGGACCAACTTTCCAACATTTATGCCCTCTTAAGCCTATCACAGGTGCACTTTTACAGACACACTCCCCATACACACATAGAATTCCAACTTCACCTTTGTAATTGTGATCTAATGCCAGACACTGGTTACCCAGGATTTCTCAGTCATTCTAGCAGTGCCGCTGGCCTTAATGAAACAGATCTGTTTCTGCATGTGTGTCTGTGTGTTTGTTTGAGCAAAACAGGTATTACAACTTGGTTTCAACTGTACCATTCTACACAGGTGATCCAAAAACTGAACAACACCATGCTTTTCCAGTAAATGCAATTTTCGGTGTAAGATCTTGCATTTCTCCGGGGGGGGGGGGGGGTTTGTCTCAATGTCACCAATCAAAGACAAAGAGAGACTGGGGAAAGGGAGGAATGAGAGCAGTTAGCACTGTCGCTATGGTCCGATGTTTATGTACATTGGGTGACACCTGTGAGAAGTGTGCACACCGTTGGTTAGAATCAACCAGAGTCCAGAGGCTCAGAGTCCAACTTAACAGATGTTGCAGCAAATTCCACTGGCTCTCACTTCTATCCAAGAGTCTCCAAATCAAGGAGAGGACAGAGTATTTAAAGCTTAGTCTTTCCTATCCTTGTAAGATTTGTATACAGTCAACATTTTGATCTGTAACTTTAGGCTTAAGTGCCATAGATGACAGAATCCATGGTCAGTTTGATAAATCACAAGAATCCAGTTTGTGTCTCTAGCCACACTACCTCTTGGACAGACACTTGCACTGTTCTGAATCTTTTTTTTTAAATAAAGGCAAATTCAGACACACTGCAAAGTCAAAACAGTCGAGATGTACAGCTTTGATTCTATAAAAAAGAAGAGAAACAAAAATCTTGAAAAAGAAAAGGGTTTTTTGTACAGTGTCGTCTTAAGGGGAGTGGGGCCTTCGATGAGAACAGGGAGGACTCATGCGTGTGCTCTATATATGTAAAATGAGTTGGTTACTGTACAGATTGACTGTCAAGCAGCAGACTGTGTCCTAAGAGCCCGACTCGCCAGTAGAACAGCCTCGCTGAAAGTTCCTCCTCCTCCTCATCTTATCAAAATTAACGGCTGGGATTAGCACTTTAAAAATGTTTTAAATGTTTATTTGTCCACTCAGATTTTTCACAAAGGAGTTGTTGTAGAAGTCTTTGGAGAAAGTTTAGTCCTACTTTGAGTGGCTAAAATCTTCTAGAACTGTAATGGTGATGGGTAAGCAGCTATGCTTAGAATTGTAATTTCAATGCCACGTGTGGTGACACACACGTTGTGTGTTGGAGCCTCCCAGCTCACAGGTACACCTCCCGCCGTGTCAGAGTACCACAAGATGTGGGCTTGTACTCCCCAGTCGGTGCAAGGGGGATCTCCTCAGTGGGGTGGCCCAGCACCTCCTCCCCGCCTCCCGGCGAGCCATAGGAAGGTGAACCAAAGGCCTCGTAGGAAGAGGAGGAGGAGGCCATCTTCTTGTTGAGTAGGTTGCGATTGCGATCTCCCATCACGTGAGCAGCAGTGGGGTCTCCGTTGGCCATGGCGGCCATGGCGAGGGTCTCTTGGCTGCCGGGCTGCTCGGCGCTGCTGCTGCCGCCGCCATTAGCGGTCATGAAAGTGGAAAGCTTTGGTTGTTGGGGGTTGGTTGTTGACTTAGATGGCCGTCGCTCAGGCGACGTGCGCACAGGCATCCAGCAGGAGTCCGAGTGGCCGTACTCGTCGCATTCCCGGGTGCACTTGCCAGTCATGGCTACGTCAGGCAAGGGCCGGGAGTCTACAAGAGGCAGAAAAGAAAGAAAAAAGAAGTAAATACTTTCAGTTTGTTTAACTAAAATGAGATATTGAATGACAAACTGACAATGAATATGATAAAGTTTCCTTCCACTAAGTGTTTGTTGTGGTATGTGTCACATGGTTTGGCTATTTTAGATGCATGAATCTGTATTTTCTCCCTAATGAGGTCATCACTGCATCTAAATGTTAATGGAGAAGGTAAAAAGCAATAAAAACTGATCACAATGGTTACCAGGCATTCATTCCCACAGTTCATGTAAGCTCTTGTTTTTACCACAAGTGGATACAATAAAGCTTTTACCAGCAAAACTATGTTTCATGCAGAACCCATACCACATGACAGAAAGAGTAACAAAAAAAGCAACAATAAAAAGAAGACACTACTGGCTACAATAACAGCCTCAAACTAAAAAACTGTGGCGTGAAGCAGAGTTGAAATAATATCATGCTTCAAAATGCTTGTGTGCTCTGAGAGGGGAAGGGAAAGGGTCAGTTTGTGTTTTCAGCTCGCCTTCATCTAAAATTCAAGATGCACAACTAGGCGTGCTCCTGCTCTGTTTATGAGATGGGAGCACCATCAACACCCTATTTTCTTATTTTGCTGATTGACATATGGCAATCACATCTGCATCTAAGTAGCTTAATAGCTTTTTTGGGCTTGAGCGCTCTGATATCCTCTTAAATCCACTAATAGTGGGCTTAACAAATTACCTAGCCAAGCGCCAGCCTCGGATTAACTACGTCTATTGCATTATTGTAGAAAGCAAATTATGTGCTTACAATGCCACATCACGACAACAAGCTAGACAGATACTCTGCTGCCGATGTCTACTGTTAGACAGCGCAACATGTAAAAGATATTTAAACCAACGATACAAGCCAGAACTATATGGAGGGAAGGAAACAAGGTCTGTTCAACAGCCCAAATGCTTCAAAATTAGACAGTGCCAGAGTTATCATGAATGTTACAGGAATGTTATGTTAGATGTAATTTATTCATGACCAAATGCAAAATATGGAAAAGCAAAATCAAGCAGAAGCGAGGGTGAGTGCAAAGCAAGCAAAGCATGCCTTTGCCCAGAGTCAAGAAAATCATAAAGGAAAAAAAAAAAAAACGACAAAGAGTTTGGACCGTGGCTTACTTTTAATGCTCTTTATCTCCTGTAAAAGAAAACAAATAGAACAGAAATCACTCTTCAAGTCTTTACTTCTGCAATAATAAATGTACTACATGAGAAGTCTTGAGCAGCACAGACAGTGGAACTAAAAGACATGTTAACAACAGCACAAAAAAAATGCTATGCAGAGCAGACACATGATTGAGGACACAATGCACTCCAGACAAGGACAGCAAAGAAAGAGACAGGAGAAGGAGAATGACAGTCCTCTAAGGTCCAGCTGAATTGTGTGTTTTTTTGTTTTTTTAATGAACAAATGAATCCTTTTTCGCACAGAAAATAAAATAATTTTCTGCCAAACAGTAAATTCTGCATTGAGAGTGCCATTCCTTCCTTACACAACTGTAAATGTTAGCCCCTCAATTGGACTCAATTTCAATGAAAAAAATGACTTTAACTTTACTGTAACAGTTGCCAATGTCTCAGGGACACTCTCTTTTTGGGTTTACGCAAACTTAAAATCCTTCTGTTTGATTACTGGCGTACAGATGAAAATGAAGCAAAATCAAGAGGTGTAACTGCAGTCACATTTAACATGACAGCTGATGTGATGAAAATGACAACTGTGGCTTTGGATCACAGCATGTCTCCCCATCCTTTTCTAAGCCTCAGAATGATAAACACAGCCATCAACAAGACAAGCAGATACCAGGTACGGACTACCTCCATCATTTACACAACTGATTGAGTCATCAGGCTACCACAAAGCACTGTGCCTCTCTAGAGGTGTTCGTGCCCCGCTCCTGAATACTCTTCTAATTGGCTCCTCACCCTGACCATATTCAGATTTAAAAAAACAAAACAAAAAACATCTTGCGTATGTTTCGCTTCCCTCAGCTCTCATGGCTAAACAGCTATCCTAGGGCATCTTGTCTCTGCTGCCTTGCATTGTGCGATGCAGGGGTGGTTAGACTGTTCTTAGTGTGCTGTGCATGCCAAAAGCAAGGCGATCTTTAAGCCATGTTCCATTGACTCTGCGGGCATGCTGAAACTGAGGACATTTCTCACTGAGCTAATGAATTGGGCTGCAATTACAAATCAAAAATGCCCCCCCCCACACACACACGCACACATTCTTGTCTTAAAAGTGTCCCCTCCTTCTGAGGTCTGGCCATCAATTCAAATACTTTGAAATCCATCTGTCCTTTAGCTTCTGGCTTCAGCATGAGTTAGTATGCGTTCAAAGCCCATTTCACCTCTTATCTTTAATTTTTACACCCTTAATCAAGGGCAAAAGAAAATTACTCCTCAAAGGTCCTTCTGGCAAGCTTAATTCAAACTTACTTAAAAATCTAATGATGTAAGTCAGCATAATAAAAGCAGACTGTTATTAACTGTTATTATGAAAACAAAAGTTATTTCATAGGAAAGAACATGCAACTCTTTCCATACATATCCATAGGCCCTTTCAAGACCCAGTTCAGAAATCAGGACGTAGAAAATATCTTCAAAGAACAGCCCTCAGAGCACGCACAGCACAAGGAGCTGACTTTTGTTATATATACACAAATATCCTTCAAGCCCACACTACCAACCACAACACAGAACAATACAACTGGGTCACTCTGTCATGATAAAAAAAGGCCCTGCTACTATGCTGAGAGCCAAACAAAGAGGACTCTCTGGCCCAGGTTTTGTCCCCAGGGCTCAGGACTTGTTATTTGCTGGTCCAAAGCTTTAACACAGAGGGATAGCATGGGTGTCACAAACAATTACTCCTTTTAGCTAAGAAGAGGGGAGGTCTATCCATAAATACAACTAATAGCCCTCTTAGATTTACTCAAAAAAGCCTTCTGAGAGATTAAAGGAGTGGTGATGGTGAACCGAGGAATGATTGACATTTGAGTTAGAGCGATGACGGGCTGAACAGAAGAGCTGCAGCTTGTGCAAAGATGTGATGCACTTCTGCAGTGATAATTACACTGAGATGCCACAGTACAACAGAGCTCTGAGATATTAGACCCCATACTGTGAGCGTTTAAAGATTTCAAGAAGTCTGCAAAGATGACTTTCTTCATTTGTGCAAAAAAGCTGGCTGAAAGTGGGCCAGTCGCAGCAACGGTTGAGCTTTGGCTTTTCTTAGCTGGCTTTAGTCAGCCACCCTTTCAGCTGACTAGCTTACACTTTGGATACTTAAGGGGTGGAAAAAAAACAAAAAAAAAAAACCTCCTCTGCTGGGGAACAGTAGCAATTTGATGTGGTGACTTTAGCATTTGCGAAGATGTTTCAGTGGTAGGGGAAAAAAAAGATGGGTTAGGCTGTCATTGTTCTGAGGCATATGCACACTAATGTCTGTTGTGTGAACATTTCTAGGCGATTACAGTTCATTGTGTCTGCATGTGTCAAAGTACTGTATTCCATGTTTTCACTATGGCACATCAGCAAGTTCACTTGCCTGTCTGCATTTAATCTACATCACCAGCAGTCTCATTTTTGAGCCACTGACTTGCAGCCGGAAGCTCCGTGACCGTTCTCATTTCCAGCCTGCAGAAAGCTAAAGAAAGGATGGATGGAGGGAGGGAAGAAATTATGTGCCAGCGTGCATATTTCTGCTTGCGCGTCGACGGTGTGTCTGTGATGGACATTGCACTTGGCTGGACAGCAGATAGGGGTCAGAGCAGGAAAAGGAAGGGGAATGATGTGAAAAGGAATGGACTGACAGGAAGAGAATAAAGGATATGGAGACGGAGGGGACGCTGTGTGCGCTGAGTATAGCAGGGTCAGGGCATGGGAGGGAAAAAAAAAAAACAGCAGCCTGAATGGAGAAGACAGCATGGCTGCCTCTGGGCCGTCACAGGCCAAACACACTGCCAAAAGAGAGCAGCAAAGAAGAGAAGGCGAGGAGAGGAGGAAGAATTGAGGACATTAGCAAAGACAGGAGGGGGAGGAGGACAGGAGGAGCAGATGTAAGGACAGGAGAGGAACAAGAGGCAAGAGTGTGATGATAAACACAACACTGATAACAGAAAATGCACTGTGCTGTAAATAAATCCTGCTAACATGTGCTCCCAGACATGCACACATTAACCTATCAATCCAAGGAGCTTGATTTAGCTTGGTTAAGGCTTTAAATTAGCTCTCCAACAATGAGGTTCTGTGTGCAGCCAGATGTGAGGCGCCACTCACCACTCCACCAACTTAATCTAATATGCTTCTTTCTCATTCCCTATATTAAGAAGGCGGAAAAAGAACACTTAAACCTCCAAATTCCATTTACACCCATGATGAAGCCGCGTGCTTTTAATTTGTAAGCAAAATGCAGCATCTTCTCGGACAAGAAAAGTATTGAAGAAAGTTTTCCAGGAGAGGAAACGAGAGTGGGTGTCAGTGTGAGATCAGTAAGTCTGGCTTGGAAATGGGCTTTAGACGGCCTTACACCCCTCGTCAAAGGCCTCTACCTTGTAGCAGTGCAGCTCCCATGAATATAGCAGAATGCATTTATGGATTTTGAACTGATTTTTAAGAGAAGTTACTCCACATATGGCTGGAGGAGGGAACATAAAATATTAATTTATGTAGTGGTGGGGGGGAGAAAAATAAAAAAAGGATTCAAAATACTTGAGTCTTTGTGAGGAAAACAAAAGGAAAATGAAAAGTGATACAACAAAAAGAGGGTGAAACTCAAGCAGAGAAAAACAATGACAAAGAGTGCTATAGCTCTCCCTTTCTACTCATTCTCTCCCGTTTAATTAGATGAAGCTCGCCGACTAATTATGGCGTAAGAGCCCGACTCCATGTGTTTAGCTGTCTCACTTTCCATGGGACCCTGTGGTAACGCCGCAGAGCCGAGAGGTCCGGAGCATCAAAGATAGACAAGCGGGCAGATTGCTGAATATGACTAAAGGTGGCTGTGGGGAATAGAAGGAAGGGAACAGAGAGAGAGGGAGAGAGATAAAAAGAAGAAAATGGAGAACTGCCTGAGAGGAGAGAACAAGGTGAGGGAGGAGTTGTTCCTGAGAGAAAGGAACAGCAAGAAAAAGACAAGGTGCTGAATTATTAACGCAGTGACAGCGAGTTCAGACAGAACAATATCCACAAGAAAAAGCGATATTTGTCTTTCTCTTGCTGAGATGTTTGCCAGACAATTAAAGAAGGATGGAAGAGACGCTCTGCAGGAAGGCTGGGTGGGATGAGAACAAAAGGCAAGTCCTGGGGAGCAATGACCTTTAAAATGCAAGTCACAGCGCGTCCTGCAATGAAAACCATTAATTGATGGCATTAATGTCAGCAGCGGATATTTTCTCAGTGGCACAGAAGTCAAATCTACACCTCAAACATCTAACCTATGTTTGCCCGGCTCAAATCTCACAGGCAGGAGGTCGTTTGGATCGAAGGAGCGTAAAATAACTGATTTTACATTGGTCCTAATTGCTGTACTTGGACAAAAATCACTTATCATCTGCAGTTTTACACCTACTTGACCCAAATTCCAGATTTTTCACAAGCAACATCCTTCAATAATTCCTTTTTTGGTTTGTTTTTGCTTCAGGAGTGCTTCTCATAGCCCGGCTGGAGGAATGTTTTTGAATGTGGCAGTTGCTGATCTATTCCCTGCCTCTTGAGCCTCTTGAAGTATTTACTACCTGGCAAGGGCAACTAAGGGAATAATCTGGAACCCCCACCATGCCTGGAGATGTGCACGACCGGCACGCGGGAAAAACCTGAGAAGAGAGAGAGAGAGTGCGAGCGAGGAGAAAGACACAGAGCCCTGATCGAGTTCTGTAATGAGCTGTCACCTCCTTTTGCCTCACTTTCCAAGATGCCTGCACCTCGGTGTGGGGCAAAAAAAAAAAAAAAGAAGAAGAAAATAAATAAATAAACACACATGAGGCTATTTAGTCCTCATAGGAGTTTCTGGGCTTTATTCAGGTGGGCGATTTCTCTTTTAGCTGCTCCCTGAAGCCTATACGCTAACAAGCATTACAATAACACTGCAAGTAGGCATTATGGGACTGATATGGCTGGTTTTCTCTTTCAGCAGGGTCAATACTCTTTCTGGAATAATAAATGTACCACGGCCTGCTCCTGAGGTAATTAATTAAAGGGAGATTAACTAGCATAATTTCATTCTGGTGACGATCTCTCAGCCAATTATCAAATGCAGCTTGCACTCTCCCAACCCTCCGCTCGTGTCCTCTCGCTCTGGGTCTCTGCCTCTCCCTGCCCATTTCGACAATCAGCAGTCAAAGCCCCATAAATAAAGCGTCCCTGCATGTCACGCTGCATGCTCATTCATCTTGCATGCACACTGTCGCCGACACACCGCTCATGTGCACGTACATGTGCAGGCAGAGCCTCTCGTATTAAGAGGGCCACTGTTGTGTTTACCAAAAAGAATATATTCTTCCTCTCCGGCATGCAGGCGTACATGCATGAGCATATACACACTGCAGACCGAGTCCTGAGAACACATCTGACTCAGCCTCATATATAATAGGAACAACAGCAGGATGATGTGGAGAGGAGCACAGTGACTCATCCAGCCGCCTAATAAGAGTGATGGTGCCGGCTTCCTGCAATACACACACACACACACACACACACATAAACAAAGCCCCTGAAACAACACCTAACTAAAAAAAAAAGAAAGAAAAAAATCACTCCAGGCTTATGTGCAGCAAACCACAGAATCGTAAAACAAAGGGATTTTCTTGTCAAACTTTCATATTATCGCTGGAGCATTACACCTATAATCACTTTTACAAGCTACAGCTCACATATTTGATGTAATTTATTTATACTTAAAAAACACCCAATCACAGCACAAAATGTGTGTTTATTATGTGTGTTTTCTTCAGCGTGGCGCTCCAAGCTAAAACTCTGCAAGCGCCGTAAGGATTAGAATTAGCCGCTCTGCCGTGGTGCACAAATGAAACCCTGCTAGCAACCGATAAAACAATATGGCGGTCCCGGCTCCCACACACACACACACACACCTTAATCACACACACTTAAAAACACACAACCAGCCTCTTCACCAAAACCTTGCATAAAGCATGCAGCATGTGTGCCTGGCATTCCCAGCCACAGACAAGAAGACAAGCATATATAGCATTATCTGATAAAACAGACACAGAATATACATGGATGAGTAGTGAGTGTGTAGAAAATGGTAGGGCTTACTGTGCTACTATGAGAGTGTAAGCGAAGAGTAAAATTAGGTTGTTGTTTTTTTAAATGCATGTTTTATCGTTTATTCTTTTTCTAAATTCCCTTCTCTGTTTCTCTCTCTCTTTCTCTCCATCCCTCTCTCTCTCACACACACATGTCGTCTCCCTCTTCTTTCTCCAGTCTGTCTTTAGAAAAGAAGTGTCATTGCTTCTCCTCCACTGTTACTCTTATCGCGCACTCCCAGGCACACTCACACAATAGCCTGTTTTACACCATTAAATGGTTATTTGTCAAAATACAATTTCAATTAAATCCTCCCTAAAATAAAAAATAAGTAAAAAAAAAAAAAAAAGTGCCTTTCACTGATTGTTTGAGTAAGAGAAAACATCTGAATCATGGTCATGCTGTGGGTCTGCGTGGCGAACGAGGTGAGAAATGGAAGAGAGGTGCAGTTTTGAACGCGCGGTCATTGCAAAAAAAAATGTAAAAGGATCCGTTGCTTAGGGGGATTTTCTTTTTTCATCTTCTACTGTTCAAACGTGAAAAATGCACAGAACATAATTCATGTATAGCAAATGCTGAGCCCTTAGCGGTGCATTTGTTATGAGAAAGTACAGTATTATACCACTTGGCTAAGGCACTTGCATATTAGCAGCAAATTTGCATCAGAATTTCATTATGTGTCCTGCTTGCCAGACAGATTTAGTATGACCTAAATATCACAAGCGGTGTTTACGCATTGCATACTTTTTTTTATGTGATTTTATAATGTTGACGTCAAAACATTAAGAACATATCTTTCAAAGATCATATGTCTAAAGTCAAGGTTTGTGGTGGTTTGGCTAGTTAGCTTGTGAGTAAGCCAAATAACATCCAGTATCCACCATTGTTGTCATCCTGAGTGTAGGAATTGGCTCACAGCTGCTAGTGCATTCGAGGCCCGGGTGAGCTGGGCATCGCAACCTTAATGGAAAGGTAGTGGTGGAAATGTGCTGGGGGTAATTATGTTGACCCAAAGCGACAGGCTTTCAGTTTTTCAGTATGTAAGCTTATAAACAGGCAAAGTGAGTTCCATGTTTTTTTTGCCAGATAATTTATCTGAGGGCAGAAAAGGCAAATTATCTGGAGCCTGTGTTTCCCAGAGGGATTAGTTTCCTGTGTCTCAGCAGGTTCTGAAAATAAGATGGACTATTTTGTTTTAACTCAAAACTTTAAGGGAAAAACGGCTGAACAAGCCCTAATTTAAAGGTCTGTCTTTCATGTACATTTAAATGTAATTTGTGGGGAGCTGTGAATGCTTTGCAAATTGATCTTTTTGTAGATTTAAAATCCCCTTAAAATACAAACTGAAACTTGTATAGTTTGGTTTAAAGACATCTGAAATCCCATAATCCACAGGAAAACCTAAAGCAAAAGGAAGGCCTTAATTCTTTGCTTAGGACAAATGGACAGAGCTCCATTCATCAAAAGTTTCTGTGAACTGTAATGATCTAGAAAAACCAAAGAGGCGATCAGAAAGATTTTAGAAATTTTTCTCTTCAGGGCCAATAGAACACCTACAGGGAGGGTTAAAAACAAACTACATCAAACAGGTTGAGCACAGTGCAGCCCCTGATGAAAGTGCTAAAAGGATGTGCCAGTCAGCAAATAGGTTCTCTAGCACCTCTTTAATGTATCCTTGAGTCTGTCCAGGGTGCCTCAGCAGTGTAAAACCTCCCGCAGTGTTTGAGTGTTCAAGAATGAAAGCAAAGGCTTCAATGACAGTATTAAGGCCTCATCTTATACTTTGGTAGATGACTGGTGTGGGAGTTTCAATTAGCCCAATTTGCATATCAGTTGTATGCGCTGAGCGTGTTAGAATCGTAGAGAGAATTATAGAACTTTTTTGTCCTTATTGTACAGGAAAGGTTTGGGAGCTCAGTCAGAATCAAATGCCTTAACACTCTCCAACAACTCTTGCTAAGGTAGAAGCTCAAAATGATACAGCCTGATAACGCCAAGGTGTCCTGGATTATAGACTATCTTGCAGATAGACCACAGTTTGTTCCCTTCTGGAGTACTATATTGGATTTGCTGCAGTGGAGAGGCACTACGCTGCCATGTCTTTTCATTCACTCTGTCTATGATTCAAGACTCAGCTGTGGGTCGCACCACCCTCGGATTTTCTCGGACAATTCCACCATTACGGAATGCTCCGTTAAGAAAGAAGAGGAGGTGTGTAGGAGTCTGGTGGGGAGATCTGCTGCATGATGTAAGAACAACCATCTGCAAGCTAAAGAGGCTTACTAAGAGGATTTCTGATGAATGAGATTTACTGGCACCTTTCACCAACTTCTCACCAGTCAGTGCAGTGTATTTCTTGTATCCCCATCTTATCTACTGATTGCTTTTATTTTGACCTTTTGACCTTTTTTGTATAATGAGTTACATTTCTATAATAGCTGCATCCTATTTATTTATTTATATTTTTTACGTATTAGCATTCATGAATGTGTCAACACAAGCTGTCTGTACATTTGTAGTTTCCTTTTGGGTTTGCATTTTGGGTCAAATTATTCAGAACGAATGGACAAAAAGAACATCTGAGCATATTCAACATCTTTCCCTCCTTGCTTTGCTTCACCAGCAAAAGGGAGTGTCAGTAACAGTGGTGTACCACATCTTAAACTTTCATCATCACACGATTCTTGTGCTAGAAACACCACAAGGACACCACAAGGCTCCTCTCAGTCATCACTCAAAAGTATCTTCCCATCCTTGACGCTCCAAATCCAGATCGGGATACAACTGGACACTTGAAAGCAAAGATCCCTATTAACATTTACATATATCACACAGAATGAAGAAGAGAAGGAGATGATTGGGAGTGAAACTTGCTCTGGAGTCAAGTCTTGGCAAGTCTTTAAAACCCAGAATGCATGCCCCATCTTAACAGGCCAGTTTAGTAGTATAGAAATACAGCGCCACGGTTGTAGCCATACACAGTGTATTATTTAAAGCACCAGGGGCCCAATTTGTCACTCTGGCAGGCTCATCACAGACGAACATCCTTTATGAAATGCACTTTTCACGCTGCCTGTCGGAGGGATCAAAGCAACAGCAGCAGCAGCCTTGCCCGTTTCTCCCTCTTCAGTTTCCCTGCTCCGATTCCCACTGACAAAATGAGTCAATTTAAACCAAATGGATCCCCTATAAAAAAATAAAAAAAACTGAACGGCGAAGGAGATAGAAGGGGGAGAAAGAGATTCATATCGTGGGTGGGTGAAGTTTGGGCAGGTGGGCAGTAACTGGGGAATATGGACACTCAGCTCCTCTTATGTAGAGTGAAAACTGGTGGATATGGAATAGAAATACCATCATTGGACTCGAGCCCAGACTCGATTTTCAGCTACATGGAGTGCATGGTCACACAAAGAAGGTAAAAACACAGATTATGTGGCCACTCAGTTTCAGTCAAACCTTTATATTTTGAAAGTAAACTTCAGTAAATCAAAGCTATTTAGTTTGGTCTTTTCCAGGCTTTTCTCTTATTTTTACTGGGTCACAGTTGATATTTTAGGATTATTCATTCTACACGTGATATGAGCTACCCTACCCTAATTTCATTATCTCATTTGTCAGAACCTCTTCATAATGAGAGTGTTTTGGCTTGAAGGCCAATGTATTATTCCTTTAAAGTGACATTGTACAGGTTGGTGTTCAAAAGCATCTTAGTAAAACTTTGACTGTGTATTACTGACAGATTCATAAGCATCCCTTCTAACTACTTCTCAGCAAAGTGGCTAACAAGGGGTTTGATTGGTCATGGACTTGGGAAGTACTTTCTTTAAATAATTTGAAAGTTTTAATTTTCAGTTGTCCAAAGTTGGAATCAAATACTAACTTGACATTGAGAGACAATTCTGGTGACTCCTGTCTATATTCTGTGCAAACAGTGATTCAGACTTAAAAACACATGAGAATTATAAGTCACTGCCTAAAGAGTTGAAAAGCATCATATTCACTGCAGTTTTGTGTGTCATATTTCTTATTTTTTTACATTATGTGACATTAAATGACATCAGGTAGGTAACATAACTTCACTGTGTCTTTCCCCCCTGCCTTTGAAACACAAAAAAACATGCTTCATTACTCACACGGCTTGACAGGCCTATTTTCCTTGCCTCTGCTCCCTCCTTCCCCACAACAATCACCACCCCATCCCCTTTTTAGCAAAGCTCTCGACCAATTGATTTTTTTTCTTCTTTCCTCTATCTATCTTTTTTCCCTCCACCCTTGATTCTAATGCTTCTGGGTTGTGGGAAATATTTATTCACATTGATCGACGACAGAGCTGATGGGTCTTTCATGAGCATCAGAACTCAAACTGTTTTTGTCCCACCTATGTCTCCTAATATCAATCACCAGTGGGGGAAGTACTGACTGGACTGCAGATTAGGGCAATAAAGCCCCAAAGGCCAGACTCATTTCCCTACAACTGACTAGAGAACAGAAAAATACACACTACATGGCAACAATCTGACCGTTGATGGAGTGTTTGTGGATTCTGCTTTGTGTCCCATGTGCTGCCAGTGGTCAGAGACAACGTTTTGAGAGACAAATTCTCCACAAATGATTGAAATACTTGAAGCAGATCCAGACAAGCCTGTCCTGAAGCTGCATAATCGATTGGATGCACCGCATGATGTGGTACAGAGGGCCAGAGGAAGCGTTCTGATGATAATTCCTGCATCTGCGTGGTCGCCATTAAAAATGCAGCGCCGACAGGATATTTTCTGCATCAAATTTTCATAGCATCAAGCAGTCTCGACAGCCCCATCTAACACACACACACACACACACACACACACAGATTCTAGTGTCAGAATGATGAAGTTCCTAAAGCCTGTGTATTCACCCTGAATGGATGTGGATTTTAAATGAGGAATGCTGTGTCGTGTCATGGTTCATAGATAGTGCTTTTGTATGCCTGCTCTGCCTTCAGCTCTGACTTATATATAGTAATGGATTGCTGTCTTTCTTGTCTGCACACACTTGAAACACCAATTGCTCCCTAGTGAGGCTTAATTATTATTTTCCTTACAAAATGTGTGTAATGAGAAACACATATGTACATTTGAATACATATCAGCCCACATACACTGTACAGTCCTCTGACATAATATACAGTACAGTAAGCAGCCAAGCTAGTAAACACATTATGGTTAATCCTCATGAATACCCTGACCTGTGCTGACTCAAATGCTTTTTTATGCATTTTCATATTCACATTCTGCTGTCACATTCCAGCTAAAAAAAATAAATCATTCCAGCAAAATGAAAATCTCCCTGGTCCGCCAATTGCTGCATGCAAGGTCGTATGTAAATATGTTTCCTTTGCAGTAAGGGAGTAAACCAGTGTTGTCTATGCCAGCATGATAAAAAAAAAAAAGGGCAAAAGGCGCATTTGATAAATTTGCCTGTTGTATGGTCGCAGGCATTCCCTTGGCCTGCGCAAATAGCATCATAAGGGAAATAAAGAGCTCTGGAAGTTTCAGTCGTGTGCCAGGCTGATGAAGATCCTTTCTCACTTCACCCTCATTATCGCACTTACAGCACACACTCCTGTGTTCTCGTGTCATGTGTAAAGACCAGAAATAGGTTTCCTTTTTTTGCCCCATTAAAACGATTGTAGTCAAGAAAACCTTCAAGACAGAAGTTACAGTTCTTGTAAAGCGATACTGAATTAATAGTTCTTTAGAATTATTACTTTCTATTCACGGACCAAGATGAAAAAAAAATTGCATTTTGATGACTCCCAATAAGGAAAACTGACATTGAGCTCACTGCTGAAAAGATTAGCATTGTCTCTAGCCTTTGATTAAAGAATCCAAAAGGAAAAGACAAAAAAGATGAGACCACAGTGCAGATATACAGCACAATGAGTGACTTCATGAGTCATACGAGGCTCTGGAGCTATAAGGGCAGGCTTTGTTAATACCTGAAGAGTGTTTTTAAATAAAAGTAATATGTATTTACTTCCTTTGTTTCCTCTTGAGAGCAGAATCGGAGGGGGGTTGTTGAATTACAGTAGAGACTGGAGCCAAATTAAGAGAAGGAGAAACATAATCAGCGAACGGTAGAGAGTGAGACATGCAAGTGTGTATGGGAGAGAGGGGTACTGGTAATATGCTTGGGAATTTAATAAGGCTCAGCGCTCCTCAATAATATCACCCGCTTCACAGAGTCCTCTGGGAAACATGAAATGTGCCGATAAAAGATGATGCCTTCCTCTGACAAACGGGGTGTGCTAAAAGCGGCTAGAAAAAAGAAGAAAAGAAAAAAAGCCACATGTCGCTTCCATAGCTAGCACAGATGCTTGTGCCCCTGGCTACACTTTAAAGAATTATTCACCTTCTTCTCCTTATTCTGCAATTCTCCAAACTTCCTCTCTTTAAGGTCACAAACACTGCACGATTATTCAGACTCCAGCTGAATAATGTCAACTTTATTGACAAAACTGTTAGTGAACATGGGTTGTGAATGTAAGGGACTTCCTGTTTGTGTGTTTGTCTCTGCATGAGGATTTAAGTCTGCCTTATAAGGTTTGATATACAGGAATCTTTGGTATTGTTTACTGGCACTAAAACTTTCTATTTCAGTGTTTCCCCTTTCATTATATTAGGTGGACGCTTCACTCCCCCAATGGCAATCCCTGCCCTCCCAAGAAGGTCAAGTCAACCCTTTAAACCATTGCATACTCGTATGTAATACAATGAGTGAATAAAACCTTGCCTAAGAAAAAACACTTTCAGGATCAGCAACTGTTTGAAATGATGCATCAAAAGATCAAAATCTCTATTAAATCATAGTAAAATATGTAAACTTTGTCTCTGCAAAGGCCCCCTCTACTAAAGCGAAGCAGAACAAAATTAGAGAGGTAGTTGTCACCACCTGTGCCATTTGCGTTTTCTCACGTGGTCCTACAGTCCTTTTGAGTTGCCAAAAAGGATTTGTGTGTGGAACCAGATGTTGTTCTCAAATATTTAAGTGTGGATTTACCAGTAAAATATACTTTTCATGGTGAAACAGCAAAAGTAAGTTTGTTGGCTTTTATCTCTCCGATGCTTGGGTGTAGAGGCCTGTGAAGCACATGCTTGGATTCTGTGGAGTCTCTGCTTTTATTTGATGTGTGCAGTGCACGGTTTGGATACTTATGTCACTGTGGAGCCAGAAATGGTGTGTGTGGGATGTTATAGCGCCCCCTACATTAGTTTGATATATTGTATTTCATTTAGTTATGATTGGAGTTGTGTGTGGAAAAATTCAAAAAAGCTTTCACAGTCTTGTAGCTCAGGTTCTGCTGTTTAATTTGATGTGCTACTTCATTATAATCTGTCTGATGAGTACATTGTTTAGCTCTGTGATTGATAAGTGCTGACTAGGATATTAAACTTATCTTTCCTATATTGCGCACACCGCCATTTCACCGTCAATCAGCCACTGCTGCCATCTTTCGTCCACCCCAATACCAAAAACCTTAAATGCATTTGCCAAAGGGGCTTTAAGATGGCTTTATTCTTTTGTCAGAACCTGGTTCCAAGAAAAGTAAATCGAGTTAATCATGGTGCATTCCAGCAGCAAGACCAAATAAGTGCAACAACTGCAAGGCCTGTTAAGGTACAAGAGAGTCGTGACACTGAAAAAATTAGATTAGTTAGTTTGGCCGAAATTGTTAAGTGATCCTTGTGATGTTTCAACTCATTTTGCCAAAAAGTGGTTAAAAAAATACTGCACTGCATAGTTCAACAGTCATATTTGACATTTTTAAAGGCCTGTGAGCAACTAACCACCAATACTGAGGACTTCACTCATTGCTGTCTTCTATTCAAACTAAGAAATTTGTCAAAATGACCATAATGATCTCATAGTCAGGATTATATGTGAACAAAAATGTCCACACACTTTTGAACATATAGTCAATCATAGAAGCAAATTACTACTATCAGCACCAATAGTACACATAGTCCAGGGTCTGTGTGTCACCCAGCTTAAAGTTTTCAACTCTGATGCCTCAGAAGCATGCGATTACTGAACACTACAATTCATCAATGTTACTAAAACGCTTCAGGCAGGTGTTAGTTGTTGTGGATAAACATAATATTACTGATTTGACAGCTATAAGCACTTACTGAATGGTTTGTATGTGTGTTTGTGTGACTTTGAAAATCAACACAGAGCTCATGAAATGAGCCACAAGAGCACTGATGCTAACTGAGGCAGCTGTGAAACCCAAAAGGAAGCTTGCTTGGTTTTTGCTGCTTTCTTTGAGAATAACACCAGGAAGAGTCATGTGCATTTCAGTATGCACCATGATTCATGATTCATACTTCAGGTGAAGAATTTATTTGTGATGGGTAGCCTGGCTACTATTTGCCAATGTTTATATGCAGAAAATTGGATTTTGGAAATGAGTAATGGAGGCAACTTTCATTTCACTTCCTCAGGTACCCACCAATTCAACATTGCATCCAGAAGCTGGAATAAATGGTTCATGAGGGAAAAAAGAAAGAAAAACTTACACTCAACCTACACAAATTATTGGATTTATTTGAGAAGTATTCATGTATTTCTGTTATGTTTTACTTTTCATGACTTTCCTAAAGGTGCATTTAAGAACAGCCTCACACAGGTATGTCAAACCCAATGTGTTCATGTTGACACCAACATAACTGAGAAGTGCACCCCCCTGACCTGTCATGTCCTGTCAAATGAACAGAGAAAGACAGCCTCTCGCTCTGTCGAGTCTCATGACATTTACATACCACACTGCCTGGTATTGTGGGAATCACCCATGGGCTATACCAGGCCTTGAATTTAGGACAGGCACTTTTCCAGTCACCCACCCCATGTCTCCATCCCCTCTCTTGTCACTACCTCGGTGAGACCTGCTCACGCTTGACAAAAAGAAATCCCAAACATGTATCTTGCTCTGCTGCCGACAAAATGGCCTGCTGGCTTTCAGATGGAGGATGCAAAGCGTGAAAGGAAAAAAAAAAGACATGCCCATTTCTCTTTCCTCTCCGACCTTCCTCTGAGCATCTGATCAGGCACTGATGTTCACATTCTTTCTTTCCAGGCAGCTCTGTCTATCAAGGCTCCCCTGCTCTTTTGTCTCTGTTAATCCGTCCTCTCACAGAAGCTCTAGAAGAGTAATTTTTTTTTCCCCCAATAAGTTCCTCCGTGTTGTTTCTGTAGTTACTCTTTCTGTCTCGGCCCTCCCCTCTCCCAACACCTCCACCTTCCAACATCCCTCCCGTCTCTCTCATTATCCTCCTCTGTCTCCGCTGATCGGCCAACGACTCCCTATTGGCAAATTCATGAGATTGATCATTTTTACACGGGTGGGTGGATTTACAAACCCCACCCCCTCTTTCTTGGCCGATATACTGCTCCTACACATCAGCACCCACAACCCTGCCGGTAAAACTCTGAAGTCATATCACTTAACATGCACTGGGCTCAACTCCCAGGAGGGGAGAGGGAGGCTATGGGAGAGCAAAAGAAGAAAGCGGAGTGGCTTCTGAGCAGAATACTAATAAAGTGGAGTACTTGAAAAAAGGGAGTCAGGAAAAGACAGTAGCGGTGACAAAATTACCTCTTAATTTGATTCAGTACTGTGGCATTTTAGATTTCTATTCTACTTGTGGTAGTGTGCATGAATGCGTGTACGTTTACAGGCATATGTATGTGTATGTGTGCAAAGATAGTTATAGATTTATACAACTTTACATTTAAGACATTCATATGCCTTAGGGGATTTTGTATTTCTATTGCTATTCCTTCTCCTTTTTTCTTTAGTTTCAACGTGCATGCCTGTGTTCATATGTGTGTGTGTGTGTGTGTGTGTGTGTGTGTGTGTGTGTGTGTGTGTGTGTGTGTGTGTGTGTGTGTGTGTGT
>JBBBVU010000005.1:12083339-12097866 GCA_037177055.1 Atherinosoma microstoma
CACACACACACACACACACACACACACACACACACACACACACACACACACACACACACACACACACACACAGCTTTCTGTCAAGGTTGCTAAGATGTTGCAGTATCTTTATGAATGTTCTCTGTCTTGTCAGGGCACAGTGTGCAGCCTCTCACTGACAGCAAGCACAACATGATGGAGGGTCTCTGCATGGTGTTGCCAATAGCTGAAAATTACCTGCTGCACCCATGACCAGACCTTGAAGACAGACCTAAACCATATGTTTGCTTTATGAGTAATATTTCAAACAACTGCAAATGCTTATTTATGAATAGCCCCTGGATCCTGATGACAGTATGTATGAGACAACTGGGAAAAAATGGTTTGTTTTCATGTCTGTCTTTTCTGTTTAAGTGACAAGAAAACATATGAAAATATGTGAGGGTTACCAGTGGGTGATTGTTCTACACGGATTCTCTGTTACAGTCTTGGGTTTCTTACACCAGCGCAATGATGGTTTCATCTCTTGGCCCTACCTCTAGCCACAATCATAACCTTTTCACCCAAGCTCATATGTCTCTCTCAGGCCAGTGGCTCCATAACTCACTGGATGGGACCTGATGAATGGAACAACGCATCAGTTCAATACAGTTAAATTGTATTAGGCCTAAAGTATGAGATTAGTCTTCAAATCTGTCCAGAGGAAAAAGGGATGCTATGCGAGCGCCAGCGGTAGCGTATTAAATTGATGTGAATCCGACACAGTCCGAGAAGGGAAAAAAATCCAACTCTAGTCTCAGGAGATAATGACTGTTTGGCTTGTTTCTGTGGGTCAGCCTGGCCATTTCTGGGGAGGTGTAGTCATTGATGTGTCGAAACTATTTTTTTCTCCCTTATCACTAAATATTCCATGCAACTTGATTTTCATCCCTCATACTTTGCTTGAAGCTGGCCAAGCTTCCGAGACAACTTGTCTGGTATGACACTTGTGAAATAAATTAGAAAAGGGAAAAGGAAGATAAACCACATTTTCGCTGGGTTTAGTGAGGGAGCCTTTGCGAGAATCAAAAGTATGAGCTTAGGCTATGAAACGGCACCTATTCTCGGATTCGATTTTTCCTATATTTTTTGGAGCTAGTGCATGGCATAAATGAATATGCCATAGTGAAGTTTTCAAAAGGTTTTGATTCTTTTCAAAAGGCCTTGGTGTTTATGGTAAAAAGGAGAGAAGAACAAGCATTTTTCTCAATGTGCTCCACAGAGCCGAAGCATACTGCTAGAGAACAGTAGTTCATTACCCGTGTCTTTATTTTCATTACACAGAGCTTATTGTATCATCCTTCAAATTGCTTGAAACAAAGCATTTTCATTTTTTTTTCTTTTTCATGTTTGTGGGTTTGCATGTGTGGGATTGCAGTGACATACAAACATGGCAACTAATCTTCAAAACTGTGAAGAGAATTTGGAATTCAAACACATTCACTGAATCTCCGGCAATCGATTGGAGCTGTGCATATCGCAACAAGGCAGGAAAACCCAGCAAATATTAAATACACAACAAACATATCAGCTGCGAACAGCTGAGTGCGGATTAGGCCATCTTCCTGAAACTGAGCGCATATTTACTGACACAAACAAGCTAGGGAGAATATTACTGAGATATGCATTGCCGAGTGCCAGCATATGAATGTTAAATGAGAGTATATGGACGTGTAGAATGGCTGTTGTGTAATATTTGTTGCCAAATGGAAAGATCAACAATGCTGTGACTTGCTCAGTTAAAGATCAGCAGATTTATTCTGTCAATCATTGTAGAGGTTGAGGGTCTTTTAATGAATATGCATATTGATCAGATAAGTGAGGTTTACACTGTTAACTCGCAAAAGATTTGTTCTTTACCTCTGATACAATGTTGCCATTTCTTGAAATATATTGTTTTAATATCAACAGCATTAAGCTTTGCCATCTGTGCAATGAACTCAACAGATGCTAAACTAATGACAATCCCACTCATATTGGTTCCTGTTTTCCCCTCATCCTCATATGTTTTTCCTTTGCCGTTTGATGGCATTTTGATAGAAAAGCACTTGTCACTGGTAAATAGGACAAACAAATGGGCTCTGAGCTCATGGATGTAGATGGGTATTGTTTTTTATTGATTGGCATTGGCTGAGGAGCTGGTGACAGGGAGTCTCCACTCATCAGGGCAGGTTATCGATTAGCTGAGGAGGAGCAGCAAAGGTGCACAAAGGGTCAAGCATGGAAAGACAGAAGAGTTGGAATGCAGCCCGTATAAAAGGCAAAGCGGAGCTGTGATCCCTGACACTGATAATTAATGTGTAGAAGGTAGTTGATTCCTCTCTGGATGGGAAAGGGCTGTTGCAAAGCTGACATTTTGCACTGACGTGAAAAACGAAACAATATTAGACAAAACACAGCGAGGAGAACCGAAATACAACAACTAAAGTCTTTTTTTTTTTTTTAAATCACAAATGAAAACCACAAGAAAAACAATTTGTAAAAAATCCAAAAAAAATCTTTAAATATTAAGCAAAAAGCTGTTATCATGTGGCGCTATGTGGAATATTTCCTGACATGTTCGTGCATTTTCGGATTTAATTGTGTTTCTGTTGTGTTTTTGTTTTTTTACTGATGTTGTATCATGCCTCTCACGGCCCTATCACACTTCCACAAGCACACAAAGAGAGACTAAATGTGAAATCGATCAAACACACTGCCCTGCTAAGTCAGACGGCCATTTTTATGATTCCAGAGGCAGTCTACTTTTATGAGCAGTATACAGCATTTTATGTAGGTACTGCGGTGCCTTTACCAGAGACTGAACAGAGCTGCTAACTGCCCTTATGTTGCAGAAGTCAGAGCAGAGGACACCAGTACACTCAGAGGTAGGTGAAACAGATGACATTTTGAACCCCTACAAGGACTGAATCATTACAAGCACCTCCCCACTGGAAGTGTGGTGGGATCAGCAATATTTCACACTGACAGAAGGACCTGACAGCAGGCGTTCACCCAACAAGCCTGACTCCTCCTCTCCATTTTATTGAATTAATTAATTAATTTATTTATTTCCTTCTCCCTTTTTTTTTGCATCCCCATATAGATTTAGATCAAAAGCACATCAAGTTCAAACACACTCATTTTTCACAATCTTCACTACTTGAAGAGGTACACACTCAAAAGGAAAAAAAAAAAAGGAGAAGAAAAAATCAGTGAGGGTGTAATTAGAAATCTCAAACTGCACAGATTTTCCCAACATCGCTCTCTTTATGTTTCTAATCAGCAGCTGAATGTAAATGTGTCTTTGCCTCTCCCAGGAGAGAATCAGTATGTGTCTGCTTAACACCAAAGTGTTTAAAATGCCCGCTGAGTACCCCTCTATCTTCCCCCCTCTCTTCTCCTTCCTTCCCCAGACTTTGCTGCTGATGTATATGCAGAAGACACAACATTACAACTGTGCCTCAGCTGATTGAACCCACTGGATAGTTCCTCATCGGACAACAGTTCACCTGCCCCTCTCTCACATCTCACAAAGATGATGATCTAATTTCATCTGAATGCACCGTTCTTAATGCTTTTCAGTCCTTGTGCTGTTTATTGCTATTTGGGCCAAAGCCTTTCTTCTCCTTCAGGAGCCATGAACGCTGCATCATTCATGGCTATGAGCACTTTAACAAGACACACAAGAAGCTTTGAAAGTCAAAGTTTGACTCCAGGGCAAGTCTTTTCGTCTGGGCCCCGCCCTCCCCCAAAGATCTCCAAACTGTCACCTCTTTTTGATATTTTGCACTACAAAACGAAATGAGTTGGAAATAACAGCTCTGTGTCTGGCAGTGAGTCTGAACAACCAAGACATGTTAGCTTTGGAGGCTACTGACACGGAATGATGTTTGCTGACAGAGACCGTGCTAAATCACTTTGGAGGAGTCCTCCTTTTGTCTTTTGTCTTGACAGGAAAAGGACACCTCTGCTTGGGTGGCCCACATAGCCCATTTGAGGACTGACGATCCCCAACTGTTTCTCAAGTGTAGCATTCTAATTTTCTTATTAAACATCTCAGTTTCTTACTAAAGTTTGTCTTACATTTCAAAAATTGACTGGAGGGTTTGTTTCTCAGTGAGCAGATCTTGGCACATGAAATCAACACAAACTGGCACAGCAGCTTAGGAAAAACCTGCCAAATAAATAAGTAAATACAAACTTTTTGTTGATTTGTGTTGGTGCAAAAACATAATTGAAAAATTTTTCAACATTCAAATTTTTCAGAGCTGGGAAGAATCAAGTTTAACTTCCTGAAAACTCTCCAAAAGTGACTCCACCATCAGCAGCCACAAACGGTGACTAATAACATTTGCTGGGATCAATTAGGCTGATTGGCTGAGGCTCTGTCTTGGCCAGCCCAGGGGGTTGGCAGTTGCAGACAACTTGTCCAATTAAGTGAGCACAAGCACTTGCCAATAATGGGTGAATAATGGGCCTTAAGGGGTGTGTGATTCATCTCCAGTGTGCAGCACCAGGGAGGCAACCATTCAATGTGTAAAAACCATAGATTTCTCTTTTCAGATTACAATCAATATCACCCCTATGGCTTTGACAATGGCTTTAATGAAGGATTAGACTGTAAAGATGCTGGTATCCTGGGCTGATGCCAATAGTTATGCTCAAATCTGCTCCCAGAGTGTGCAGTGTTTAAATGTCAACACCTGCTCCCCAGAAAAGGTAGAAAAAATCCAGACAGGTTAGTGCAAAATCCTACAAATGCTAGGTGTTTAATGGACTGTGGCAATTAGATAATGTTAAGCTGTCAAGTACTTCATTTTATGACTGTTTTCTTCCCTTACCATACAAAAATATGACAAGATTTTTCACACTGCATTGGACTGAAAGAGAAAACAGTATAAAAGGCTGGCACTGAGGAGCTGCTTAAACTGACCCAACATCATATCCTCACACATTGACTCACTCAGAAGGGAGGAATAGTTTCAGTTAAAAAGTAGGAAGCAGTTGCTGTTGTTGCCGTTTTTTCTCATGCCATTTCTTTATGTTTTGAATAACTGTCAATAAGCAGTTGAAAGCCTTTCATTTCCTCTGACATCACATCCAGGGCCTGTCTCCCTCCCTTCTCTTTCACTCTCTGTGTCTTCCACTGGCAGGTTTTTAATGTCATATGTAAGCAGCTGTAATTTAATGCATCAGGCACAGCGTCTGACAGTTGTATCTTTAATCTCACCATGTAAAATACTTGTTAGCACCAGCACCTGATCATAGGGAGTGAAATATGCCACTGAACTGTGTGTACAGATGGACCATTTGAAATGAGTGTGAGAGACAGAGATGAGCAGGATGAAGGTTGCTGTCTTTGACTGATTCTTGCATCTCTCATGTTTTTGCTTTCTGCATTATATGACTAAGTTGTAACCATGCCCTCTGTTTTGTACATGGTTGTTCTTTCTTTTCCCTTCTTTCTATTTTCTATACTTCCCAGGTGTCTGTCTCCGTCCAACCATGCACACAGCACATTGAGGTCAACAACAACATGGATGACATTAACACAGAATGCACACTCATGTGACCACACAATCCTTCCCCCATGCACACATTCCCATGCTGATACCAAGGCTGTCAATCACGATGGCCTGTGAAATGTGTGCGTCAGTGCGGCAACAAGATGGAAAAAAATTCAAATCTTCTGTGAAGCACCCCCAACCTTCCACTATTTCCTCTTCCCATCTTCAATCCCTCTTCATCATCTACCTTTGCCTCTACCAGTCATCCTATTGGAGCATTGAATAATCTCTCTTTCAAAAGAAGGCACTCGTTTCTCGTGTACTTCTCCAGTTTGCCAGAGGATAATTATCTTAAAGACACATTGCCACTTTGCTTAAGATTTAAAACTCAGATACAGAAGGGTGCAGACACAATCTCATGATACATTTGAACATCGGTGGCTGCATGAGTTTTCACTGACCATAAAGCTGTGCAGTTACCGGCGGAGCATTATGGGAGAAAAAGCAATTTGCTGCGGTAAAGCTCAATGGCCTCATGAATCAAGCTGGTATGGACAAGGCGAAAGCAGTGAGGAGACCTGGAGATTCACTTAATGCTGTTCTGTTATGAAAAAAAAAGAAGAAAAATACTGCTACACCTGGTCCTTTTGTGCAGCCTCATTGTCACCCGTTTTAAAACTAGTTTCGGAGGAAACTTTTATGGAAACTCCCCGCAGGTCAAACAGTGTATAATCTGTAAATGCTCCCAGTTCTTAGAAAATATGAATCTGGCACTGACACACTACACTGACTTGTTTGCTTCCAAACAACAACCTGTTAGCTCTGGGCTGTCAAAAAGGGTTGAGTAAAAACACCTGTCATACCCCACTGCCAAGCCCTCTACGGTAGGTAGCTGCGCTGCTCAAGCTGCTAATGATAATGACAGCAATCAAAACATTGGCACTAATGTTGTTAATAGTGATGATAGCACTAATGAGGACACTACCTGGGAGGCTGTTTGCTTAAGCTGTTTTCCTGGTTTACCCTCTGGGACTGGAGAAAGATGGCCTGATATCCTGTTGCAGCGTACCCCCTGTGGCCTCCTCATCGTCCTGAAAGGCCTTCATCTTCGCTGGCTAGCGGCTAATACACACTGCTAATTACAAACAGGGGAAATGAGGTAATAGCAAGAGAGCCTCTTGGGGTCAGAATATGCACCCTGCCTCGCTTCTCTCCCAGTACTACCTCTATCCTCCTTTGTCCCTGGCGGTTAAATAACAAGTTTCTAAACAGTGATTTTTCAGTCCTCTAGCTGTTGTACAGCTTGGCTGGAAACACAGGGGTGTGTAAGTAGGAAGGAAACAGACATGTTGTTATTCTCAGCTCTCAGTGCAGCAATTAAAACCTGAAATATTAGTCTGCAAAATGGCTGCATTAGTGATCAATGTGGCGGCAGAATAGCAAAAGCAAAAACAGGCAGAGAAGAGCTCTTTGGCTTGTCCATGTTGATTAAAGCTATTTATGTACAGTATTTTCTGTTTCCTAACAAAAGTGTGAAGGAGGAGAGGGGGTGGGGGATTACAATGTTGTGAGACCACCTTTGTAATGCTAAATCCCATTCTAAATCTGCCAGTATTGATTGGCCATCACAGGCATCCATTTACAAAACCGAGGATTGTAGGGGAATCAAGGATTGTGGGGGCTGAGGGGGTGGACAAAGCAACACAAGGAGCTCCCGAAAGGCCGACACTGGATAAAACCAAAGCCTGCTTCACTGAGCCTGCGCACAAGAAAAATAAAGGAGAACCATAATGCTCTTCCTCTCATCTACTGTTTGTACTTGCCACAAGCACAAGAGGGAGAATACAGTAATCGCCAGAGCAAGACAAAGCTAAAACGACCCAAAAAAAAAAGAAAAAAGAAGGGTAGGAATGAGCCTTCCTGCCTCTATTTGGCTTGAATATCTGGCAGTTGCCCTTTTAGACTGAGAATCTGCAGGGTCCAGTTGGAGACAGGAGCTCAGTCCCCTGTTCAGTCATTAAAAACAGTTTCTAGAATGGCATCCATCTGCTGCTCCCTCATTACTGCTGTGAGTGATGGTGGTAATGTTCCTAAATATGGTACTGGCGAATTGTCATGGTGACCCTTGACTCAGGAAGTGGACACAAGCCGGATAATGATGCCAGTGTGTGGACAGAAGATCGCTCTGGTTTTCCAACTTGGACTTGACCCAGGCACAGCACATGGGTGCATCATTAAGCTTAAATGCTGTGTTTCCTTGGGGTCACTTGTGCAGCCACCTGCATTAATGCAAGGGGGTCACTGACGCTCTGCTCAGTTGGGGATTGCTCATCACAGCTGAACGTCAATCAACTCAGTCTTGCGATCCCCCACCCCACACCTCCAGACCTGTTTCTTTTCCTCTCTGCCTTTGGCATATGGGAAACTGAAATGTGTGAAATGAGTAATAAAGCGTTGCTAAAGAGCTAAGCTGTGACTCAGCAAACAGCGCATTCACCAAGGATAAAAGCCTTTCTCCACGGCAGCCATTTTGATTTCACAACCGCAAGCTGAGGGTGGCGTTATATTCTCCTCAACTGAGAGAAAATCCTTCCTCAGCTCATAATTCGTTTTTTTCTTTCCCCTCACAGCTTTCCACTAAACTAACCCCTCCTTCTGGTGCTCTCCATAGCTGCAGTGTTGGGTCCCATTAATTACCTGCTTGCAGAGGCTCTGCATTCAGCCTGCCAGGACACCAACAGAAATAGAGCATGCTAGAGAGTCTCTCATGTTCTTTCGGCTTGTGAAGTACGTCTTGCAGCCCCTGACACACACAGACATACACACACACACCATGCAGATGCAAAGAAACAAACCACTCATCGTTGTTTGTGTCAGACAAATACACACACACACACACACAAATGATGTTGCAAATAAACAACTTCACATGTGAATTGCTGTGAATCTGAATATGTAAATTTGGACAGCAAAATTTAAACAACATACTCTCTAACTCTAACTTGTGCGTGAACACAGATATTACTCATCACTTCAAGTGGTGTGAGGCATCCTAGAACTGGCACTATCCATAAGCATCCAGCAAACTGAGGACTCACCACAGATATCCCCTTACATGTCTGACACCCCTTGCATCATTTTTGCAGTCCCTCCTAAAGGTCTTTAGATATCCCTCAGAGCCTGACTGATCTGGTGCAGTTGGTAGGGTGTGAAGGTACCTTGGGGTACAGAGAGGTCAGGCATAGGAGGTAAAGGGAACAGAGGAGAGGATGACTGGGATGCTATTTGCACACATTAAGAAAGAGGATGTCACCAACTATAACCCTAACTTTGGTTCTATCCCAATCCCACACATAACCCTAGCCCTCCCTTTTGCAGAGGTACGCTACCCCCTCTGATTTAGGAATGAGGGAATTGCAGTAATCTAGGCCTTCGGGTAGGCATTGTGGGCCATTTGAATATCTAGATGATCACTACCTCTGGTTCTTCAATAGAAATAGGCCAAACATTAGGGCAAAAGGGAGGCTTTGGGATTGTGGTTTTGTGTTGAGCTAAAGCAATCAAACTTTAATCCCTAGTATTTTTTAATATTCTACCCTGGAGTTTAAAGAAAATTCAAGCTCATTGTATCATGCCATATGTCACTATGTCAAATTTGAGGTGACTGAGCATGCTTTTCCAACTGAGCTACAAAGGTTATATTAAACAGTATTTGAATGGTAACCAACAGGGTCCACCTAGAAGCTTTGACCTACACTCGAGGGAGCACCCAAATCCTGTCACACTGATATTGAACGGTAAAACACTGTCAGATACTGATTTGCAACGTTGCTACGGAAACCACAACCCATGCACACAAACATGTGCTTATTCCAAATGACAGAAACACAATAAAAAAGACAGTCTAATCCCATAAAAGGTGTCTTTGTGGTATATGAAGCTGCTGCACCGCAGTCTACTTTACTTTGCTGGTAATTATCACTGTCTGCCTGGAAGCCAGAGACAGTAAAGCTACATTATAAAGTACAGGAAAGTCTTTGGGGGGGGGGCGGGGCACAAAGGCTTAATATTTAGGGTTAATTTGACTCTGAACATGAAAAAGTAAAGGAGAAGAGTTAAAGGAAAAGAAGAATCACAGTGTAAAGCCCTTGAGGTATGAATTCAGTTAAGTCCCAAAGGACTGAACTGCCTGTCAAAAATGAACCAAACCCAGTTCAGAAAAAAAATCCAGTCAACTCTGATTCAATTTCATTATTCCTCCTTTAATTACTTGCCCAATTTGGGGCTATAGCATGCCTTGATTAAAATGGACACTATTTAATAACCCTGGCCCCCTCTAAAAGGAACACACCTTGAAGATGGAATAATTAAAGTAGCAGGGAGATAAGATTCATATCAGCCCTCTCTAACTCAGTTCCTGCAAATTGCTTGTACTCTAAAGAGAGCAGATTGAGCCAGTGGAGGGAGAGAGCAACAATGAAGGTATATAAAAAAAAAGGGAAAATAATAAGTGAATGAGTGAGCGGCAGAAGGATTTGATGGACAAGTCGTAGGGTTGGCAGACCACTGAGAAGATGGAAAATGGTTTGAATAGATGGAGAGTAATAGCTGATTGGGTACTGATTTGACCAATCGCTAGTCTTAAACTTGTGATGTTTAACACCGCTGATACTTGTGTTGTGAAGGGTAAATGAGCTGGAGAATGTGGGCGGGTTAGCGGGGTTGACTTTGCATGCGTCCAGCCGTACCCTCAGGGAATGGCTATTTAAAGAAAGGAACAGACAGAAGTCTCCCTCTCTACTCTCACCAAGAAATGAGGGGTAGAGAAGTGGGGCAGGACATGTCCAGCATCCTCCGTGCAAACACACACACCAAATGTGCTCGAGTAGCATCTAAAGCTTTCATCTGCTTTTTAAGGGCAATTTGTATTTCAAGAGAACAGACTGGACATGTTCCTACCTCTTCTTAATCACACCCCCATGGGCTTAAAACCTTAAGCCAAAACACAAGTGTGGGAGTTTTGCAGTTCCTGTCACCGCATTTTTCCAAATATTGGAAAAGTCTGTTAGGGAGACTGATACATCCACGCTGTATCCAAGCCTAGCTTTTTTTCATGATGTTTTTTTCAATGTTAAAAGCATATCCGGGGGAGAAAAGTGTTTGTGTGTGTTTTCACATAACAGAGGAAGGCGGTATCACACTCATGTGTGCACTTGTGCGCTATACTGTAGCAAGCACTAACCTGCGTGCCCTCACTGCCTCACCTAGTGAGAGTGCCATGCCTCGTTAAGCTGGCAAAGATGATAGGGCCTGACATCTATTTACCGCAGCCAGACAAACACACACAGGCACACACAAATGGCCCACTTTGGCCAACGGGATCACCTCTAGCCATTTTATGACTCTCTCCCTTTGACTCTTTTCTTGCCATTACACCACTTCCCTTCAACCCCCCTCTCATGTCTCTCTCTTCCCTCCAAGCTTCTATTCCAGTCTGAAGCGATTAGTGTCATACCTGGCTATCAGGTTAAAACACGAAGGAGGTGTACTTTCCTCTGCACTACAATGACTTTTACAAAAACAGACTGTAATCTGCACTGGCAAGATGGCATTCTATGAATAAATTATAGTAGGGGTCAAACTATAATAAATGATTTACAAAGTGCTAAAAGCATCAAATTTGCAGTGAAATGTCATTGTTTTAGCATTTAGGTTTTACACTTGAGCAGAATACACTTTTCAATGTATAAAGAATAATAGCCTCAGTATTATTTCTAGTCTTATATTTGGCTATTCCAAACCATGTAAACTTGAATGTTTACTAAATTGAATAATTTCAGGTGAGACATTTCTGTGCATTGCAGGGTTGGTAGATGTGTTAGAGCCTTCTGTATTTTATCAGAAGTGAAAACCGTTAAATGCCCAAACACTTGACTGATGGTGAGAAGCATGACCACCTATCAATCATATTGATGAGTTGGAGTATGAAGATTAAGCCAGGAAAAACTTGAAAACAGACATTTTAAGGGTTTAAGGTGGCTGGATCACTTATATTTCTTGGACACCACTTCAAGTCAGGCACCAGCACGGTGGAGAAAGGTTGATGGTATGGGTAGCTATCATTAATGATGAGCTCACTGAATCTTCTCTAATTCAAGAACAGAAAAAACACTCAAACATGCAGTTAAATTCTGGAAGATACTACCTTAAAACTTAGTGGTTCTGACTCGTTTTGATGGCACACCGACATTCATTATGCAGCAGTCATTGCCCTGCAGCAAGGCTGAGGAACCTCACTTCATAACTTTTTTTGTTCCACCCCAGAGCAACACATGACAGCTGTATTTAGCTTTACACTACTGTGTCACATGCCAGCACCTGCACATCAACACTCTAGTTGTTTTGAAGGTGCACCATGGCTGATTTAGCAAAGAAACAAAAAAAGGGTATTTTTAGAGAAAGCAAGGAAAAAACGAGAGAAAGTGACAGAGCAAGAGATAAGACAAGAGTCAACATCAGGCTGACTTAGACTGACCTAAAAGAGCTCAGGAAAGAGACAGGATGCAAGACAGATGTCAAGTTAGCCTTCGCTACATTGTAAAAAAGAGGGAAAATCTGCTAAAGCTTTGTAATGGCGCTTTAATATAGAAGTATATGACCATTCTTTTGTACATGACTTTAAAGCCCATCGATAACATGTGGGTCCTTTTAAAATTGATATATATGGTAGAGGAAGACATTGTAGTCCTTGAGCAGCATTGGAAAGCATTGTTTCGTTTTCAACAAAATCTGATCATCAACAGATTTTATGGATAAAAAAGGTGTAATGATAAAAAGAAAAAAAGTGGTTATTATGATCACGGATTAAAATTGTGCCTACTTGCATGTTCTCCTGAACAAAAACAAAAGAAAAAAAACTTTCCTTTAGTGTGATAAAGAGCTCTGAAGTTCAGTAACATATTATATGGACTGAGAACATTGTATTGTGATTAACAGACCATCTAAAGAATCACATCCCAAACAATACAGCTTATTATACACTAGCTGTAAATGTTCACAAAGCCGTTACAGCTTAAATCTAATGTGCCTCTGTGTGTTTTCAGTAGTAAAAAGTCCAAAGAAATGCCCATATCATAACTAAAGACCTATTTAAATTTTATATGTAGTGTTTAGCCGGCTTAAGCATTTTATAAGGGCTTTCGGAGTTCTCTCTGAAAGTGATCCAAATGAATGAAGCGGGGTGAGAGCCTAATGTAGAAAAATGGTTGGAGGGAGCGGAGGAAATCACAGCCTGCTCTGGACTGGAGCAGATCAGTGCTGTCTAGGTCAGCACATTTGAAGTTAAAATCAGTCTTAAATGGGTCTTCAGACGCCCTCACATAGAGCCAACAGACAGCGCTGACCTTTCAAAACTATACTGTCTGCACTGAAAAGAGGGAGAAAGGGTGAGGTGGGGAAGGAGATGGAGGGAACCGCCGCCATGACAGAAACTCCTAATTGAAACTTCCTTTTTTTTTCTCTCACTGCCAAGCCAAACTGCTTTGACTTGTTCTTTTTCAGCAACACCCCACCCCCCTCTCCCAACTTTAGTAATGTGTTTATATACAAATCTAGGTTGCTGAAGGGGTAGCAGGAGTAAGAGAGATGGGTGCAATCATTTTTTTAACCCCTTACCCTGTTGCATCACGCAATTAAATTTAATGACATGAGCGTTTGTCCAAATCGTTTGAAGTGGGTTTTTGCTGTCAAAACCGAGCAGGAGAGAGCCAAGGTCGAAGGCCTGAGATGTCATATCTCTCCTCGTGTTACATGATTTAATGACCCCTAGCTTGTTAATTCAATCACTCCAAAGAGTCTGTAATTTGACCGAGACATGGAGCAGGAAGGAAAATGAGGAAGGGAATGCCTGAGAAATTTTTTCACAGTTTTTCATCTTAGTTAAACTGTGTGTGTTCATCAAGGCTAATCTATGCAATACAGTATGCTTTAAACTTTTCTTTCATTAACTTTTTGTCTGAAGCTTGTGTGAGAGACTGAAGCCCAGCGGGCCCCTATAAATCTTACTTGCGCAGCTAGGTGTATAAGTTATTTGTTTATGCATGACATGCCTTGGCTGGGAAATGCATGTCAAGCGAGCAGGTGGGGCGGTCATCAATGAAGACAATTAAACACCTCAGAGGCACTCAGCCAAATATCCCCTCTGTCCCTTGCTTTTCTGTACCCTCCCTCTGCTGTCGTCCTTCTTCCTCGCACTGGCTCTGACAGATGATAACTCAGTGGGAGTATCAGGGGTCACGGCCTGACAGCGAAGGGCATCATCAGCTGTGATAACCATCGCCGGACATAGACAGTCAACAACAAGTTGGCAGCTGAAAACTGCAACAGACGTGAAAATAACTTTTCAAAGGCAACTGCACACAGGCCTGGCTTTTTAACCTCTTCGAATGTGGCCGCGGTGGAGTTGATGGTGAATACGCGGTTTTGGGTGAAGGATGATGTGGGCACCCTCAGTGATCTGGTGGAGGCACACTCGCTAACTCACCCTAACTTGACTGCCCCTGTGTATTCCGAGATCCAAAGACACAGAAACACGAGGAGGTGAGAAACAAATCACTGCTCAGCCCCTGCTGAGGTCAAAGGAGCTCTCAGTTTCATCTCAAATGCTAGCTAATTACAAGGAGTTGATGGGTATTATTGTAGCCTCTCTAATTGCCAGCGTATTCCAGAAGGACAAAAATACTTCTGTCACTTGCACATCCTCAAAGGAAGGATTATAGTCCCAAACTAGAGAGGGGAAAAAAAAAATATCTGTGTCACAAATGGGGATCGACCGTCAGCCCAGCTAATTATCCGCTCTGAAAAGAGCAAGCTTCATTTCCCGGACTTACGTCGAGGGGAATCATTTGTGGCGACCTCATCCCCGACTTTGTGAAAAGAAACATTACATTCATGATATTACCAACCCCAGTTCAAAGAAGAAGGGAAAAAAAGGGGGGGGGGGGGAGGGGGGGGGGGGGGGG
>JBBBVU010000005.1:12118640-12140460 GCA_037177055.1 Atherinosoma microstoma
TGATGATGATGATGATGATGATGATGATGATGATGATGATGATGGTGATGATGATGATGATGAAGATGGTGATGATGAAGATGATGATGATGATGATGAACACCCACCCTCCTCCCCCAACCCCCAAACACCCTCATCTCTCACTGCCCCCCCCCCCACACACACACACACACACACACACACACCCACCCACACACACACACACATACTTATATATTTGGGTGTTAGTAGCTCAGGATAGCTTTGAGAAGGTTCTGCAAGAGAAAATACAGTACTTTACCAGGAGACTGCTTTTACAACAGGCTCTTTTTTTCTATTGCTCCCACTCACTCTCTCTAGGCTGCAGTCTTTTTACATTACAACCTACAGAACATCAGTTCTGTCTCCCAATTGGAGCAAATTGAACTCCTTCATAAGGGCTACAAGCCAAACAGGAATTGCAAATCAGCAAGGCAGCTGTCTATATACCACTGAAACAATTCAGAGTGAGTATCAATTCCATTCTCCATCACATTTTTTCAAAGAATGCAGGGCAAGATGGAAATATATTATAGAAGTCTACCCTACACAACAAAGAAAACTCAGTGGGAATTGTAAATTCTCTAAAACAGCAGTGAACTAAAAGGATAAAAACGATGTGAAAGGTGTTCATCTAAAAGAGTAAGACTGTTACGTATAATCCCTCATGTAGCTCCTTTGATCAGACAAGCTTGATGTTTCTAAGACACAACCATATGTGTTCAAATAAATCCCCAGACCTCTTATTTCTCATGATCTGTCAATGGGCCCTAGCTTTAACAAAAACAGTTGCTGCATTATAACGGCCACAGCACAAAAAGGGGAAATCTGTGTCTGATTATGAGCCTGTCTACCATCGGACGACCTATGTGAATTCGCTATAGGCAGTATGTGCATGTGTGTTTCCTGTATCTTAACGATTTCTTAATCTCCTTTCAGTGTTTGCCCCTACCATTTTCCATGTGCTCTGCCTCACCGACACTGCCATCCGGCGTTGTCCTCTCGTAGCTGTCCTCGGGCAGGGGAAGGGCGCCCAGCCGGGGGCCCGACGAACTCTTGCTGCTGGGTGTCTCGGATTCATCCAGGCCGCTGTCGTAACAGCTCTGCAGAGATCCCTGCTGGTGAGGGTCCTGGGGCTGGCTCACCACCGAGAAGGTCACTCGGCGAAACGGCTACAAGAGAAACCAAACGGCCGGGGGTCACTATTAAAGGGACTGTTTTAGTCTTTTTCTTTTATCGTTAGATGTAAGATTGGGAGTTGGATCCTCTGGAATCCAGAAGTAAGGTTCGTGTCAGGATGGTTGGGACATAGGTTAGGAAAAAAAAGGGGCAAAGGTAGAGAGGCGTAGATGTGTACTAGCTATTTCAAGAGCAGAACAAATGCTACTAACAGGAAACTCAAACAAGCTAACTGACCCCCAAATACTACTTTGTATCACAGCAACACTCTTAGACATTTTGATCATGGTCCTGCCTTGCTCTCCCCATGAAATCTTTCAAAAATAACAAGTAGGACTTGGAAGTGACTGAACTGGTCTTTCCCATGTTCAGTTAGCCACGCAACCTAGCTAAGCTTGTTTGTTAAATACAGCTAAGGGGAGGTAGAATGCATCAGCCTTGTTGACTTGTTTATGTGGTCACTAAAAAGAGGACAAGGTGAACAAGCATCCTGCTCCACAGGATGTCTGTTTTGACCCCAGAGAGCAAAGCCGCAAAGGCAAAGATGGGCACACACACAGTAGCACACTCACTCCACAACATTCAACCACACAAAAGGTTTTGCAAGATGAGCCGTGGGTTCACACTGTCAACGCATGTGACCTGCCCAAACACAGCCCTGTTGAGCAGTGTCCTGTGTTAAGCAGTAACAGAGCATATCATTAAAGCCAAGGCCTGTTTCTCACTGTCTCAGCCTGTTTCTCTTCCTCTCTGTATCTCTCAATCCCTGTCTGAACAATGTACAAAGGTATTGGCAGAGAGGAATGATGGAGGGAAAATGAGCATGAGGCGAGGAATGAAAGACCACGCTTGGTCATTACCGGAATAAACGGCATAACAAATTGTTACTGCCATTCATTAATTAGATCCAAACAGCGCCTGAGCTTGCCTCTGTTGCTGCACATATTCTCGCACCTTGCCGGACTTTATCACCTTCTCACAAGCTCCTTCTCGTCCGCTTTCATCCCTTCTCTTCCCTCTGTCCTCCCTGTTTCCTTGATCCATCACGAGGATATTACACAGTACTGATGCCCATAACTCAAAAACATTCTCCTCCTCTCACCCTCATCCCCTCCGTTTCTTCCCCAGTTGTTTCACCTGATAAAGTAGAATCAGTTAGCCACAGCGATCCCTAACTGCACTTTGAATCATTACATGATGGATAACTCATCTTTTCCCTATTACTGGATCTCAGAGGCAGAAATCATTATCTCCGGTTCTTAAAAACAGATGTAAGAAAAGTTCTCAACAGGTGTTGACAGGTCACCTTTGTTATTTTGGCATCCCAAGACATTTGCTGTACTGTAAGCACTCGGCCAGGCACATGCTGTGAAGGATTCTCTTTTTGATAATCAAATTTCCCACATACTACTGGGAAAAATGGGCTTCCTTGTGTGTTTGTGTTTGTGTGTGCGTGCACGTGCGTGCGGGCGAGACAGTGAAAATTTCCATTTATTTAGATATTTCTGCCCGGTTCTGTTTCTCTGGCTGGCTGACTAACACAGCAAGCTTGGC
Source organism: Atherinosoma microstoma (assembly GCA_037177055.1). NCBI lineage: Eukaryota > Metazoa > Chordata > Actinopteri > Atheriniformes > Atherinidae > Atherinosoma > Atherinosoma microstoma. Next base: position 12,121,392 of record JBBBVU010000005.1, read on the forward strand.
AATAAATCATGTTTCCATGTAATTACAATCAACACTCAACAAATGAATTGGTATAAATATTCATGCAAACTTCACTTGGATAGTCAAACATTTGTTGCATAATTAAAACATGGGCCAGAAGGAAAACTGCTCTAAATAAGTGTAATAACACTTGAAAAGATGTTAAGATGGGAAACCAGGTTTTTTTGTTTGTTTGTTTGTTTGGTTTTAGTCTCCCCCCCCCCCTCCATAACACTTGTTTATTGTGAGGTGTGTCATAACAAGTCCCACAGCTTGTGAAAGCAAAACAACAAAAAACAACAACAACAACAACAACAACATATAAAAGGGCTTCATCTGAATCACATTCAGTGAAGAGCTATACTCTTTGGGATACGTGTATTTCTAACGATACAAATTAAACAGCTGTCGCATAATGAATTGCTGGTGAATTGCAAAGAAAAGAAATTCTGGAGCCAGTGAGGGAAAATTGAGTTTGGGAGAAAGGAACCAAGCTGACAGGAAAGGAAAGAAAAAGGTTAAATGAACAAATAGATTTTGTTCACCCAAATTTCCCCCTTATTTTCACTGGAGGGAGTGCAAGATAGAAAAGAGGGGGGAGAGAGAAAAAAAAAGGAAGAAAAGCTAATTTGTTTGTAGACTAGAAATGGAGTTCATGCAGAGATCGCCAAAGGCTTTGGATTGAAATCTGCAGCCACCACCATCTGCACAGCAACCTCCACTCCCTTCATTTTTGGTCTTAGATAAAGGAATTAATCAGAAACAACTCTTTCTGTCTTTTTTTTCCTTTCATAATTTTTGTGTACGTGTCTGGGTGTGTGTTCCAGGGGTAAACGGGAAAGAAAGAAGAGTTTTCCAACATGCCACGCAAGATCATGTATAACTTCCAGGTTGCTATGACCAATCTTATCTTTGTTCTCTTTTTTTGTCTCGTGTATTCATAAAGGAAAATGAGTTTGGGAGTCATAATATGTCCAAACAGAAGAGAAAAATGAACAGTAAGCTGTATGGAAGCAGGTTGACAACTGGGGCTGTGTTGCACTGAACATACAATGCAGAATGTTTACTTAAACAAATAAAACACATTGTAGGTGTTAGTTGAAGAACCTCCACTCCTTGCTGTGTATCCTTGCTTTCAACTGGTGCAGAGGTGATGACCTCTCACTAAAGTTTGGTCTTTTCCAAACTTGATATATTTCTTAAACATCATGCTCTTTGATGCTAATCTTCCCCTCTGACCTTCTGCTCCTCTCAGCATACAATCAATTCAGCAGTGACAGAGCCAAAAACATTTGCACATACATTAGCTCATGACCGTCTTCCTATTTTATTATGAAGTGGATTCCCACTTTTTAAAAAAATAACAATTTTAACCCCAATTATGTTTAGATAGTCTGTAATCCGACAAGTTTTTTTTTTCCTCTCTCCACTTTAGGTTAAAAGAAATCAATTTTACACCTTCACATATACATACCTACATGGCCAAACCCCATGCTGTGCCCTGCCAGAGTAGCAAAACATTTAATGTATGGCTTTCATTATAAGTTAGCACTGCCTTGTTTAATTTTTGCCAGATGCTGGGACCCCCTTTAGTGTCCGACAGCGGAGGGCCTCTTTTTGGGGTGTGCCTGTGATTGAAATCCAGCTGTGACAGCCACGGGTGATTGAGCAAACCCGTCATTCCAAAAAATGGACAATGAAAACAAGCAGCAGGTTTACTGGGAGCTCTGGCCAAACCGGGCCTAGCTTATTTCCTGGAGGCTAAAGGGAAAACACATGGGCTGCCTGACTCAATCGAATGTGGAGCCAATGAAAACAGGTCCGTACCACTCATGTCAATAACGTGTGACCTCTTGGATTTGATTTTCATTTCCTTTTCGCCCTAACAAACGTTTGGCCACTGTCGGCAGCACTTTGTTTGAGCGTTACTTCTTCTTTTATCTGCCAGTAAACTTTGACTGGATAACACATTGCTTTGACATACTATGCCTCTTCAAAAACCTCAGAGTGAATAAAGCAGTAGAAGATAAAAACATTTATGTCACCTCAGTGACTTTTATGTCAGGCATTTTACCAAAGAATTCTCATTATCAGACACTGACTTATCTCTTCATTTAGCATGGCAGGCATCTATTGTTACTGTGATACAGTGCACGCACAGACCACACAATGCTAACAGTGTTTATGCTCTACTGTGACTTCTCATCCAGGAATTCATTCTCCATGCATGTATGGCTTTATAATTAAGTCCACCTTCACCGGAGCCTCTGGATGAAATGAAGGATAATGGAAAACTGGTTGGAAAACAGGGTGTGTGTAATTTCAGCTGTAAATACCTTTGGCGGATGGCAGTGACCCACTGCCGTGAACCTCAGGAAGTAATTGTGGCTGAGTTGGACTTGGGGCAAGGGGAGCAAACATAAACTGCGGGAGCAGTGTGTTATTGCAGTCAACCAAGAGAAATGGAGGGATACGGAGAAGGGAGTTTGAGCAAGTAAGATGGAATGGAAGATAAAGAGCCAGTAAAAAATGTGGGGAGCCTAAGAGATCTGGAGAGAGTGATGGGGGTGAATGACACACAAGTGCAATCAGGATTGTCAAAAGTGCCAGTCTGTAATTAAGAACCCGTGTTTCATATTTAATGGGCAACCAGAGAGTGACCTGATATGCCACCTGAGACACACAGACAGTGCCAAATAACCATGGTACACCAAACAACATTCTTGCAAGGGTCTAAAATTGGCTTAACCTAATTGTATCTGCCTGCTTTGCAAAGCTTAAATGCAACAGAAACTTGGTGTAACTCCAGCTCTAAGGATTACAAAGATCACAAGATAGACTGATACTGAAGTGATAAATGAGACAAATGCCCTCAAGGTGAACTGACTGGAAATCAATTGGAATCTGATCAAGGTGGATTCAGGTTTTATTTGGGTTCGGCTCAGTTGTAGCTAATTAGGGTGTTACGGTACAGAATGCTGATGGTGTGCAGGCTCAGCAGCCAAAAACAAATAGGAAGACCAAATGTGGAGGGTCCATCAGGTGACTAAGACTCCCCCTCTATGCATGACCAAGAGTATTTTAAAAAGGTTAGGGCTCAGTAAGTTGTGGAAATGTCGGAGGAGGAGCTGGCTGCAGCTTTGTTAGGGCGACCTCCCGCTGAGTCTCAAGTATCATGTTCTGGTATGACTGATAGCTTTTGCCCTGTCAGGCTCCAGTGCACCTCTTAACATTCTTATTTGTCTTCAAACCTCAACTCCTCTATACACATTTCTCTTTGGTAATTCTTCAACGGACTGAACAGGAAGAAAAAAAAGCATGATAAAGACAACAAAGGAGAGTAACATTTTAAGATTCCAGCAGGAAAGAAAGAAAAAAAACAAGAACAAAGGAAAGATTAAAGAAGCCCTACCAAGTTAATGTTATCTTCAGAGTAAACAAAGATGCAAAGAGTTGGTTTTCTTTACTTTTATTACTCTGCTGAGTTTGAAAAAAAGTTTTTTCAATTGCTTTCAGGCTTACAAGCTACCAGTCCTTCACCTTAACAATGTGCACAATAGTAAACTTGAAACCAAGATAGAGGTAGTGATAGAATTCCACTCTCTGTTTAAAATGATGCCAGAGAGGCGTGAGGTCACGCAATACACTTGAGGAAAAGCTCAATAATGGCAATTTTAGACACCTTTAAAAATACTTTTATTACAGGAAGTGCAGACGTTAAGTGGTAACACAGCACATAGTCTCATTAAGAGTTGATGATGCTGTTAGCACTCTCTTGTCGATCTTAAAACTCGTGAGTGTGGTTTTCACCCTTCCATTTTACCATGTGGTCGTTTTATGGTCTGACAGAACGCCGATCAATCGCATGCCCTTCAGTGATTGTCCACTGGCATTCTCTTGAGTCTTATTGACCCTTTTTTCCCTCGTTTGGCAAAAGAAACAGTTGCATAACTGTATGTGTTTCAGTCAAAGTTACGCAGCAGGAAGCCCACACAAAGAAAGTCTCTAATGCTTCTACTTTTGTTTGGTTGGGGCTGGGCCATAAAAAAGCTGTTGCTAAGCACAAAAAATGTTCTCCCAAGGAACTCTGTTGGGATCAGTTCTCAGAGCCTGTGCCTTGAGAACCACTTTGGATTGAAAAGAAGGAAGTGGGAATTGAAGTGAGAGGAGAAAAAAATGCTGGAAAACATGTGCAAAAAGAGATGAGACTATTCCCATCTTTCTGACTTTCGAGGCAGGGAAATTGAAGAGGAACAGATGAAAAGCAAAATGAGAATTTGGTGATCTTTCCATCTAAAGCCTCATTTGGTTTCTTCATCCATTTTCCCTCTTTTGTGGTCTATTCTTTTTTTCCTTGTGTTTGGAATGCCATTGGAAGAGCGCCACAGCTAGCACTTCCCTATTAGCATGCGCCCCATGTATGCAGCAAGAGAGACAGGCCTGCAGGAAAAAGTAAAAAAAAAAAAAAAAAAAAAACAGAAAAAAGATCACACGTGGTTACTTTCTTAAAGTCTGGACTTAACTTTTAATTGCTCTTCAAGTGGCGGATTAGGCCACTGGGGTAACACAGATACTATTCTGGGGGGGGTGCTTTGAACATCTTTAGAAGCTTAGCCCAACCTCTGACCTGCTCTGAATACCAAAAAAGATGTGCTTTCATTGTTTTGTTTTTATCTCTTTCTCTTTACACTTATGAGGTAGGGTGGTGGGGGCAGGATGATGTAGGGGGGAAGGTTTGAGTGGCTGGATTAGCTTCAAGCTGACAAATAATACCTCTTGAGGAACTCTCCTTTTTTTTTGCTGAGCTCCAAGAACACTGTCATGGCAAACCCATTGTTGTGTAACTGATAGCATGTGGCTAAAAAGAACACAAAAAAAGAATGAATGAAAGCTTCATAATTCATAAAGTAAGGCTTGTCCTTGTCAACTGCATTTTAAACGCATGTTCATTACACTGTGGTACATTTTAGCAGATTTCTGCAATGGCATCCACTGCTGTCTATCGTGAATTAAGTTACATCCTCTCATTGGGAATGGATGAGACCTTCTCCTTTGACGCCATGTTAGAGTGGAGAGAGCTGCTGCTGACACAAGCGCTGGCAGACACACAGAATGAGTGTCAACCAAAACCCTAGCCATGGTGTTGCTTACATGGAGTCTGCCTGCAAATCCTGTGGTCATATTTCCTGTTTTGTTTTTGTTTTTTTCTCTACTTTGGTCCTTGGTTTGTACACTGGGAGGTAAATGGGATACAATATGCGAGCATATATGTGCGTTCAGGTGTGCAAGTTCTTCCTGTCTATCTATGCATTAGTGCATTTATTTCCCAGTTCTGGCATTGGGTAAGGGTAATTTAGGTGTCATATATGTGAATCCATCAAAGCGTTGGCAGTGCTGTGCCTAACCAATGCCTACAACTGTCAATTTGTGGCCAGCCTCGGGGCTGGCACTAACACTAGCTTGTTGTGACACAGGTCTGGGTGTCAGCAGAAAGCATGACATGGCATCAACAAAGTGGCCAAATGCTACAGCTGAGCATTTGCCATGGAGGATATGACACACAGCAGCGGCTTGCTTACTTTGCTGCCTCTCTCACGCTTGCCCAGATGTAAGATTTAAAAAGCCCTCAAATGTTATATTAAAAGAATTGAATGTCACCACAGAGAAAGGAAAAAAAAGCAGTGATATGATCAAAAGCCATAGAGAGATTGTGAAGAAAGGGATAAGGAAAGAAAAAGGCTGAGACAAGGACAAGACTGAGACAGTGTAGAGGCTTTAATGGGGCTGATAAATGATTCTTTATTTACCATCCTGAGTCACTGATGACAGATAACCTGCATTTAGGGGATCAGGGCTGCCATCCAAACAGGCAAAAGAGAGAGGAAAAAGATAGATTGGGGGAGGTTAGAGAGCATATCCAGCTTATCCATTAATGAGGCGTTCTGTTTGAGTACGATCATGCAGGCATGTATCATTCATGTGGGATAAGTAGAGTGTGTCTCCCCACGTGTCTGCGTCCTCATGCTCATGCATTCTTTCAGAAATACCCATAGCTGTCTCATTTTTGTGGGGGTAGAGCCACCAGGTGGCGTGTCTTTGTCTTTCATATGAATGCCAAATGTATGTCCTGATCATTTCACACACACAAACACAGATATACACACACATACAAATGCTTCCCTTACAGGTCCTATCCACCACCTGTTCCTGACAACGCAAGCATAAGACAATTATGATTCAAACAATTATGAAAACAATTACTACAAATGAGTAATTAAACCCTAACGTCAGGATAAATAAACTGATGGTGAAAAGGCAGAGGATGAAGGAGGATGGAAAAAGCCCAAGGCGAGTGAGGGGAGGAATGAATAACGAGGGGTGGGATTGAAAAGGAATTGAAAGAGATATGTGGAGTCGCTACAGTAAACTCTGCTGGCGCAACATGAGGATTATCAAAAATGGAATGGCTTCAGCTGTACACATACCCTCTCTGTCATGTTCCCCATCCCTCCGTCCTCATTCATCATCCCAACTCAGGCCCCTTATCCCCACCCCCCCTTTGCTTCTCTATCTACGTCTCCACCACTCTCGCCCACTCTCTTCCTAACTCCCTATCTTTGTTGAGATCGCGCAAGGTCAAACCTCCCTGACATTTGATGGATGAAAATGGAATTAAGATGAAAGCACACTTTCAGATAATGAAGATATGCAGTGGGAGATTAGGAGGCTGGGGAGGCTTGCTGAGGTGCCGACCAAATTAATATTGAAATTTATGTGTGTTTGGCTCGCGCCCAGACAATCCCCGTGTGTTATTTTCACCAGGGGGGCCAAAGTGGAAAACATAACAAAAATCCTAATAGGGAAAGTGGAAAGGCGGCACCTCTTTTTCAGCTGACAGGGTTCATTTTGTCTGACGTGGGAATGTAAAATGAAGTAGCGCACAGTGAAGCTATTGAGTAGTAGAGTAGGGATTGGGCAGAATATGCATTTTCGAGGGGCTTTACTTGTAGCATTTAAGGATTGAATTTTGGTGCAATGTCTAAAGGTAGATGAACAAGGCTTGCTTAGGTGTAGCATGTTTACATACTAATATGCGCCTCCTCAGGTATTTGCATGTACTTTGCAAGGGATATGATCTCCTTTACAAAAAGTGACACAGGCAAGCTCATACAACTTACAATCCAATCTTCTCCATCTCAGCAGCTCTGAAGGGCTGGATGAGTATATGTGTGTTTGAGGAGTGTGTTTCAGGAGATAGAAAGGAAGGATAACGCTCCTGTGCCTCAGAAGGCATCAAAGACAGACAGTCTATCAAGACCTCGTATCACTGTCTGATGACGGCGATACACACACTAATCCGCATGTAAAATAGTCCTGCCCTTCGAGGCACTTCTTTAAGTGCACTCAGCTAACAGACTCGCTGCTTTTTCCACATTCTTGCCTTCTCAGACACTATTACCAGTGAAAAAAAAGGGAAAAAATGCCAAGGAGATCATCTGTATGCTCTTAAGGTCTCATTTTCATCTCCAGCCCTATTAGATCTCATTACCTAGTTGTTGACTGGGCAGCCATTTTGGGTAGCTAATGGGAAATTTGATAATGGCGTCAGGTTGTTTTGGTTTCTGCCATTGCAGCTCTCCAGAATTAGTTGTGCTTTGTTTAGATGGCCTAAGAACGACAAAAGGAAAATGCACTGAAAATTGCAATTTGAAAAAGAAAAAAATTCAGAAAAGCATTGAGTGAGGAGAGGAGAGGAGATTCATCTTCATCCTCTACAAGCTGCAAGCTGCTCCTCTTTATTGGACAGGAAGGAGAGGAAAAAAATGTGGTCAAGTTACAGAGGAGACAGGCAACAATGAAGCTCTTTGTTAAGACATCAGGTAAACAGGCAGAATACAGAAAATGTCTTCTCTTTTTTTTTTTTACTAACCAAAGGGTACAGAGGGGTCAAATAGGTATGATTACTGAACACCTGTGTCTGCTCTCTAGCGAGCTCAGTACCAAGGTACCAATGCCCCTTGTGCGATCAATCCCCGCCTACAACTGTGTGTGTGTGCATGTGTGTTTTTCACCTATCACCTTACCAGCAGCTGGTATCCAAGGTATAAAAGAATTGTTGGGGAGATAGCCAACGGAGGCAGAAGATGAAGGAGTGTGGTGGGTGGGAGAGTCGTGGCAGTGCACCGGGCGAGCAGATGGAACAGATCCTGTGTTGAGTTGAAATACCCCCTCCCCCACCTCTTCATGGTGCAGGTGAAAGCACCTAACTGTATGCACGAACCCCCTCCTACTCCTCTTTCCTCTACTTTTAATCAAGAAAAGTACAGAAATTAGAGAGGGGGGGTGGAGCGACTGAGGAAGAATGGTAGCCATTGAAGTAACCTAAGCTAACGGGGGATGATAGCTGCCATGTGAACACACAAGACCAAGCACAAGACTGCTTGGTGGGGGAGGTCAGTGACTCAGAGATGGCTATTGATTAAAGTGACATCGGCATGACAGATAATGGTGACAGACGCTGAAAAAAGGTGATGAGCAGCACATACCAAATCATCAAGGATCTGTGATGTTGGATCACGGGCTAGGGATGGAGTCAGGCTATCCATACATCTGTTTATGATTGCTATACATAGGTTTTCCTGCATATCTGTTCATTTAAAGGAAAAACTGAGGAGAGATGTTTTTCTCCATCTTGTTACTTTCTTATTCCCTCCCTTTCTTTTGTCTTTCCACCTCCCTACATCATTCTGTCACAACAGAAATTGCTTGAGGAAACCTGAATATCCAAACTCGAGGCCAGAATGAGGCTGTCACATAAAGAGACAAATCCTCCATTTAAACTGAGCTTGTATTACATGGTCATTTCCTTTTACTTTGATCTACAAACAATTCCCAGGATGTGCCTCAATCCAGGTTGCTTTCAAACCCATCCACCCTGCTGGTTTCTGCAGAACAGGTTTTCGCTCTTTTCACTGCATCACAAAGCAGATGCCAACTGCTAGCAGCTTAGCACAGCACCACACTGCACTAATGATGGCCCTCATCAGGCTGGCTAATTTAACCCCTGGTGTAAATTAAAAGGTAGAGGTCATGTAGGGAGTTCTTCTATTCAACTGAAACTTAAAACAATAATCACTTCTCAATAAACGGCTGCCTGGCCCACATTACTATGCGAACAAGAAAAAGTTGGTGGGTTTCATTCATCTGCTCTGCAGACTATTATTATGAAATTGGAGCATTGTTAGAGTAGTTATTTAGAATTGTTTTTTATTGCCAATGTGTTTTTAATTTACTTTCCTCAATCCTTCCTCCTTCATCACTGCAGCTCTGGTTCTCTTATTCAACCAGAACACTAAGCAGGTTAGGCATAACTTACATCTGAATAAGCTAGGTATAATACACCAAATGCTCTGTGGTGGCCACAGTTGTTAGTACCACAGCCCTTCAAATATCATTTAAGGTGTTGCACAGCTCCACATGTAAGAGCTGTAATACAAATATCTTAAATTTGGGAATTTGTTGTTGTTGTTTTCTGTTTATTTTGTATCATTGTTATAGTTGGGTGATTACCTACAAGCATAAATCTTGTTGCTCTTGAACATTAAGAATACAACAGAAACACTGGTAATATTACCAGTGACAAAATAATCTAAACAAGCTATGGACTATGGCCAAAACAAGCCAGATCTTCATAATCAAAACCAGTAGTCATTTATGTCAATATATTAAGTTGATTCACTTTAAGTTATGTTGCAAATGTAGGACAACAGGGATTAGATAAAGACATACAAGTAAAAATTGCTGCCAGCTGAATGCTTCATAAACATTTAGTAGAGCTAATTCCCACTGCACAGTCACAGTGCACAATGAGGTTAGTCATTAAAAAAAGCTCCATTATACTTCAAATGGTAGAAAACATTGGGTCAATATTGAAGGAAATGCAGCATCTGTTTTACCAAACTGTTTTTCTTTCTTCTTTTACAGGTGACCGCTGGAAATTATTCCACTTTCCACTTTTGACTTTTGACTTAATAGCTTATTACAATCTGTTGTCCTTTCTTAATCTTGATCTTTAGATTTTCTTTTTCTTCTGTTTTCATTTAATTTCTTTTTTAAAGTTTGTTTTGTTTTAATGTACTTTTCTGCAATGCAAAGCACCTTGAATTGTCCTGTCCATGACATGTGCTCTACAAATAAACTTTCCTTGCCTTTTGACCAGTGTAAATTATTCCACTTTCCTTATTATTTCTACTTTCCAATGGTCCTAAATTAAGTCAGCTGAACCAATTGCGATAAGGTGAAAATTTGGGATAGGTCATAAGACACTGGCTTTGCAGTTATTCAAACTTCTGACATGCGCTCAAAGAGCAAACACTTCTGAGAACAGTTTGGTGTGTGCTGACTGCCCCTGTTTTCTAAGCTGCATCTGCTGGCTGTTTTTCTGATATTACATACCTCTGAAAACAGTTGTCATGATTGACAGATAAGCTTATACACAGCAAAGATCCATGGTCCTGCATAACAAAGCTTACAGTGTTTTCCAGAAGTTGTCAAGCTGTCGTCAAGGAGTCATCATAGTTTTTTTTTCATGCTGCCAGGTATCAGCCCAGGCAGATGTGATCATCACCATTTGTGGGTTTGTTTTTTCAGCACCAACAACTTTTCATTTCTCATCCATCTGTCAGGAATATTACCCACCAAGTCATCCATCACACTCAATCCACTCCCTAATTCTCACGTCTCTCGCTCTGCTTATCGCAATACTTTGGAGCCTATGCGTAATACTAACAAGGAAGAGAAAGACAAATGGATTGTTGGGTTGTAAATCCACAGATAAGGTGAACACTCTTTCAGATTACAGTTTTCTGTCATGTAAGACCTTGCAGGGAATTTCTGGTGTCCTCACACTCACATGTGTGAGCATACGCTCATGAATAAAGGTCCCTGTCATGCCTCCCTCTCTCCTCTAATGAGTTCCATTTCATTCTCACATTCCTTTACATGACCCTATGAACCTCAGTCCTGTGGAGTTACAGTGCCTTTCAGTATTTCTCTCTCTCTCTCTCTCTCTCTGTAAAGTCTTTTCCAGCACACATGATATCCGTTGACTCCTACAATGAAGTTAATATTTCATCGAGTAGGGAATTTCACATCTGTAGGTCAAATTCTGGGCCCAGGCAATTAGAAACTCAAACAGCACCTTGGCTTGGTTCTTTAATTCTCTCTCTGTCTTCTTCCCATTACCTATCTGCACACCTTTTTTTTCAAAGGGAATTAACAAGTTGAAATTAATTTGAGCCATTGCTGCAGTCCTCACAGCCCAAGCCCCAAGAGCGATGGAGAGCAGGGCCGAGAAGACAACTGAGGATGGGACTAGGGGGAGGTGGTTGATGACAGAAATAGAGACAAAGGGAGGCAGAGAAAGGGAAGAGACCACCCACATCTACATGAAAGAGATAATGTTACAGGTAAAAAGTGCTCCACAGCTAAATGAGAATTTGCTTGTTACAGCATGTTTTAGTAGACAAGCCCCTTGTTTCGGACATTGTATCATGTTTGCTGGAGATTAAATAAAAAGTAAAGCACAGCAAACAACAGTATAGGGATTTTGGAGGGTTGAATATTACCAAAATTAAACTGTGTTTGAGTGCATGTCGTATTGGTTTGTGATTGCATGTTAATTCACCAAGGAACATCTGTGTAGGCACATTAAGTGCGCGTTGTGCTGGTCTTAAGTGCATCCTGGATTTTATGGGTTTACCCTAGATACGGTATCAGAACTGGATTAACAATGCCCAATCTTTGATTGACTCCGTCTAAACCTCACTGGATGAGAAGGCTTAACTAAAGGATGCCTACTTAAAAACCAAATCAAGATGATCTATATGACAAGATAACATAAAGGAGCCCCTCTACCATATGTTGTTGTTCAGTTCAAATGCAGCACCCTCTAAGAGATGTGATCAATGAGCCATTTGTTTGTAATTTCCACATGAGAGTAAACACAGTAGCTTTGGAATGGATTTAAAATGATCGCCAGGGTCTTTATCTGCTTAAAACTACCGAGATCAGTTTATGTGAATACAGAAAAGAGCTCACAGTGTTTTCATAAATCACCAAATAGCAAAACAATAAAGAATGTTCTCAGAATTAATGTGGGTCAGGGGAACTCCTGATTCAGAACCTGACCTGCAGAACTCTGTAATACATTTGACCTTGTGATACTTTCTGTCTACCAGTGTGCTCAGAGTTAATATGTATTGATCGGTTGTTGGGGAAGCAAGTATGAGAAGAGAGTGATAAGGAGATATGGCTAGAATTTGACCAAAAGAAAACACTCTGGCAACCAAAGGTCCCTGCTGGGCTAATTTACGAGAAGCTGCACGGCTATCTGGCAAAGTAAAAAGCAATGTTCCCTGCAGCAACCGGCCAACATAGGCCATCACAAAGAAATGGCTAAAATCCACTTGGTCTCTCTCAGTTGCCTCAGTCGAAGGAAAACCTTGCAATGGCAGCCAGCGAGTGCAGAACCAAAAATGACAGAAGGGAGTGTGCACCTTTTCCTGACACAAGGTGAAGCTTTGATCTGAGAGCGTGTGATGCGGCAGGCTTGAGACAGGACACGCCCATCCGACGCACAGCCCAGATCTGTCCATCAGCCATGTGTTTAGTCAACCTGCAAAAGTGCCCCAATCAACACAGAAGCCAAGGCTTGTCAGTCACACATTAGCAGCCAAGTCACCATGAGGCAGAGGAGGAGATGAGGTTGAATGCTTATTAGTGGTTGTAAAATCTTAGCCCCAAAGCTCCTCTTGCATTCACTCAGAAAGCCCAATTGCTTTTCTTTAAGAGGATTCTATAAATAAAAATAAAACATCTCTGGTTTGCAAGAGCAGAAGTGATGTTGGACGTGGCAGGGAAGTGCTATTTGTCCAAAACCAGATGCTGTAAACATGTAGACATCTCCCGCTAAGAAATAATCTAAGCATATAGGGAAAAAAGCAGCTTCTTCTTCTTCTTCTTTTTTTTTTTTAAATCTCCTGTAAGTTTCCTCAGCAGATGAAGAATACTGCCTGGCTATTTAGCTTTTGACTAGCAGTTAAGATAGCTGCAAATTTAGACTAATTGAAGAAAGTAAATAGAGCTTATTCCTACATAGAGGTCTGGTCAACAGCTGTTTTTTATCTCATTGGGATTCTTCATTTATCAAAAAACTAGCTAAAAAAGCTAAAAATCAAGTCTCTTCTCATCAAAGTGAGGAATTCAGAAATATTCATATATTAATAAAAATTTGCACCAACACATGTTGGCAGAGGAACATACACTCTATCCCCCTCTCACATACACAAGAGGGAAAAAATGAATGTAAACTCACATCTGGGCCCTTGCAGCAGATGGACATGGCGTTTAAATGGATGTGACATTAAAACAGGAAGCGCCGTTCAGATTGCGTCTGGTTCGGCGGGGAAAAAAAAGAAACATGCTTGCCCTGTCTCTTTCGCTGTCCACATCAATGTTGCAAAAAAATTATGTCGTAACATATTTGTCAAACAGATGCAGCTACTTTACACTCGCTGGAGGACCATGCAAAATGCAGGGCTTTATGTGATTCTGCCTTCAGTAACAGACACACACCAGCTGTCAGTCAGAGCTTGACCAAATCTGTCAATGTCCCCGCCATTCGTGAGTCTGCTCAATAGTGGCCACGAGTCACTGAAAAAAAAAAAGACTGCTAAAAAAGACAGGAAGAAATACAAATTAGAAACAAATGGTTAAATAGGCGCAAACTAAAAATGTTTACTGGTGCACATCTGTATAAGATCAGCTTCCTCGGGCGGCAGCATTAAAATGGCAGACTTAAACATACAGTATGTGCTTTGGATTGGATTCCACAAGAAGCATGGAGACATGCACCCCCGCTTGCATGTTTTACTACTTCATTCAGCCCCTCAGTGGGTATCAGCTGGAGAATTGACCATCAGTTGCACACCATCCCCGTTCAATCTGCTTATTGTTTGATCTCAGCAAGCAGGAACCAAAGAGTAAACAAGCCTATCACAGAAGGGTTTTGCAAACAAGAGGAAGGCAAAGAGATACAAAGCAAACAAATAAATGTGCCAGCCCGTATGAAGAATTCTGGGCTGCGTAATTAGGCGATATTCATAATACATGACCAAAGGGAGCGATGGAAGGAAAAGCAGAGAGAGAAGAAAGGTGCAGGGGACTGTTTGAGTGTGGAGGAAGGACTGGTAATGCTGGATTCCTGTCATCGATCAGCTGTGTGTGTATGCGAGTGCAAGCATGTTTATTTCTATCATGTGGCTATTCATGTGTCTTTTTGCTTGTGTGTTTCCAGTTTGCCGTTTTCCAAGCACGTGTGTGTTTGTGTGATGGAGGCAGAGGGCCTGTGGCAGGTAGAAAATGACCCGGGCCTTTTCATTTGACACCGCTGCGCCTTCAAACAAACTACCTAAGGCCCCTGCACACACCCATAATCCATTCAAGGTAGCAAGCAATTTTCATTATTGACTGGTGAGAAACACAGGCACAGAAAGAGAGACAGAGAGAGACACGGGAGAGTAGGAGAGTCAAGATGGAAAACAGAAAGCGAATAACATGGCTGAGCGGGGGGAGATTAAAAGCAGTAAAAAGGGGAGAAGTGGAAAGGATAGAAGGGTATTGGGGAAGAACAAAAGGTTGAGTAAAATAAAGAGAAAATAGATTACCAGTAAAAAAGGGGTTCAAGAAAGGGGAAGATGGGGGAAGAGATCTGAGTGATAGATGCGATTGAGAGTGAAGCACCTGGAAGGGGAGGGAGAGATGGGGAGTGCAGTAGAAGAGGATGCAATCACAGAAGTGCTAATGTATGGGTGCAAGTACAGGATATTCCTGTTTGCCAATGCAGGGGGTGGCATATAAGCAAGAAATAACCTGCCATGTTATGTATGAGCCCACATGTGGACATTCTTATATACACTCACTCTGAAGCTCAGTCCTGATAACCCAGCCCACCCATGCCACTGCTTTGTAAGGAATGATGGGTATCATCATTCTTTCAAGATCAAGGGGCAGTGGTCATTTAACTACAGTGACCCTGAGATGAAAAATACAACAAGATACTGGACACAGTGACAAATCCCAAAACATAACTGCGGAAAGACGATAAAGAAAACACACTGGCATCTTACTGATAACACAAAACGTAGAACAAACTAATTTCACAAAACACAACAACAAAACAGAAAACACTTAAAAAGTTTAACGGAGCAGAGAGCACAGGAAAAATCTTACAAAACACAACGACAAAACAAAAGAACAGAACTATGACAAAGACCCGACAACAAAACAGAACTCGACAAAATCTTGAAAAAAACAGAAAAACAAAATGGAAAGCACAATAGCATTACAGAAAAACACCAGCATTATCATACTTATCATAACACTTAGTATAGTTATTATTATTATAATGATGATCATCATCATCATTATTACTACAGATACTTATTTTGTATGTTTATATTATTGGACTTTTTCTATAGCACACCAGTACAAAAACACACAATCCCTTAATGCCTGCTCAGCAAATCCCCTCTTACTTGATAGAATATGTTTACATTCATTACAACAATGGACTTGCTAAAATATGTTTTTAACTCCCATCTGGTGGGATATTCTCTCCTTTCCCCTTCTCTTTCTTGTTTTTGTCTTTTAATAAACACAGCAAGACTAAATACACACACAAAAATTGGGAAAATTCGGCAAAACATTACCACATAAAAAAACACACACACAATACTTACTAATATGCTATTATTTCTTGTTCCTTTAATTCTCTCTTTTTTCTTCTTTTTTTTTTTTTACTTCTTCCTTTTACATGCTGTTGTGTTTTTCTTTTTATGCTGGGTTTTGTGAAATGCTATATTTCACACCTTAGGGTCACTGTGACCCTGAAGAAATAAAAGACCTGAGCATTTGATCCCCAAAATGGGACACCTTTCCCTTCACATTAATACAAGCAATGGAGAGGTAAAACTGTGCCTGGTTGAGGGAAGTGGAGTAAACATATTTTTAGTGTCATGGCATTATTGCCTAAGTCATATCTAATGGTTTACGGTAACGAAAGTAATGTTAGGCCAATATCGCAATATGGTCAAAATATGACTTAGCTCCAACTATGCTATGACACTAACAATATAGTGGCTAACAAGCATTTTCATGGCCACTGATGAAGCGGAAGGGGTGTAAAACGTTTGATAGACCTTGTAAAGAGGACTAAGCTTTCCAGCACAATCTTTACCCTGAGCTGCATGATGGATGGCAGAATGTTATACACACACACACATACGTTTCTACATACACAGACGCGCTCTTTTCACTTGATCTTATTCCTGCTTTTCCTCTTAAAAATAATAAGTCAGGTAATATATCAGTCTGTTTGCCAGCACACTGGGCGGGGGTAGAGGGGCACCACAGCGAGTAGTCCGGTTAAGACTTTTACAACCGGACTAGGGCAAGAGTCTGTAGTTTTCATTTTTAATTTCAATTGTATATTTTGTTGCATGGTAATTTGTTTGTTTTTGTCCTGCTGCTGAGTCATCACAATTTCTAATATGGAATGTCCAAGAGACTAAATCCATCCATCCACTGACTATGCCCGATGATTCCAATACAGGGTCCGGAGCCTATCCCACCATCTGGATATGTCATCAGACAAAATAAATACTTGTACTTATATCTAAAACATTTTCTGATAGTTAGTCTGACAGACTAATCTAATCTGCAACGTAAAAAAACAAAGTCAAGTTTCATGTGTTGTGTGTGTCACTTAAATGCAGGCTATAGCTTTAGAAACGTATTTTTTTTGGCAAGCCTGCAGGGAAGTAGCAACAAAAGAGGGAATGGGGTAAAAAATGAGGGAAATTATTGATATTCCATCCTTGTCTTGTTCTAGTCAAGTGACAAAATTCCTCCCACTGGGTTTTTCTGTCTCTCCAACAACCCAAGCCAACAGCCAAGAAATAAGCCCATTATGTTTTGTTTCAACCTTTTTTTTAAATCTTTTTTTCCCCCACTAAATTTATTTTCTTTATATATTCAACAATAAAACAAAAAAGCGGCTGGATTTGTCACTCCTCTACAGTACTTTTCACTGGATGTGCGTAATTGTTCTGCAGCTAAAAGTGCAACATGTGGGAGCGTTGATACCTCTTGGCTGAAAGATCACAGCAGGGGAACACCAGCCCCATACCTGGCTGAAAAGGTTAACATCGCTCCCTGTGGTGTGTGCGAACGTGCATTGCGGCCGCTCTGTGCATCACTGCAATGCCAATCAAATCTTAAAAAAACATCTCACAATAACTTATCACTGCCAAATTCCTCCCCTGTTTCACATTCATGGCAGCGCTCCTGCTTTCCAATCCTACTCACTAACATCCCACCTCTCTTTCGCCTTATCCTCACCTCCTGTCCTTTTCAACCCCCCTCCTTTCTCTATACACATCATCTCTATCTCTCCCTGGCACACACATATACATACACATTACACTTACAGGAAGTGTGTTTAAGATTATGAGTGTCTTGCTCTCTCCCCCCTATTTTTCTTTATGACCAGGGCTAGGGTCTGAAGTTGCCTCTGTCAGCACAATGAGGCCCTATAATGGATGATAATCATTCAGCGAGCGTGGCGGCTATGGCTAGCTTTAAAAAAAGAAAGAAAAAAGAATGAGAAATAAAGAGAGGGAGAGCAGAGAGGAAGAAGCCTGGCTCCTCTGCTGCTAATCTCAGCTAATGGTATCTGCAGAGCCAGGAGAGAGCAATATGCACTAATAATGCAGCAGGGGAAGAAAATAAGGGATTGGGCATGCAGGGTGGAGAGGTTGGAGCTGGTGGTGGTAGGTGAGAAGGAGGGGTTTACTGAGTGTTAACAAAGAGTGGGGCATGAAGAGAAAGATAGAGACGGAATGGGGGGTGTAAAAGACGAGGGAAAAGGAAAGCAAAGTCAGCTTAAGTGCAAGGTTTAATAGCATCATTATTATAGGGAGGCACCCGCTGTGGGATTTAGAGCCAAACACACGCACACACACACTTTCACTCATATGCACAAGCCACTTTAAGGACTTACTCACTCACACTGTTCATATTAACTATTAAAGATATAGATTCTCATTCTGGGAAATACCCTAATTCCCCAGTGGAGCAAAGCAGCTTTGTGTGTGCCCCAGTACTGCAATTAAGTAAAAATCGGAGGTATTTTCCTTTCTTATTTTCTATTTTCTGCAACAGTACTGTCCCTATTCTATTGCAGAAATTATGATCTGTATTTTCATTTACTTGTTGGTAGCTTTACTTGGAATAAAATAACCTTACACAATAGAAAAAATGAGTTCTGAAAAATGAGGGAGAAAAACAGCCTCATCATTTTTTTCCATCTAAACCTCATAGTTTCATCTCAATTAATGTTCAAATGATCAGGTACCTCTCATAAAAGCCAAAGATTAGGGAAAAGTCTAGGCAAATCTATACCAGAATCTTTCCCTTTCCTCTTCTCAAAGTTATAGATGTCCCGCTCTATATAACCATAGTTTTATGAAGTTGTTCATTAATGCAGCTAATACAGATACTATTAACATTCTAATGATAACACACTTAATAATCTATTAGTCAGACCATTCTTATATCATTATATTTTCATGTTAACACTTATGTACTTTTACCAATGTCAAATTTATTATGCAAGACTGAATTTTTCTTTTTTTAAAACTGTTGAACTGATACCAGATATGTAAGGAAATTTACATTTTCACCACTGGTTTTCACTTTTCTGTTAGATGCATGGAACCATCTAACTTCCATCCAACCCAATAGTAATGCAAGTGGCTGTCTATAAATTTGGAATTTGTACAATTCCATTGAGGTTTAGGTTTGGATAATTAGAAGTTAAGTTAGCAAAAGGCTTTTTCTAGTCAAAGCTATCAGCAAAATAGTTACTTGCTTTAAGGCCCGGTCACACTGCGTTTTGCGGGCGTATCGCGGCTGAATCACGGGCAGAAATGTCTGCCCGTGAAGCAGA
>JBBBVU010000005.1:12140468-12154553 GCA_037177055.1 Atherinosoma microstoma
CGGGCAAAAAAAAATCGCAAAATTTTACCCGTGATTCAGCCGCGATACGCCCGCAAAACGCAGTGTGACCGGGCCTTCAGGTAGACATACTAGCTAAATTAGCTACAGCATGCTGCTACGAGGCTAAAGACCACCGTACATTGGTATTACTTTAGAAATAAGTTAAACAAAGTTCACCAAAAACTGACGGTAGGATACTTTATTTAACACAAATAAACATATCATTACATCTACTGGTGATATATGGAAATTGGGGGGGGCTTGGTTTTGTCAAACTAACCAGTGCTGGGCTCACTGTGAAAAATTTCATTATTGTTGTGTTTGGAAGTTTGTAGAATTCACAGCAGGCTGGATCTATCATTAGTGACCTTTTGTAGTTATCACTTACAGCATTTGGAATTTCCTGTTTCTCAAAAAATAAAAATGATAAATAAAAAAAAGCTCAAATCCAAAATACTTTTGTAATAACAGAAGATGGAGTAAAAAAAAAAACACAAGAAATTGATTTATCAAAACTAAACTGATACATGTTTGTAAACAATAATCATTTGACAATGCTGTCTACTGGCTCGTGTTGCAATGACTACTGTCCTTTGAGGGATTGAACATTTGTCTAAAGGGATTAGCTGAAGGGATAAGCAGAATGTTTTCCCCTATCTCTTTAGCCTAACTGAGCTGAGAGACAGCAAAATAGTACTTGTTTGAGCTTGGCTCATTTTCCATTTCCAAATATATATCTATCCCTTTATCCGTTTTTCATCATCCTCAAGGTTATGTAAGCATGAGCAGAGACAGGGCTTTGAGGTCATATGTATAAAAGGCTAATACGAAATTACTCCTGTCCAGTAGTCATGCACAAGCACAAGGAGTGGAGCTGAGGATTGGAGGAGAGACCAGCAGGCGGTTCTCTCATTACAATGCCAACAGACACAGATGGCCGTGGCCAGAGCAAAGGATCAAATCTATTGGACAGCACCCAATGGGTGAGCTATGAGCCTTCCTGTGGTCAAACAGGACAGTAACTACGAGAAATAGGCTTAAGAGAAATAGCTAGAACATAGTGTAGAGTTCACCTTCTATGATGAGAAATGATGAAAAACTTCAAGTACATGAGAATCAAATTAAATTTTATTTGAGGAATGGCCATCTTTGTTGCCAGTGTCGCCTAAAATAAGAGGCCAGCAGTGGGTTTCACTTAGTGCTGATGGGAACATTTATCCACATCATCCTGGTCAGTATCTTGTGAGGGATTTCAGAAAAAAAACATAAAAATATCTGACTGCAAGTCTTTCAGGAAAAATCTAGTATGGGGACAAAGCAGATCCCTTCTTTACCATTTGAATAAAAAGCCACCCAGAACACATAGAACAATGAACAGAGGGATAAAATTAACAAATAAATGAAACCACAAAAAACTAGAATATAGGTTTTCACAGGGGAGGAGGTGTGTAGAAATATGGATAGAGTAATGCCATAGAAGTAGGTGAAAATAATAAGATAGAAGAGATTGACAGATGATGAATGAAAAGAAGTGGGGGTTGGAGGAAAACAAACACAAAGAAGCTTGTTGTTCAGAGATTTGTGATTTATGAGATTGCATGTCTGAGACGTAGCCACTCACCAATTTTTTAATCAATTTTGATGTGAAAGCACAAGCTAGGTTGTACCCCAACTCATCCGATACTCACACTTGGTCAGGACTCCTTGATACTGCATTATAAGGCACCTTTGGTGTATCTTGGATTACCATGAACCTTTGCCTGAATCCTCACTGTATGAAGATTAATATTGCTTTTAATTTTACTCCAGGTTGACCAAAAGATCAATATCTAATAAATCAACGTTTTCACTTCTATCTTTACAGTATTCAAAGTTATATCGATGTGGATGTGAAAACAAGAGCAAGTTTGCATCCATGGAGGTCTAAAAGTTGTTCTCCCAAACCTGAGTATGATGGTCCCTTATCTGAGACATTAGCAAAAATTGTTTGCAGAAAACTCTTTGTACTCTAAGATCTAACACAAAAGGTGTTTCCCTTAATGCATTGGACTTGGTCCCTCAACTTCATTCTTCATTTATTGGCAGTTTTCAATGTTTCTGTCTCTTTACTGCCATTTCTTACGTCTTTCATCTTCTTCATGTCATCCCTACATCTTTTTGCCGTCTCTGTTTGCTTCCCTTCCTTTTTACCTCCCACTCAGCCTTTGTGACTCTCTGAAGACTGATGCATGCCTGTTTAAGAAATGGGAAAAGAACATTCATCAACAAAGAGCTGCCTCGTCACTTTACTTGATGTGTGTAAGACTGCGTGTGTAAACAAAGGCTAATACTATCAGAGGCATTCAACATCTGTCTGAGAGAGTGCATGGGTGTGTGTCTGAGTATAAACACACCTCCTTGAACCTTCTTCCACCTGCCGTGACTGACTGGAGGCAGTGTGTTGAGCGCTCTCTGCTTCTTTCTTGTTGTTGACATTCAAACAGTGCAGCAGTTTTTTGTTGCTGGTGAAGTGCCAGAGGTGGAATCTATCTGGCATTATAAAGAAACGTGTTGACAAAAGAGTAGATTTCTGATATACAAGTACAGTTGAGAGTGTGTGTGTGTGAACACTTGCGTACATGTGTGTAGAACTAATACCCACAAAGGAGCCATGAATCATGTTTACACCCTTGGCGTAAGACCTTTCATCCATCATCGCGGCGTGTTTGTGTGCAGGTTGCTGCACTCCTAATTTGAGCAGAGAATGAGCGAATGTTATCATTTTCCTGCCCTTGACCTGTTCCTGCACCAGAGACAGAAACAGCAGATTGAGAGAAGATTGAATGAGGCGACTATAGAAGAAAAACTAAATAAACAAAAGGAAAAAAAGGACAGAGGGAAGAAGTCAGAAAGATGCTGCTTCAGGCATCAGATGTACAAGACAGCCATGGGTGGTAGTGGTGGGGGCCATGATGAGGCTTTTTCTATCAATGATGGAAAATCTCATTTTCAATAACGTAGCCTGTTGGAAATATTTGATCTCCACTTCTGGGAAATTACCATAGTCATAACAAAGTGGCAACGCAAAAGCATTTTCCTCAGTGGATGGATTAGCTTCAGTTTTCCTCATGCAGACTTTGACCTTTAAAGTTGTAAACTTCAGATAGTTATCAGGAGACAAGCTAAAGCTAGAAGCTAGAATCACAGTTGAGAGGAATCTGATCCTCTGGCTAAAACTTTTGGTCTGTCAGAGAAGTTTAATCCTGAAAAGTTAGTTAAACCTTCCCTGGTTGAGATTTTTTTTCCAAATTTCTCTCTCCCCATTAGTTTTTCGATATTGTCAAAATTTCTAATAGGATTCTGCCCAATGCACAAAGATGTGTGCAAGCACGCGCAACATATGCCATTTGATCTTGCTCATGCTGAGGTGACATCCCTGCGCCAGTAACGAGGCCTGCTCTCGAGGAAGGAGAACTTGAGGTCGAAGAGGCGACCACAGTTCCGCGGGCTTTCATTTAGTGCTCGGCTCAACCAGCCCACCTGTCTTTGAGCTGAGATTAAAGACCTTCAAAAGCAGACAAAAAAAGAAGGGGGAGGGAAAAAAAGTTCAATGACAACAAAAAGCCCCTTCAGCTGTCAAAACTCAATGTCATTGTATCTCAAAAGAGAATTAGTAATTGGCTGGGAGAGTAAGGGAGAAGGGGACTGGAAACAAGAAGAGACCGGGACGAAGGTTCTTTAGCTGTGCAACACTGTATTTGGGTATGTATGCTGCACACGTCATATGTAGCCCCAGGCAGAGAGAGGCCAGCTCAGCTGCAAAGTAGCCTCACCTCAACAGCATAGTTCTAAATCGGTATTGATGTCAAAGGGGAATAAAGCTCAACAGCACTTCCCATTGTTGTCAGGTGTATAAAAGACAAAGTGGTAGCCCCCCCACTGCGGTAAGGGAAAATGATGTTGTTGTGAGTCATAAAGAACCACCACTAGCTGCTCAGTGGTTGCCCAAACCACTTGCTGGGAGCAGCACAGGGTATCTTATGAATAGGAGCTGAAATATTCTGACATAATCCTGTGTTCTGAAGTGAAATGTAGAAAAAAAAGAGGTACTTACTCTCCACATCATAAGAGTGGGGTTTCCATCTAATTAAAAAGTTTAATAAAAAAATTCCAAACAACTGAGTCCATTTGGAATCATTGTTCAAACAACTTTCTATGCATTCAAAAGTCATGGGATTTCTATATGCCTTTATCTATTTACTCAAATTATTGCACTTTGTCACAACTTTCAGAGGCATAAAACCTAAAATCTTTCAATATTTCATGTTAGATTTCCTGTTTCCAGCTGCTCTTCTGCAAAAATTAAAAGAAAGAGCTGAACTGCAGTAATCTCTATGGACTTCTATTTATTTGCAAAAGCACCTGTTTCGGGAAATCCTTCTAAACCTCTGCAGGAGGCTCTTGTACAACACAAAAAGTCTGCCATCAAAAGACGTGGCCTACTCCAAAACTCCTCACAAATCTTCAAAAATCCTTCATTGCCCCTCACTTTAACATGATGGCTTCTATTTATTTCAGTTCATTCAGCATGTCCTTTAATTCCCATGATATGTGCAGGAATTCCCTGGGTTGAGAGTTCAAGGGAGGCCAAGATGAACAGATCAAAGGGCAGACTGAGGGTAAGCACCACTTCAAAGGGACAGTCCATTTGTATGGAAACGAGTTGGACAAGGCCTCAGCACACACAACTATGCCCACGCAACGCTGTGTAGCTTAATGATGGTTGAGGGTTTAAACAAAAAGCTCAGCTGCCTACTATTTGGTTTAGAAGGTAAAACATTTAAGCAAAGTGAAACATATTCATAGTTTAGCCATCATCAGGACTGTTTTGACATTCCAGTCCAAACAAAACCATATACCCTCTCCAGGAAAAGACCCCTTATTAACTATTAAAGCTAGCATGTATAAAACAGTGTTGACATGAACTTTGCTGTCATTTTGCCAAGACCTTATCTCTCACTCAGTGAAAACAAAGCAGCTTGTCATTTGAAACATCACAAGATTAATATTTTAGCATCATGTGCAGACAGTGACTGCAGAGTATTTTCCTATACAATGGCTGATTGTAAAGCTCAAACAACCCCCTTCATTTGACATCCCATATCATGCTTCACTAGTAGATTTATTCTCCTTGGCCATTACGATATGTTAGTCAATTCTGCAAGGTTCAGCCAGATGGTCACTCTCTTGTGTGTGGCAGTCTGAAAAAAAAAGGCGATAAAAAGCAAAGAGAGGATGCTCTCAGATATTTTTGCTGCACTTGGCTTTTAATATTTCAAGGTAGTGAGCATAATACTTGCATGCTCTGGGACAGCGGAATTCACTTCAAAGGAAGGTTGTGTTTAACCTAGAAAATGTGGCAATTCAGTCAAGTGGGTGGTTTCAAAGTGTGTGTGTCTGACTGTGTGCACAGCCTAAGGTGTGGCTATGAACCCACAATCAACTGTAAGGGAAGGTGACGTGACAGCATAACTGTCAAGATGCCGTGAGGGTTGGTTTTTGATTTTGCTCCATATCTGGGGGTACAGTAGCATTCTATCCTATGTGAATGTGCACATGTGTGTCGTTTTAAAGACACCAACACATAAGCTCCACCGCCGCTTTTCAGCGTCGATGTCGAAATGATGCGGTCTGTGTGTGTTCCCTTTCTCTCTGGCCCTGCATCCACTGCCTCCTCTTTTGTGGCTGTGACACGCTTGTACGTTCAGAGTTCTTTTTTTCCACGGTGCTATGTCATGATCAATTTACCGCTCGGCACATGACGGCCCCTAGCGCCTCAGAGGATTTGAAGGACTTTGTGTGCAATCCCAGCCTGCCTCGCTTCCTCTCCCACATACAAAATGGGCATTTGTGTTCTTATCCCTCTTTGGCCGCTGAGCGAGACAGTGTCCCAGCTTCTTGCCTCTCTGATTCCAGGTTATTGTTTGGAAAAGGAATCTCAACAAATCTTGCCAAACAGAAACCAAACGGATGTTGCTATTTTGAGACAAATCTTGCTCATTTTTGACATTACTTACCACTCTGCTTCCATCTGCGAGAAGTTGGACTATGGCCATGTTTATTTATTTCCATGTGTGTGTGCAGAGACAGAAAAGATAAAGTGTGTAACCATTTTGCAAACATCAGGCTCAATCAGAGCTCATTTGTTCAGGGACCAAGAGAAACGGAGCTCATTGCGTCAAACAATGACATAATGGGAAGGAACCCACTCGGAAACAAGTGTTGTTCAGTGCGGCAACAGTATGTTTGTGCACCTGCCTGTTGTGTAACGTGCCTCTGCCAGCACAGAACACAAATATGGTTTGGCAAACATGAAACATAAAAGCTGCTATTTTTTTCCACATCTCCCATTTACCTCATAATTCAAGCTCAAACAGCAGCCCAAATGATTTTAAGCTCTCTTTGAGAAGCACAGCAAACCCAGAGACACGTTCCGTATTTCACTTGTTCCAAGAACAAGAGCTGAAATGCTAAATAGCTTGGCTAATAAGCCGCCAAAGCAAGAACATGCCTTCGAGGATATTTGCAATTCAACAACTGTCATTAGAGTTATGCATGCCACCCCAATCTAGCCAAAAATATTATATTATCATTCTGCTTTCGTATTCTGGTCTGTGCTGTAGCCACTGGCAAGGCTAAAGCTGCGGGTGTCTAGTTGCTTTCACATTATTAATCTGGCTTCCGAATGTATTCCGCCAAGCACATTTTGTGTTGAATTTCTTATGTGCTTTTTCTTCCCCTTCACAATCTCCTCTTCCTTCCTCCATCTCCTCACATCCGTCCTTTCTCCTCTTCTTTTACCATCTCTGCTGTCCGTGATGCTGCAGCTGCCTGCTGGTGAGAGTCCCACATGGGGGACTTTTACAGCCGACCCTCCTTTACTCATCCTTCTAATTGAATAATGCACTGTAGTATAAAATCTTCCCTCATTAAAAGGGCCCTCTTTGGATTAAAATGCTGAGCCGAACACATTTTCTGCATGCAGAGGTAACTTGATGTATTCGGTTACCTCCAGTAATGAAGTGAAAATGAGGTCGGACCAATGGGCTCTGGTTTCTGATACCAGACAAGCACTTTTATTTAGATCTTTTAATAATCTTTTCTTTAGTCTGTGTATTTGTGCCCTGTTCTTAAGAAAATAATTTAAGTCATTGCCATCTAAACGCAGCATTTACAGCTGTTCATCCCACAACCTTTCATTTAAACTCCAGGCCGGATCTGTATTCAACTTTAATGACTTATTAAACACGTCTTTGCACTATGCCATGTTTGCCGCCTTCAATATCCCCAAGGAAGCCAATCTAGAGCATTCCCAGTGAGGTATGGCAGCATTTTGATATCAAAATTACTGCTCTTCTTTTTTTAATTTCTTTATCTTCATCAATATTATACAACATTAACACTGTTAGTAGTACCATCTACAGCAAAGCATAGTATGTTCTGGTGATTGGATAGCAATAATTAATGAGCGGAGTTGGTAAGAAGTGTCAGTAACATCTAAGTGAAACATACTTTAGTTTTCTAATTGGTTCAGAAAGCCTCCAAAAGCTTCCCAACAAGAAACTATTGCATAATTCTGTTTGTATATTTTGTTTATGTACTCACTTGCTCATTATTTATTCACATTTTTTCATGAGGGGAAAATTCTCCTAATGTGCTCTGGCTGCCATCCATCTTTAGACTAGACTTACACTTGCATTACATCATGGTGCCACGTCAGTAATTAAACAAAAAAAAAAGAAAGAAGAAGTTGGTGCAAAAAGGCAGGACATAGATAAATTTTGAGCAGCATCAAAACAGGCTGACTTAAGACTGGTTATAAAACGGTGGGAGCTGCCTTCGTCCACTAAGACCTGACTAAGACCAAGACAGGGGTTCTGTCCTTTTTTTAAATTTTAGCCTGGTTTATCACATCCTGGCTGGGCACACACCACCTTCCACTCTGGAAGGTTAACCATGTGTACGCCATTGATAAAGTTTGTTAACCAAACCTTGCATTTTCTCTTTTTCTTCTTCTTCCCTGTCTTTCTGACAGAAAACACTGAATGCCCATAAACCCTCTCTGGTAAAAATTTCAATTAACTAACCTCACCCTAGTCTGAATATAAGATTTTTTTGGTTAATATTGATGTGCAGACTTTTTCTCATTATCCCAGGCAAATTAACCTGCTACAAATACCCCGGCAACTTTGTTTCATGCAAAGTGCAGATAAAAAGAAGGAAAAGTTCATGTTTAATCTGCAAAAACAACACCACGACTAATGAATTTTCTTCGTTTGCTCCCTCGCTTAGTGCTCCTTGTTTGGCATACTGATGTAGAAAAATGAGGGATGGCAAAAGCAGGAGGGAGAAAGCGGCAAAAGAGGTGTTTGTGAGGAAAACACCTTATTTGGACTTTTCTAAGTTGATCGGACTGCGCTCTGCCAAAAGAAGATGTTGGAGTGGAAGACAAGAAACAGCTTTCATGAGAAGTCCATTGCCAGAAGCATTTCATGACACGGGGGGGGGCTAGCAACAGACATTGCTCCTGTGAGATCTAAATATGAGCTGAATTATTACTGTATACAGAATCCAACATGTTACATTGTATAAATCTAGTGTAAAAAAAAAGCAAACAAAGGACAGGTAGTCATGGTGACTCCAAGGATAGAAGTCATTTTTCATTGCCTTGGAATTTGTAGCTATCTTATTTTCTCCCAAGATTTTCCACAGCAGCTTCCAAATTTCTACATGATTTTTTAAAGCAACCTTAACAAATGGCTATTGAAATTACTTTTTTTTTTTAAAAAGCACAAAAAAAAAGCACAGCCTGCTTGTTCTGCCTCTTCAGCTGATCCCAGCTACTAGAAATACTGTTGCTGTGAAGTGTCATAACTTTGCAGAGTGCTGTGACCTTACTGCACTCATAAAAGGAGCAATTCTGGAATCACACGCAAGAGCCACAGATGCAAGACACTTTGCAAAGAGAGGTTGACTGAGTAGATGAGCGTGTGTGTATGTGTGTGTTACATTCCACTTTGACAGAGCAAGGATGGACACACCTTCCCAAACACAAAAAGCAAAACAGGTCTATCCACCTTTTTAACTCATGAACGATTTAAAGAAACCCAAAGTGCTTTTCATGTTGAGCTTGGCACCTGTTTATTTCCTATCTGTGCGTGCACCCGCTTGAAAATCAGAGTTGCTTATGCTGTTACTAATCCAAATTTCACCGCAAACGTTGCAGCAACAATCTGCCTTGAGGCTTTTCAGGAAAAAGGCAGACAGAGATCGTGAGTCATCCTCTCGCTTCCGACTGAAACCAGGCACGATAAGATGTGCGCTCCGGGAGGGTTGAGGGTTGAGGTGAAAAGCTGGGAGTGCTGCTTTCCAACCTGGCAACCCATTTAGGGGCATAGGCGTGCTCGTCGGCACCTGGCCCCAACATGAAAGCATCCTTGTCTATTCTTACATTTAACAGCATGTCATTGCCAAATTACATGCTAATAAACCTTCAAGTGGGGTGTAGAAAGTGCAAACTCCCTCTTAACTTCAAAACACCCCTAAAAAAAGAAACAACCCTATTGCATATTTTTCAGATATCACTGTTTGTTTGATAAAGTGAAAGAGATTCATTTCCATCCACATACACCCACAAAAGTCCCTGGAGGATGAGAGGAGCGTGTTTGTTCCAACTTATCACAATAAATGTAATTATACTGGGTATTTAATTTTTTTTAAATGTTTTTTTCCCCCCTTTTCTACTTTTTTAACAAGAGCCTTGTCAGTCTGTAATTAGTGATCACTGAGTAGAATCGAAAAAACAAGAAAGACTTGTTTTTGTTGAGCTCCTTGATTCTCTGTGTCTTTCTCCCCTGAGGGGACGATGCCTCACACACAATTTGATTCAGAGCTGAGCGTCAAATCTGACTTCAGACAGTCTTAACTCTTAGGGACTCCTGCCCATATCCTCACAACCTGTCAGATTTGCTATTAATAAACGTAGACATGGCCGTGGAGGCGATGAGACGCTAAATCCTGCGGGCGTTGTAGATGTCTCAGTGTTTTGTTCTGTTCACCCTGAACAGAGGAAAGACCTGGGCGGCATTCCTCGGGGTTCAAAGACCTTTGTCTCAGCGCTTTGATGCACATTACCCTCGGCACAGGTAATACCGACAGAGGGCTGGAATCTTAAAGATGCTGCAAAACTACGCTTCAAGGTAGATTCTATTTTTCCCCCTTCATTTTAACTAAATGCAATATCTTAAAATAAAGTGAAAATTTAAACTCTCTTGGTTAAATGAGCAGAATGTTTGACTATAAACCTCTCTCCGTCATTTTTCCCCTGCTTCTGGAGCTCTTTTTTTAGCTTTACGTCTTTGCTGTCTTTAGATAATCTCTGCTGCTTTTTATCTTGCAACAGTGGAGTTAAACTACTTTAGCTTAGGCAGCTGGTCCTCTTGGAGATGTTTCTGGCCTGAGGTGTTGTTTATTAAATCCACATTTTTCTGAAACGCAATGAAGACAACACAGAAAAGCTTCTTTGAACAGGAATGCTTCTTTGCAAAGTAAATCTAGAAAAGGGGCTTTTCAGGTAAATATAATTAAACTGCAGATGCTTAGAGTAGCTAGAACACCTGGAAACAGGCTGATGATTGCAAGAAGACAGCAGAATATATGTTTTGTGAGTTTACATTGAAGTGCCATGTCCATGCATGCAATGCACTGGTTTACATTCGAACGGCGAGTTCACATGGAGTGTTTTCTCTCATTTCTATCAGATCCTACAGCTGAGAGGATCCAGCAACAGCCATCTGGACAAGGTGATGAAGCAGAAGCAGGTGCTCTTTATAAACATCCCCATCAGAGACCGGCTCTTGTGCTTATTTGAGTAACTTTCTAACACGAAGGTCAAGTGTTTATCCTGCACTGACCCCCTTTCATCCATTACACCTTGATGGGAGGACCAGCAGCTGTCTGTAACCACCATTTCAGACAATATATACCTTATACCTCTCTTTTTAATTGCTCATTTTAAAACTTCACCGACAGAAAAGCAAAAGTGTGGCCAGTTATTATTATCCCTCCATGGGTAGGTGATGAGAAGTGGTTTTCTAGAAGCTGCTGTTTCGCTCGTTTCATCCTCCTACTTGAAAAAACAGCCCTTCGACCAGAATGTTTGAATGCAAGTAACATTCAAAGTCCACGCTAAACATCTGAAAACGGTACACTTCAGCTTTATTACTCTGCTATTGCAAAGCCAACATCTCCTAGAAGCTGCAGGGGGTACAGAGTTGTGACTGCAGTAGTGCACACAAGAGTGGAAGCAAACAACATCAGCGAGGGAAGAGCAGCTTTTTTTAAATTGAAATGTAGATTGTAGATATATAGATAGCCAGAGTCACAGCAAGGCTTGGAGCCATTCTAGGCTGTGATGAAACAATGACCCAGGAGCAGCCAAATTTAGAGACAAGCTGGGTCTCCCAGGAAGCATCTCCATTTGGGCTGCAATGGCAAGTGTGACCCTCATCTCTCTGCTCCTCACCTCCTCCTAATTGAATCAGGCTGCTGCCCAGGATAATTCTCTGTGTGAGTGCATGTGTGTTCATGTGAGAGAGAAAAAACTGCAGAGTTGTTTGCAAGGAGTCTGTTAAATCAGGTATGAAATCATTGATATGTGTCTTTCTGAGCTAAACATCTCGCCACATAAACAGTATGTTTCAACATGTAAAATGACTGGAAATATTGTGCATCTTTTTGCCCTTCTGATCCAAACTGAGAAGACAAATGTTCCTAATAAATCCACTAAAAAGGCACATGAGCCTTTTCTAAAAGTATCTATTAATCTCCCTCATGGACAATCCCAGGGAAAATATGCATTATAAATTTGTCAGCTGCCCACCCTCCAAAACCCACTTCTGATACAAGGCTTTTCACTTTTTACTCTGATGCATGGATTTAATTAAGAAGTGGTGGAATAAACATTAAAAATGTATGATTGGAAATTGCCGCAAGTTTCAGATTCCCTTTTTTCCTCTCCTTTTATAGTTCCTCCCATTGAATCTACCAAAACAGTGGTTAAGCACTATTCAGAGCATTAATTAAAGTTTTTTTTCTTTTTTCAGTGTGAAAGGCCAATATTTTCTGGTGGAGACTTGTCATCGTCTAGACCAGACATGGACAAAAAGAGGAGATGCTCAAGGGGGAAAAGTCTTGTTAGGTTACCGGTGGAATTTTTAATTCTTGCTCACCAGCTACGACACCAGCGCTCTCATCAAGGCTTTGAGGAGCTTGTGCCTAATAAGTAGTCAGTAGTCTGCTTTAAGAATGTTGAGGTAAACAGGGTTTAATTAGGAAGGGTAGAGCAATCTGGGACAGATGTTGTGCAGGAGGAATCATGCTGTGACTGTTTTCGGCTTGTGTCGCAGCAGAGCAAAAGTAAAAAAAAAGTTCTGTTATTCCAGTGAGGCAAAAATAACTAATTGGTTCAAACAAATTCAAACACACACACACACACACACACACACACACACACACACACACACACACACACACATATATATTGTTGATGTGTTTGGCACTGTGAGCATGGTGTTGTTGGAATTTTTTTTTCTTTTTTTCTAGAGGATTTTATTTAGATGTCTTGGTAAGTATAATACACTAAAAGAAGGAAACCATCCTCATACAGAGGAATGACATAAAACACACTCATGCTCCACACAAGAAGTTCACAAGTTGTTTTTAATAAACATCAGCATGTGTTAAATACCGTGTGCTGATGCTTCACCTGCTAAATCTAGTCAACCTCTATTGAAACTACTCTCCTCACAAAAAATAACCATATGATATGTTTGTTCCTGAAGGAAATAATGGTCCTTATTACAAGAAAAATATAAATGTTAAGACTAGTATCATGAAGTGTACAAATGGCATCCGTTAAGGCGATGGCATGGTACAAAGAATGGATTTTGGTCTTAGACATGATGTTTTTCTAACTCAAATCAAGACTTTTAATAAGTACAGAAATCTCTACAGAGTTCTCTGATAAAAAACAAAGTGGAGTTAAAACATTTGTCTGTTTGCGCTATTAGAAACTTCATAGGAATCAACAAGGTAGTTGCTCCTAACTCGAAGCAAGTGTTAATGTTTACACCCAACCACTAGGCGACAAACTGCTGTCATACCATGTTGTTTTATTATAATGTAGTCGTGTCACTAAGACAACCAGTAAAATGGCATTGGTTAAGGTTGGTATTATGAAACAAATGTAATTTTGGCGTGAACTGATTGCTATCAGACCCTAACCAAATGCTCCAAAGCTGGGATCTCAAACACCACTGACCTACAGGTTTTCAATGTTTCCCTGCCCCAACGCACCTGATTCAAATGAATGGGTCATTGTGCAGAACTTGACAACAAGTTGATGCATCCATGTAATTTGATTCAGGTGTTTTGGAGCAAGGAAGCATCTAAAACCTGCAATACAGTGGCCCTTAAGTGCCAGAGATTAACTGTGCTGTGTTAGGTTTAACTTAATTAAAGACAGTTATCCCAACTATGTCCTCCGGACCTCCCAGATAGGTGACAGCTCCACTAAAACCTGTTGATAGAATTGCAGAGCTCCACCTCAGTCTCAAGTTGTCATTAAACCACAGGAAACTCCTCTGACGGGCAGTGGCTGAACAAGGATCAGCAGTTAACAATGTGGCAGTCAATGCACCATTTTGGGAAAGTAACAAAAGCAAACACACCTAAGGCGGGTTTTATGGATCCTAAGCCCTAAATAACCACGTCCACTAAGCTGGAGAAACAGAGGAAGGGGGATGAGTGTGTGAGAAACACAGAGGCGAGATGGATGTTGCTAAGAGAATGGAGTGTTACAACAGAGATGATGAGAAGCAGAGAGAAAAAACAAGCTTTGAGAGGCAGATGAGGATGACAGAAAAAAAAAAAAGGGGGGGGGGGGGGGGGTGAAAAGAGAGAGGAAAAAAATCACGCCTTTTTGAACGAAACAACGTGGCAGGATCACAGAGCTGTTTTTCGTTCACACTTCTCTTCATTCGCAAA
>JBBBVU010000005.1:12164106-12176003 GCA_037177055.1 Atherinosoma microstoma
CACACACACACACACACACACACACACACACACACACACACACACACACTCTAGAGAATATTTAGTTTTCTCCTAGACAGGTTTATATATATATATATATATATATATATATACAATGTATATTTTATCAGATATGGCTGAAAAAGTAGTGTGTAATCTTTGGTCTTTGGAGACATGCTTTTCTTTCAGTCGTATTTTTCACAAACTGTGTCCTTGAGTGTTTTATGTCTTTAGTTGAAGTGGCCCTTACCAGACAACAGAGTATTTTTAGATGTAATGCCCCTAAAATCAAGAGCATGACCACTTCACTACTTAATCTAATAAAGAGGTGGCTGTTTAATGCCATAATTGGAGCACATGAGCAAACACCTTCTCTTCAATTAGCTCTCTTATGCAGTCATTAAATTTCACCCTATTCACCCTGGTGGAATGTCTCAACAGTCTGCATTTACTGAGCCTGTGAGGTATAAAATGATGTTTGAATACCCGCTGGCTATTGTGTAATAAATGCCACACCAGCTGGACCACATAATAAACATTGGATGATATTGCCTAGGAGATCACTACATGCTTTCTTTGCCATTCTACTGCGATTCATGTAAATTCAAACCTCAATACAAAAACACTTCTTTGTGCATTGCAGATTGACTTTTTTCTAAGACAATGTACTCTTAACAAATGCACAGTCCATAAAGGTTCCCACAGCATTAATGTAGAGCGTAAATAAATAATTATATAAGCGGAGCATAGTGACACACAATACATGCTGCTGCCGCAGCAGCAAATAGAGTGCCCTTTTAATTATGCAGGAGACATCCGAAAGCAACAGCACTCCTCACACTCTGGGAAGCAGTTCAGTGAATACACCATATTAGAGACTGTAACAGACAGAGCAATGGAAGAGAAGGGAAAACCGTAAAAGGGGAATGAAATGATTCAAGAGTAGAAAGAGCAAGAGGGAGGGTAGAGGGGTTATAAAGAGATGAGAGTGGAGATTAAAAAAGAAACTACAGCCAGGGAAAAAAAACACAAGGCGGAGAGTGCCATTGTAAGGGGTACGATGTAGCAGAGGAAGGAGAGAAAGGTAGCATGGGTGATGAAAGGAGGCAAAGATGTTTTATGCATCTTGAAAGGAGAGTTTGAAAATGAATGTCTGCAATGAGCATCTAATATAAAAACATGAAGAGAGTAACAATATCTAAAGGGGGGAAAAAAGGAAAACAGAATGACAAAAAGGGCAAGTGAGTAAGTTGCACTCCTGAATTCTAAGAGTAGTGCTGAATCCAAGCAAAGGAAAGATCAATAATTCATTAGACTTTAATATACACGGATATTGTTCTTTTTCCTGCAAAACAAAAATCAGCTTGTTTCATCAAGTTTTAACTTCACCTAACGGTGCAAAATTATCTATCAAGACTCTATCCATACAAGCATACATTTCCTGTTATTTAAATATAAAATCAAACTGTAACTTCTAAGTGTGCAAACAGGAAAAAAGGAAACTATTTCTCAAGGGGAAATGGAAGAAAAGTGTTTGCCGAAGAATGGATGTAATACGAGCTAGAGGGTGGAGGACAAGCAGGTGGCAGACTTTTGTATACAGGCAAAAAGATAAGCATGTACGTGACTCTCAGGCACAGTAAGGGAGGTAATATATAAATGCCCACTTATTCTGCTGGGCCAATGAATTCATGCACACCTTGAAGCAAAAAAGCATGTTAATATAACCCTCCATGCTGGGAATTTCTGCTCAAGCAGATTTTCTAAGACTGACCGGCAAAGATTGCAAAGCTGCATAAAAATAGCGTTTTTGTTTTTTAGTTTTCTTTTTTTACTTTTTCTCCTGCTTTCACAAGAAAAAAAGGCAGCCTTGTCACAGACAGAGGGCAGGTCATGGCTTGACATAACTAAAGGCGGGGGGCCGCTAGCCCCCGCCAGGCTCTCCTTTGGGATAAAATAACTGCAAACCAAATCCTTATGTGAGCTGCCTGCAACACTGACACACATTTGCCAAGCTGTGACACCCCTGACGGAAAAGGCAACTTCGACACATGTTGAGATGAAAGTAAAAAGTTGGGCATTTTTGGTCGAGAGGTAATAGTATCCCTACCCAAGCTTATCTAAACCTCTCTCTTTCCTTTCAATATTACATGTGAATGGCACTCCAAACCAAAACAGATCAATACCGCTAACTTGACACACATTAGCACCATAAAGGCAACAAGACTACTGAGACTACCACTGTCAGAAAGCATTATGGTGAAGAGAACACTGAGAGGAAGAAGCAGAAGACATTTAAGAGTGGTAGAGTGAAACAAAGGAACATTGAGATGTGTCTTCTTACCTGTTTGTTGTACTTGTTGATAGTTTGAGTGCTGTACTCAGAGCAGTGGTCAGATCCAAGAGAAATGTTATCTCCGGTACCAACAAAGGTATTGGCAGGGGGAAGGTCCTGAACTGCCTGGTGCTTTTTCCCAGCTGTTGGTGACTGTGGGTGAAGCTGAACAGTGGGTAGCGGTGAACTGGACTTGTAGTGCCGCGCCAGGTCTGGGCTCCCCGGCCCACCGTTGACTGAACGGTAGCGGCCCATGCCAGGACTGTCCGACAGCTTCTCGTTGACGCCATCATAGCGCTGCCCATTGGGTTTGGAGGCCTCTACGGTAACAATACTACTGTAGAGAGGCTGTTTGGACTTCTGTTTCTTCTTGTCTTTCTTGGGCTTCTTGGATTTGTCATGTTGCTGTGGCGTGAAGAAGTCTTCATGATCTTTCTTCCCAGCCTCATAGCCATTCTTATTCTTTGGACGGCAGTAACGGGCCATGACAACAACAAGAATGATGAGAATAACAGTCATGATGCCTGAAACTACTCCAATTACTATGCTTAAGCGCTGTTTGCTTAGATCATAGTTGGGGTCCCCGGCAATGTTAGTGTTAAGAGATGTGCTCAGGCTCTTTGCCACCTGGGCATCTACTATCGTAGAATTGGAAAGAGTCTCATTAACATACACATGAACAAGCGTGGTGGTGCTCTGTGAAGGCTGCCCACTATCATTCACCTGGACTACCAGTCTGTGGAGGCCGTAGTGTTTCTGCTCAAGCTTCGCCATCAGTGAAATGACCCCAGTGCCTCCATCAATCTCAAACAGCTTGAAGGGGTTGCCCCCAATAATGCTGTAGTTCAGGTCTGCGTTGATGCCGGTGTCTGTATCAGTAGCTACGACCGTTCTGACTACTGTTCTGATATTACTGGAGGGAGGAAGGAGGGTGTAAGAGCTGTTTATTGGAAAAGTGACTGTTGGTGCATTGTCATTTTCATCCATGACAAAGAGTGAAACTGTGGCTGTGGCAGATCGGGGAGGGTCCCCACCATCCACAGCTTTAACACGGAATGTGTACGTAGTTTTCTGCTCTCGATCAAAGGACAGGGTGGAGAAAATAGTCCCAGTTTCATTCTCAATGGAGAATATGTCTTCCTCTTCCTCAATAAAAAGACCCATCTCTGCATTTTGGCCTTTATCTGCATCAATCACTGTAACCATGCCAACTGGGCTGTTTGGATCGAGGTTTTCTTTCACATAGAAGGTGAACACATCCTGCATGAACTTTGGCTCATTGTCATTCTTATCCGCCACAAGGACAACCACAGTTGCAGAACCCTGAAGGGTGTTTATACCCTTATCTTTAGCAATCACTTTGAATTCGTAGCGCTCTGTTTGTTCTCTATCCAGGATGGTGTTTACTCGGATGTCTCCACTGTCTGCATCAATAGAGAAAATCCCATTTACTGATGAGTCTAGGGAATAAGCTATTTCAGCATTCTTCCCACTATCTGCATCAATGGCCGCCACTGTTGTCACCCTCTCGCCAGGGGCATTGTTTTCAGGGAACGACACCTCTACTACATTCTGACTGAAGATAGGAGGGTTGTCATTAGTGTCGCCCACTTTGACGATAAGAGAGTTATTACTTGCCAGGCTAGGGCTTCCGGAGTCCACAGCCACTATGACCACATTGTATTCCTGTGTGGCTTCATAGTCCAGTGGTGCAGACGTGTGCAGGAAATACTTCTTTTTATTCTGCTCGCCCTCCATCTCACTGGCTGGTTTGAGCTGAAAAGGCACATCTCCTACCACTGTGCAGGTAACTATGCCATTTTCTCCCTGATCACGGTCTGATACCTGAACTAAGGCAATGGGTGTGTCCACCACCACATCCTCAGCCACGTTAGCCACTCCATCTTTTAGAAAAATGCGTCCAATTTTTCGGATTTCAATAGAAGGGACATTATCATTCTCATCCTTGATGTTTAACACCACTGTGGCCTTGTCCATTTTGGGTGGCTGGCCTCGGTCACGGGCCATTACTGTGAATCTCAGTTGACTCACTTCTTCACGGTCAATGCGGTGCAACACACTCAGCCACCCTGTGCTCTCATCCAACCTCAGCAGCCTCCTTACTGACTCTGTGGCTGCCCCAAACACATACTCGATTTGACCATTAACCCCCACGTCTGCATCAGCCGCTTTAAGCTGTAGTATGGGAGCGCCAGGGGAGCTGTTCTCTGCTAGGTCGGCTTCATACACACTCTTCTCAAACCGAGGGCTGTTGTCATTCACGTCAGTGATCATTACCCTCAAAATGGCCTGTGAGGAGCGAGGAGGATCTCCACCATCCCTAACGCGCAACGTGAGCTCATAGGA
This sequence comes from Atherinosoma microstoma, assembly GCA_037177055.1. NCBI lineage: Eukaryota > Metazoa > Chordata > Actinopteri > Atheriniformes > Atherinidae > Atherinosoma > Atherinosoma microstoma. Next base: position 12,168,809 of record JBBBVU010000005.1, read on the forward strand.
GTCTCTCTGTTCTCTATCAAGGGCCCCTTTAATGATGAGTTGAGGCTGCTTCTCTCCATCAGTAGTGTCAGCAACTTGTAGTTCAAAGACACTGCTCCTGCTTGCTCCTTCCTCAAATCTCCTCTTCCCAGAGTATGGATCCCCAGAAGACCCCAAGCGCCTTGAGTTCTCCCCATTGTCCTGAATAAGCTCGTATCTCTCTATTCCATTCCTGCCAAAATCTCTGTCTGTGGCTGTGGGCAGCAGATAAAGAGTTCCAATGGGTCTGTTTTCCTCCACAGACAGAGTCAGGACAGGGGAAGGAAAAGACGGGGTGTTGTCATTTATATCTAATATGATGACTTTTCCTTCAAAGAGGTCGACCCAGCTCTGCGCTGGTCCAATCACGGACACTTCAAAATCTATAAAACACTCATTTTCGTCAAAGATCATTTGGCACTGCTGTAATTTCTCGCGGTCTATCCGCCTGTCATTGGTGGTCAGCTCACCTGTCATGTTGTCTATTTTGAAAAATTCTGAGCCGGATTCAAGAGTGAAAGTCACCTCACCGGACCCGGCTACAATGCCCAAGTCGCCGGCTACGTTGCCGACTCTGACATCCGCGGGTCCCTCCTCAGCTAAGCGGTAGCGGAGCACTTGCTTGGCAGCGGGATGATGCACAAGCTGCAGGATGAGCATGCAATAGTACAAACAGTCCACTGCACCAGTAGTCCTCATTGTTCACCCTCGGGGAAAAAATGCCCAGTTATTATGAAAAAAAGTGTCAAAAAAATAATCACAAATGGAAAGTCTGAATATCTGAGGGAAATGTTGTTTTCATTAAGAGCAAAGCTCTTTGCTTCGGGATGCGTGAGACTTCATCCTTCGGACGACTTCTCGCTTCTGCTGCAGTGAAAAGCAGCAAGTGCACGGGGCTTTCCTCTCTCCTCCGTCTCCTTCGGAGCTGGATGTTAGTTTCTCTTACCTTTATTTATTTATCATAAACAGGAAAAAAGGGTTACACGCCAGAGGGACTCCGTGCGCTTCGGACGGTGCCTCAAATGTTTGAATGTCACGCGCGTCAAAGCCAAAACGTTATAGTCCGATCATCACCAAGAAAGTAAATTCAGTCCATGTCGCTCCGTTTTTCTCACAGTTTGTGGAATCTCCTTATTTTTGGGGGTGAGGCTGCACTAATCCTCTGTCCGATGTTATGTCCACGGATGTCAGAGAATCATTTAAATGCCCGCGCAGTTTCCAAACTCATCCCACTGTGAGTGTGGACCGCGCGGAGCTCGTCAACTCTCTAATCTCGAGGATATGCAGCAGATTACCTGTCCGGTTTCTTATTCTGCTCTCTTCCTCCAAGTCACTTGCAACAAGCAGAATGGCACAGCTATCTCTGTCTTTCTCTCTCTCTCTCTTTCCTTTTACGAACAAAGTCCACAACCCACGAACCACGGGTTGCATTCAAATGAAAGAATAGAATAGAAGACAATAAAAAGTAATGAGTACATCCGACGTATTTTTTTTTTCTCTGTTAGGAAATGACGGTTGAATTCCTTACTCTGTGCAGCCTGTTCAGCCTGCTCTCTCACCTGCAGACGCGCCGCATGTGTTGGCAGCCCCTATCTGCAGCACTCTGAGAGGGATTCACAAATGATATTGCAGTCTCTCTCTCCCCCTCTCTCTCCATCCCCCCTCCCTCCAAGCAGCGCACGTAAACAGGGTCGGACTTGGTCTGGATCGCCGGGTTAACAGGCCGGCAGACAAAATTTCTCAAAAAGTAACAAGAGGAGAAATATGCATTTATTCATCTTTTCCACCTGAATTCAGTCAAGAGGTGGTTTGACACTTATTACACCAATGTATGACGCTCCCGTGGGTGATATGGCGCAATGTCACATAAAACCACTACTGTGTGTGTTTTCCACTATTATAGTCTTTGCATAATAGAGACTGAAGTTAATGCGTTCTTGCCTTAAGTGATTCATCGTGTAAGACAACTTTTACGCACTGAGGGCAACACAAGTTGTGTGTTTAATATGACTCAGCTACGAACGTCTGCCAAGCAGAGAGATGGGACGGGGCAGTGCTATGCGTGCACTGCTGTGGTTTCCCTGTTTTAACTACCATCTGAATGCGTGTGGTCGCCTGTGGCAGCACGCGAGTTCTCCGGCGCGGTGGGCTTCCTGTCTCTTCAAGCCCTGCGCTCGGTCCACTCAGCATCCAGGAATTAGGCACCGAGGTTATTAATTAATTTGCATAAATAGAAATGAAGACTGCCCCCCCTCAAACACACACACTTGCATCCCTCCCTCCTCTTGTGAAACCATACGATCTTGGCGAGGTTTTGTTTTTCGGCCACTGCGCAAACTGCCTCATGTAAGGTTAGATTGCGCCCTGTGCGTTTTACAACAGTTGTCATTCACGCGCTTGTGTTGAGTAGATTTTTAAAGACACCTCCAAGTCATGCTCCACAAGCACGTTTAAATCCATCCGTGGGCGCGCGCAGTATAAGGTTATAAAATTGGTGCATTTGCACATTAAGGTTTTCAATGCTTAAGGTGGATTCATCTATTCTCTGCAGCATGTATGCGCATTTTCACTGCTGAGCAAAATAAATAATGATGGCATTACCTTTTGTAATGCGTGCGCATGAGGATTCCCCCAACTTTGAATTGCTCTCTTCTTGTTATAGCTATAGGGACAGCGCGGCGCTGTGTGTTTGTGTGTAAAATTATACAGTGAGTGAGCTTAATGAGTGAGTGAAGGAATGAGGGACAGTAAGATAGGAGGAAGAAGAGGAGGCAGCCAGTCTCAGCAGCTGCACCTTTCACAGACGGCAGACTAAATTCCAGAACTGACTTTATCCTTGCTTACGAGCGCCCTCTATCGACACAAAATAAACTCAAACCCCACTCAAAATGCTTTGGTAATAGTAAAGCAGAGGGAGAGAAGGTGAATCAAGGCATGTTGCACATGTGCTCCACGATGCTTTATTTTCATCTTTGTTCCCTGTTTTTCAAAATAAAGATTCTTAAGTTTTCTTCAAAATATGATAAATTATTCAGCTTACATTTGATTTTGTAGCTGATGTTAAAGATTCACATTCAGTTAAGTTCAGAAATATGTGCACACAGGCAGAGTTTTGTTATTTTAGCTGTTTACTTCAAATTATACAATTGATATGGACTAAAAGTGCAAACTCTAAGCTTTAATTTGAGATAATTTCCATCTAATCTGTTCAGCTCCTCGAAACATAAGATCATTTTGTTTCTGTGGTTGAAATGTAATTTCACAAATCAAGTGAGAATCAAGTTTCCTCAAGGAGTTGAAGCTTCATATGTTGTACTCACTGTCTGTCATCATGATCATTATATTCTACAACATAATTCCAATTTTTAATAAAAGTTGGGACACTGTAAAATGTAAATAAAACCAGAACAGGGCGATTTTTTACCATTGTGTAGCATTCCCTCTTGTTTTAACAACTGTTTGTAAATATCTGGGAAATAAAGAGGCCAGTTGCTGGAGTTTTAGGAAAGGAATGTTGTTCCATTCTTGTCTGATGGTTATTTTAGTTATATAAAGGTTTTCTATTGCCGAAAGGTCTGGTCTCAGGCAGACCAGTTCACCAGACTCCTCCAGACTATGAAGTCATGCTGTTGTAATAGTATGTAGCTTATAATTGTCTTGCTGAAATATGCCTTTATATTGTCTGGATGGGAGCTGTGTTGCTCTAAAACCACAATGTAGTTGATATTGTACATCAAAGATGGTGGGATCTTCAAAGTCTTTACAATTTTTAAGAAGATTTTTTTTTAAATTGTTCCAAATTTTACGAATTTAGTTTGTTGCAGATTGGTGAAACTCTGCCCAGCTTTATGACTAGGGTCTGCCTCTTTGAAATGCTCCTTTTATATCCTGTCATGTTACTGACCTGTTGCCAATTAATCAAATTGTTTGACCAATTCTTTTTGATTTGTGCCAATAACTTTTCCAGCCTTTTGTTGCCCCTGCTACAGTGTTTTTAAGATGTGTTGCTGCTATCAAATTCAAATTATTTTTTTTCCATGAAATGGTGAAATGATCAGTTCCAACATTTTTTTTATGATTAACATTTTATTATTTTCACATTTATACAACAATACAACATACACATTCCCCCCTTGACCCATCTGAATCCGGCTTAACACGTCATCACCAGATTCTGCTGTACTGACACACTGGCATCCATTTCAAAAAATAAAACAGTAATAATACTAACCATAAGACACAAAAAATAAAGACAGCATCAATGAAACTAACAATAATAGATCCACAAGTACAAATATATGCGCGTACAGTAAGACAAGAAATAATAAATACATAAAAGTTTAGTCTCTTAACACTTACACTTATATCTTCAGCTCATCCCATTTTTTACTTTTATTTTTTTCAGATTTGGAGCTGAACCTTGCTCATCTATTCCCCTTAGATCAGTCCCAAAACAATAAATCATTAATGGTGCAGTGTTTGATTTTGAATGTACTCAAAGTTGTTTTATAGGAAGGTATGGGCTGTCTCCTCAGGAACTTATTCAACAGTAAAGTAAATAAAAGGTCTGAAGTTGATTCCAAATATGGAATCTGTTGCTGTGAAATATGTGGTCAAAGGAAGCTTTGGATGTTACTGAGACAGACCTACAACAAAACAAATCATCACAGAGAAAAGAAAGAAGGAAAAAAGAACAGTAGGAGAGGCCAAATCAACAGTTTGATGCGTTCTGAAAAAAAAATCACTGGTGAGCTCTGCAACATTCTAAGACATGTGATCATAAGGCATAAGTTTCTTGCACAGTAAAGGGAAAAAAGGCTCACAACCAAACCAAGTGAAGAACATTCTCCAGGAGGTAAATATGTCATTAATAAAAATGTAAGAATACCCCCCCATTCTTTGGACAGATTAAATCTAGATCAGCCTGTGGCAGAATGATGGATAGGGGAAAGTAATGTCGTGAAATGGTGATGTAAATATCACCTTGAAGACATGCAGAGTTAGTGTGATACAACAGACATCCGTGTCTTCCAATGGGACAGGATCGCCAGTGTTTATTAATGATGTGACTGAAAACAGAAGCAGACAGAACATTTCTGAGGTGTAGGAGACATACTGTCTGCTCATATTCAGCCAAATACAGTAAAACTGGTCAGACAGTGCTTCAAAGAAGAGATGGACAATGACCCAAAAGTCACAGTGAAGGATACTTTGAAAGGTTTAAAGGTAAAGTGGTAGGACATTCTGCAATGTCCTTTCTAAGTGGTCTGATTTCAAACCAATCAAGCTGTACTTAACTTGCTGAAGACAAATATAAAGGCAGAAACACACCACAAAAAAAAAAAAGAAAATCATCTGAAGACAGCTGCAGTAAAGGCCTGGCAAGGCTTCACAAAGGAGGAAAGCCAGTCTTTGCCGATGTTTTGTGTTCATTGCGTGCAGAGGATCCTCAACAAAGTTTTTACAATGAATGCTTTATTTATGTTTATGTTAATTTGATCAATTACAAATAAACCCCTGAAAAAAAGCTGCAAATCCTAAACACTCACTGCAGTTTGTGTTTGAATACTCTCGATGCAGTCGTCTCTTTAACCCCATATTCATTATACAAGTGCGTGTTTTGGGTGAACGTAACCATCAGGCTATAACAAGCTCAGTTTTCTTACTTGTAAGTGTGATGGCCCTAAAATAAAAGGAACATTATCTCATTGTCAACCATCTTTTGTTGGAAATCTCTTTTCTGTAACCAGTCTGCGCCCGCTGGATCGAACAAGAACAGAGCAGAAATGATAACTCTGTAGCCTGAGGCTGTTGGAATACACAGATACAGAAAAGTGAAATGAGCATGCAGGTGTTTCTGAGAATGCATTTACCATCAAAACCAGGAAGATCGAGGCTCAAAATTGTCTCTGACAATCATGATCATGGTTGTGCGTAACTTGCTCTCAAGTGGATGAGTGGCCGCAGATGATGCAAAGGAAAGCACTCATCAGTGAAAATGAGGTGTTTTGAAAACGAGATGCTAAAAAAAGTGACTCATCCTCCCACGCTATGACTGATCCTGATTAAAACAACTTCTGATCAGAGATGATATATCCTTCTTTTTTTTTTTTAGCCCCCCAAAAAAGTAATTTTCTGACTAAACTCTTTGCATATAATGCAAATGTCAAGTCATGGCTGAATTCCAAAATGGCTTTAGCCTCAGAGAACTCATCTTAAAAGGTTTACATCTTTTCAGTATTTTTGCTTCTTTTGCTCACTCCCCATGGACAGTCTAGAAACATTAATGAAATGTGGGAAGAGAAAATGAAAAACTGAGATGATTGCACAGTCTGCTGAATTAATGCTTTCCATTTCATAAACATAATACAGGCAGCAAAGTCTGCCTGTCCTTATTTACATTTTACACTGGTTAATGCTTATTGTAGTGTTGTGACACTGCGCAATAGATTTGCAATTATGTTGGCTGTCAACATGAAATTACACCTTTGTTGCCCAGTGATGTGAGGATTGTAGTATTCAGATGATTGGATGTACTGCCAAAGCACAAAAATGCACCTTATTGTTATTACAGGTTTAACCCATTGATTTGACACATTTTGTCAACAGGGCTCTCCCTGGGAGAGCTATTTAAATCCTAACCATGTAACAGCCATTGTACCATTTCATTATTCTTTAATATGCAGCAAAGGAGCATTTATATTCTATCTGCTCCTTTCCTCTCAGAGCTTTCCCTAAATTCACCACAGACTGTGTGAAAAAGAGAGTGTGCGCTAACAAATGCTGCAGGTCAAAATTATTACCGGTGTACACTAAGTGGTCACACTAAGTCCGCTCACGTTGGGTTGCAAAACAGCTAATATGCAGCAAAAGCTGTGCTGATTCTTTAATGGTGGATATAAAAGCAGAATAATGTATGGAAGCACAGACAAGAAGGCAGAGTGGAAATAGTTGCGATGTATGAGATGTGCTATATTTATCTGCTGGAGAAGTCTATTTACACCTAGGTAGGAGACTTTTGGCAACAGTGTTTTATTCACACCTGCAGAGAGAATACACACAATTTTGTTGAATTGCTCACTGACTGTGAAGGAACCAGTCAATTTATTCAAGCTTCATGTGATTATAAGACTGTTGTGGAGTTTTCTTATAAAGAGAAGAAAAACACAAGAAAAAA
>JBBBVU010000005.1:12198713-12208752 GCA_037177055.1 Atherinosoma microstoma
TGAATGTGAAAATGTCAACATCTAGCACAAGTTGGAGTGTCCCATCAGGTGATAAGAAAAAGAACGATATAATTCTGTTTCCTTATTGATGACAATAAGTTACAAGCATGCCCTCTATGTATCTGGTACCATGCTACTGCTAATAGCTTATGTCATGAAATTGTTTTTCGTGACCTGTGGACTCAGACATAATCGGATGAAGTGAGAAGAAGAGGAAGATGAAGAGGGAGAGGTAGTTAAAGCAGAGGTAGCGAACCTGTTGGCACTGCAAGAGGAAAATCCTGTGCTGTAATCGGAGCTTTTCCACTGTAGGCTAACAGATTAGCCGTCCCTGCCATAGCAAGTAACAGTAAATTATCCGTCCAAACGGGAGGATAAAGTAGCTGCTGGACTCTCGTGCCCTGTTTCTAACATAACACTAAAATAAACTTCACTGTTAGACTGAATTAACTTACCTGTCCAGCAGAAAATTGCATCCTCCACGTCAGTTTTCATGTCCCTCTCTCTGATGAATGATCTCCATATGGTAAACAATACGCTGATGTAAACTCTTGTTCTCTCCCGGTTATTAATCCTTTTTTCTTTTATCGATTATTTTTCCTCCCTCTCGCAGGCAAAGAGTATGAATGGTCCTCCATTTCAATGGAAAACAGCAAGTGGAATGGTTCACGGTCAGCTAGGGATTCACTGCTAAAACGCGTAGGCCCAATAAGTTTGTCCTCTTTCGCCTACTGTATTCAAAGAAGGCAATGCAACATGGCAGCTTTCAGTTGTGTACGCCGCCACCTATGTATTTATAAATATCTCATTCTAAGCTACGAGAACACTTTCATTTGGATGTGATTGTGATTAGACTAAGATAAAATACGTATTTATGAAAGCAACATTGATTTTTGCAAATATAGCCAAATTACAAGCCAAATTAGTTACACACTGTACCTTTAACATTATTTCTGTCTCCAAAAATTGTCCAAACTTAAACCTGAGATCACAGTAATCAACCTCCAACCAGACATAATTCTTTTGTCAAAGTCCCATAGGTGTCACAATGTGCAAAGACAGAGGACCCCAAATGCAGGCTAAATGTAGGTAGTGATATTTTAATTAGCCCAAAATCAAACAGAATACTACAGCCCAAAAACAAACAACCCTAAACAACACACAACCCTCAACAAAACAAGACAATGAACAAGCAACAGAAACCAAGGGGTATACATACACAGAAAACACAATGAGGCACAGATGGAGTGAATGAACAAATTAGACCAGGTGAACTAATGAACAGGAAGTAACCTGAAAACAATGCACAAGGACAAAAACAGGAAACCAAACTAAACTGAACATGACAAACAAACCAAACCCCCTATAACTGTGTCAATAGGTGTGTTTTTTCATTGAGTTAACTGTCCCTCAGGAAGATGCCATAGGAGACACTTATGAGCACAAGAAGCTGCGCTATACTGACTTAGTAGTTCAAGCTAAAGTGAGAGGATGGAAGTTGGAGGTGCTCCCAGTGAAGGTAAGCTATAAAGCAGAGGTGTCCTCAAGGGCCACTATCCTGCAGGTTTTTGTACTTTCCCTGCTCCAACACACCTGATTCAAATCAAATGGATAAAACAGCTTCTTGTCCACTACTTTAGAATGGTCCATTCATTTCTGTCAGGTGCGTCGGAGCAGGGAAACAACAAAAACCTGCAGGATAGCAGTGAGGACCGTAGTTTGATACCTGGGCTGTAGAGGCTTTGTTGTGTGCTCCACCACAAGGCTGGAATTTGGGATCAGGGGGCAGGTTCAGGGAAGGGCAGTTAAGCAGTTAGCCAATACAACAGAAAGAGTAGGTCACTGGCTGTGGTTGAGGGGAAGGGATGCCATCTAGGCTCATAGGTGATGCGGTTGAGCAACCACTTGACACACACCCAGGTCTGATCAGTGATGGGAAAAGACTATATCTCAAAGCAGTTCATGCTTTCAAACAGAATAAATTATCCATATAACAAAGAGGAGTCAGATGTGCGTGCTTGACGTTGGAAGTTGCCCACAGCCTTAAAGTTTTGCAATAATGTATTCTTTCTAGGTCACAGTAGGAGCTGACCAATTCAGGGTCGTCTGTCTTGTAGCTCAGGTTATTCATTGCCCCTTAAGTTTGCTTTTGGCCATGAACCTTGAGGTGTGACCAATGAAAAAAGATCTTGAATGCTGTTGGCTGAAATTACTTTAATCTCTAGGTTTGGTGCTCTGTGAAATCAGTGTTTTTAGTTTAGAACTCAAGGAAGAGCTTAAAGCAGACCAGTTGAAGTGGTTTGTGCATCTGATAAGGATGCCTCTGGGATTAGCAGGCGTGACCATAAAGATGGATGCCCAGGTGGACAACCTGTGGCATTATATCTTAGTTGTCAAGAGATCCTCCTAAAGGGCCTTTACTGGAAAGTTACTGGCGACATGGGTACAGGGTATATCTGCTCCATATAATACTACTGAGACCCTGAAATGAATTCAATTGTTTGAAAAGTGGATGGATAGATGGATTGAGTTTATGTGGATGTCTCAGTGGTATATCCTTACTCCTCTACATATCTATTTCTTCATTTTTTGCTCCTAAGATAAATTCAAAATCCACAATGTTGAAATAGTCCTTTAAGATATGATTTCTCAGCCTTTGTGATTCCGTTTCTTACCCTCTGTAATGAAATAATATGTAGAAAAAAGTAACATTCTGTCACCATTGGCTGAATAAATAAAACAAGAACCTCTAATGTCATATAATCTTGTCCGCAAAAAGGGGGGAGCCTGAAAAAAAATACAGGATAAGACATTTTTATGGGGTTATACATTCTCCTATCTCCCCACCAGCACACCTCACATGATATAGCTTCATATCAGTGAGTGTCACACTCCCACCCTAAAAAAAAAAAAAAAAAGGGGTGGGGGGCATAGCTCTCCTCAATACAACATCCTCACATCCTCTTCATCTTGTCTTTGACACACGAACATATTACTGGGGGAAAAAAGGTGGCAGTGGGGGTAGCATTTCATTCACATGTATCTCTCAGCCTGACCTTCAGCCATGATGGAGTGAAAGAAGCTGAATGAGGATGAATGGCAGGCACGGTCAGGCTGGGAACCAGAACTCCTCTGCCTGAGTCGCAGTTTCAATGAGGCCATGATAGGGTTAGCATTAATAACATATATCCAATCAATGTAAATCAATGTTGTCATACACAAAATAGATTTATTGAGTTTCTATTAATATTCCCTTAATGACATGCATTGCTACATGAACATGTATAACAAATAGAAATGCAACAGGAATTAGCAAACAACAACCCCCAAAGCCTCTAAATACCTCTTGGAATGATCTTCCAAATTCCTTGAAAAACTGAGCAGTTTCTGGAACGTTTAGCTGCGAAAACTGCACAAGTGGTTCTCACATCATGTGTTGAGTTATTTCCCCTTCAAGTGAATGATTTTTCTATAAAGTTAATACATTTGAAAACAATGATTTTTACAAGTATTCTCCTTTATTTTTAAGGATTGATGGAAACCCCAATTTTACTTCAAACATGAATGAAAAAATATCAGGATGAATTACAGGGAAATTGTTTCTTAAAGTAGGGCATAAACAGTGATTTTTATAGCTTAACAAGATGCATGTTTCTTTCTCAGGTTCTGCTTGTGCGTGATCTTGGAAGAGAAAACCTTGCACTGAATCTCAAGATATGATTAAGTGGAGTTTGTGGTAGTCTGTGTATTTTTAATTTTACTATTGTTTACTAGGGATGGTCATATCAATATTTTGGAGTCGATAATTCAATACCAGCTAGTCAAAGTATCGTAATCTATACTTTTTTGAATATCGAGATGCCACTCATAATAAAACATGCCATTTGTTTTCAAAAAGCAAAAAAAAAAAAAAAGGCACGCAAAGCCTAGCCACTGTGTATTCTTTCTGTGTCACATTATTATGGCAACCTATCAGATGTCATGATGATGACTGCTACTATTAGTGATGATGTTTTGTTTTAATATTTTACTGGTTTGATGCAGGTTATTGCGCATTGGGATTTATTATATTTATCACATAACTATTATGTGTTTTATTTTCCATTGGAGTTGTGAATAATCTTATATTACTCTGTAAATGAATTATTCTGTCATTTTAAAAATGTATTTTCCAAAACGCTATAAAATCCAAATAAAAAAAAAAAATTTGACATGCCATTTTGCTGCGTAGTGAACCTACTCACTGTTCTATCAACATTTCATGCCAAATCCCTATATTTAATCATTTAAAATGTACTGGAAAATCCAGTTCCTCATTCAAACCAATGGATCGTCTAGGTATAAAATGTAATTTTCCCAAAACTGTTAAAATGGATATATAGCGTTTTGCAAAAGAACTCTTTAAATATTTATTTAATATTCAAACCTTATCATTCAAGGGGCAAAAAAGTACATGTATCAGTATTGGTATTGATATTGGTATCGCTGAAAAAGTATCATAACCTAATGGTATTGTATCAACAAGAAAAATGTAGGTTTTGGTCATTCCTATTGTTTCTTTAATGAATCATGTCTTCACCAATTGTACACTTGGAATGGCTATGACTGTTGGTTTGAATTCAACTGAATTTGAGTTCAAACACTTTATTCCTCCCCAAAGGGCAATTTGTAAAGAAGAGCCACAGCTAGCAACAGGATAAAGGGAGGGAGAAGAGAAAATGTCTAAGGAAGGCACAATCAAAATGTCATGACTGATCAAACATACGCTGGGAGTAAATTCCTGGGAGTAAATTTAGCCTATATAATCCCAACAACAGAGTTTTTTGACATGGCATTTCAATCTATCATATAGATAATGCAAAATAACATCCTAGAGCTCTTTTTTTTATTTTTGTATTTGGTGCTATTCTGTGAACTGTGGCTCCTGTAGCTCGGACATCACAATCCAAAATCTGTGCTAACAGTTCAAGGGGTGTTGAATTACAAGCATGATTACCTTCAAGTAAGTTAATTACCTTGTTAGTAGGTTATTTGCAGCTTAAACAGTTCTTCTATGCTCACAAATCCACGGTGAATTGCTAATGCTGGACTTCCTTTTTCAATTTGATTTGCTCTTTTTTTGACTTGGAAAATCAACTGACTGCATCTGTTTAGAAAGTTTCACATCACTGATAGATTACTCGCAAAACATGTTTCAGATGTTTTGTCATCCTGGTGTTGAAATGATAGATTCGTTAGGTGACCACTGCAAAAATATTTTGGGCTGTGGTGCAAAATATTAAATATAGTTAAGTCATTGAGCTTGCAGTCCATCATACACTGACTATTGACCTTTCTGGTAGTAGTGACATGGTTTCAGATGCAAATGCATGCAAATTCCAGAGAAACAATTTGTACTGTTGATTCTATCATAGTGCCCATGCATGTTTGGGGTCTCTCCAGGTAGTCCAGCTTCCCCCCTACAATCTCAAAGCATGCATGTCAGGTTAATTGTGTTTTAATTCACCTTAGGAAAGAGTGTGAGGGATTGTTTGTTTAGTTTGTTTCCATGTTGGCCTTGTGATGGACAAGCACCCTGTCCAGAGTGTATATTGCCTCACGCCTAATAGCAGCTGGTATAAGATGGATTAAATAGGTATAACCTTTGAGCCTCTGGTTTTTAGGCGGGAGTCTTGTTGGCTTCTCTAACAGTCTCTGATGAAATCCACAAACCAAGAAATTAGAGAATAAATCTGGTGAGTTGAAGCTGTTTGTGTCTTAGAACATGAGATGGAGAGATTGGCGGGCTTGGGAGAGACTACAGGCAGGTGAAATCAGCCTCGGACGACGTCACCGGTTGGTGAGCTGTAAGATCGCCATTGGATGGCATTGATGCTTGGAGTGGCGCCTGCTTGAAGCGGAAGAACTGTCGGACAGCTATGTGTAATTCCTCCGGGGGGGTTCCTGGGAGGTCCCTGTATGGCAGAAAAGGATTGGCCTGGATAAACGTATTATTCAGATTTTGTGAAGACATTCATAAAATTAAGAGGATCCCACCCATTTACAGCCAAAATGGATAATGTAACTCAGAGTATCAGTCTCCTCCCGAGGGCGAAATTGTGACAAACAGATTAGAAAGTATAAAAGATTAAACAGGGATTGAAAGAAGGAAAAGGGCAAGAGACAGTCTTCAAAATTCAGAGCCAGAGCCATTGATTTTTAAATATTCCTATAGTATTGTTATGGGGAAATAATCCTGTTTCAGTCACTTAATTAAATGTATGGTTTTGAAGATCAATAGTCTATTATACACAACAAGGCGCATAGTGAAGATGCATAAAATCTGCACAGTAACTTTGAACTTATCTCGCTGTTAATCAATCTAATTTATGATTTTATTGCAATTTTTACTATTTGTTGCTGCCTTTTGATACTTCTTAATGCTTTCTTTGCACCATCCAATGCTTTTAATGTTTTATGTAAGGTGCTTTAAATTGTCTTGTACAGGAAATGTGCTAAACAAATAAACTTGCCTTCCCTATAGAAAATGGATGGATAGATGGAGTCTATCATGTCCAGCAGCTGCCACTGGGTTTGAGCCTCTGTGTTTTATAGTGTGTGGGCACTATATCTGCACAACCAACACCATGATGGCTGCCATATAGAAGTCATAAATCCATTAGGATTCAAACAGACTGTCAGACTGGATTACTTTGGTGGAACACAGTCTCAGACAACAGAATGCATACAAAAACACATACAGACAGATTTATAAAGATAAACTGCACAATAAACTGACAGAGTGTTAACATCAGTAGTTATGCTTTGAACTAAACTGAAAGTTGACCTGTACCCAAATTAAGGAAATTTGACATGCTATAAAAGAGCATTTCTCTAGAAATACAAATGGCATACTTTTTCTGCTTAGTGCTTTCTAGCCAGATTATTGTTTCACTCTGCTGAGGTTTTGAACTCCTGCCAGTTTTCATCCTCCACTCCAGTAAAGTGGAGGTGAATGGATTTCATTTGCTGAGCTTTGAGGATTCAAAAATGGTAAACACAAGGTTTTTGCTTAGGATTATCCGCAGACCTTATGGACTGCTAGTGAGGGACTGTGAGGTTCTCACATTCCATTATAATGCTTTAGGGAGCCCAAATAAAACTATTCATAACTATTGTGTCATCTGAGCAGATTCTTTACAAGTTGGCATCCAAAACTGACTGCACATGAAGCTAAAATTGTCTTCAAAATACCTGTGAAACAATTTTTTTCTTTATGTTTCATGGCAAGTTACAGATAACAGTTTGAGCGTATCTGGCTCTCATCTAACATCTAAGTAACTGATTAGTGTTAGGATCAATTCAACATGAGCTAGAAAATGAAGAAGCTGGATGTGCATGTCAGATAGCCTTAGTTTTTTGTACCTCACAACAGAATGATCTTTGTAAAGTTGGTCAATATCTGTGAACATGTGTCCAAATCTCTACAGGCCCCCTTTGTGTGTCATACTCCCACATTCTTGCAGAATCGCAATGCCTCATCACCAGTCTGCCTTACTGACAGTCATCTCACATGTTCTGCTTGTGCGTACACATATTCTTGTTTGTGTGACAAATCCTCCATCGGGGATCGCTGAGAAGTAACAACGCAACCTTGGAACCCTGTGTGCCTATATGCTGTTACCACTCATGCCACCCACACACACAAAGTGACACATGAGCGTAATTCAGCCCCATGTCACGACTGTTTTGGTGTCATATGACATACACTAACCACGGTTGCTGTCGAGCTGGACAGCAAACAAAATCAAAGCTGTTTCATCATCATTTTTGCTTCTCAGAGAGCCCAGAGAGAGTACAATGATAGCAGTGGAGTTGGGAGTATTTCTGTCTGTATTAACTTGCTTTATTTGTTGATACATGAAAGCATTGCAGCACTGCTAAATGTATGTTTGTCTGAGGAGTTAAGCCTGCCTGAACACTGAAGAGCAGGCCAATTACATAGCCTGGATTAAATAGCAAATCCCAGCTAAAATGAGATACTATAATGACCAAGGGGTATCCTAGCAACCTGCAGCTCTCAGATGGTTGTTTTGACATTGTACACTATATCATTGTTGTTTGTTATTGTGATGAAAGTACAGATGGAAGGGAAAAAAAAAACATCTGAACAGAGATAATGGAAGAAGGACTTGAAAATACACGGTGGAACAAAGAGATGGCCAGAGAAGAAGGCGAATACGGCTAAGGCATATAAATAAATAAAAAAAAGAACAATGCTTTAAGTGGGTGAGCTGACAGACATGTGAAAAGGGAAAGAGAGAAAAGGGAAACATGAAGGAGAGGTTCAATGTTTGAGTCAGACAGAGAAAAAGAGTAAGACCGACAGAAATAAGAGACAGAGGAGAAAACATTGAGCACTCTAGAGGGAATTAGACAGCTTAGGGGGCATTATGTCAGCGTGCATAGGATTTAGTGCATAAGTCTGGATTATGGCCCTTTGCTTTGATAGAAAATGCCACCTTATAAGCAATGGAGTTGTGTTTTGTTCTTCGGGCAGATATCAAAGAGGGCACCCCACTCCTATTTGAAAGGTATAGTCAGAAGGACAGCACTCAATCCCTTTCACTGAAAAATTCAGATGTGAGTTAACACTAACCAATCTTTTTCTTACTGCCTGGGGCCAAATGGACCATGGTACTCAATGACAGAAACAGCAAAGGGGCAGGCAGGTACACAGAGATGCAGACAAATAAAACAACCCGCAGGCACATATACATTCACAAGGTTTGGTCGCCGACTTCAAATGCATTCCATCATTTCATTAAATTTCACTTTAATTTTGATTACTTTGCCAAATTCCAGGAGAAAAAGAGAATGTGCAGATAAGAAAAAGTGAATAATTGCAAAGCTATGAAGCTGCATTTCAGGTTCGCATTCACATTTTCCGCTGTCACATTTCATAAAAAGCTTCCTTCATTTAAAAAGCTCATGGATAATTTTCCTTTCTATTGATTAAGTACTCATAAAATTATGCCTTTTTTTAAGCTAGCGGTTTTCCCATGTTTTTTTGTTTTTCAAAATTTATGACATGAGGTTTCATTTGACAATTTGGGTTTCATGTCATTAAATGCTGCAACAGATATACCCAGTATCACATATGTATACACACAATATTTGATTTATATGGGGGAACAAGCTTTCCTTCTATCAACACACCCACACACACACATGCACACACACATCATAGACTTGCCACTATCTTCTTTCCCTCCTGCCCATTTATTGTCAACTGCATGAAGGATACCAAGTGATTGGTCTAAAATCCCATACAGTCCTCCTACACAGTACTGTGCTGTTTCGCACAATGAAGCTCTATTTCAGGTGCTGTAGTAAATAGGGCCATTGTGAGAAGTGCAATATCCAGAGGTTTTACTCCTATTTCTAGTGGTTTGTGGCTAGTCTCATACTGGCCTCACTTCTTCATGTTAAAGTCAAAAGCATCATGAGGAGACCCAGCACAGGCTTGATAAGTTAGATTTTTTTGTAGAACACTGCAGAACCAAGATCATGGTTTTTGCTTGCAAAATGATTAATCGCACAAAACTGAAATGAGGTATGTGGCCAAAAACTAATTAAAGAATTATACTCAAGCTTTTGCATGTTTTAGCCCATTAATAGAGAATTACGCACACTATACTTTTGCCAACTATTTTTCAAAGCACATCTGTCTTTTATACTGATTTTGTACCCTCCAGGCAACTGTTATTTTCCATTTAGTTTCAATACAGTGTAAAAATCACCTTGCAGATATTTCCTTGAAATGGTAATCTGTAGCCTTCAATTATAAAAACTGAATTTCTATGTAGTGCTTTTTTTTTTTTTTTATTATTTATAATTACGTTTATAGCAATTCCTGGTGGATACCAAACTGACTATTTGGTAGTATTGTAGCAATGTACAAAACAGACAGAGAAGAAGAAAGCAGCAAGCTTGTCCAGTCACACCACATCCCTGTTGATGGTGTTAAAGAAGAAAGAAGAAGAAAATAGCTTGTAAA
>JBBBVU010000005.1:12235834-12248738 GCA_037177055.1 Atherinosoma microstoma
ATAATTTACCAAAAGATATTTTAAGAACATGTTTGTGAGAGTACTCCTGAGAGTTCTTAGAATTAGTTCTTAGCCTATAACATATCCAAGATATAAAGGTTTTCATGAGTGCCACAATCTTCATAAAAAGTTTAGAAGTTGAATTCTAGAACAAATTTATTTGTAAGAAGAGTTGTTGAATGATGGCCGATGTTGATATGCATTGCTGCTTAACAGCAGGAAAATGAAAAGAACATTGATCTCATGTTCTTCCTCTTCTGCTTTGACTTTGCATCTGTTTTTTTTCCTTTTATGAATAAACACAACATGGATTAAAAGAAAACAGTTCTTTGTTCTGCCCCAGCAAATAGTTGGATCCAGCTTAACACTTTTTTGGTTTTGGAGCCCAGGGCTTTGGCAGTTCAATGAGAAAAAGAAACTGTTTCCAAGTTAAGTTCTGAACCAGTATAGGGACAAGTTTAGCAGATAAAAGCACCTGGTGTGAGTTGTGATGTCCTTCACCTAATCCCTGAGTCTCTCCAGCAACTTCCCGCATTTTACACGTTTAACCTCCACCACCCCCTTAATGAATTTGTAAAATCTGCTGGATGGGGAGCTCTGGCAAATATGCATGATGTTCTTACACTCATTAATAATGCACACTGGTATGTTTCTGTAGGAAAAGAACATTTTCCTTTACTCATACTTATTCTAAAATCTATAGCAGTCAACTCCTTAATCTGGTATACTGTACTGCTCCAATCAAAGTATGATTTTTCTTTCCATTACTCTAAAGCACTGTATGATTAACTGACCTCTGTATAATCCATCTGTTTTTTGTCCTTTGTGCAGTTTACAACAAATTGAATTGTACATGGTGATTGCTTTCATTGATTCTTACATTCCCTCTGTCCCACTAGTCCAACATGGATTCTGCATCACCTTATTCCCTTTCACACAGCTCACTGCTCTCTAATAATGTGACTCTTTTGCAAGAAACAAGAGGTTACTCACGTGGTCTGCTGGGATTAGACCAATTTAAGACATTCACAGTGGCAGGGATAACATATCATTACGCGTTAAACCTCTGGACGAGTCACGCACTAATTAATTGAATCATAGCAATAGATGGGTAGAGCCAGGGGCTACATTTGGAGGGAAGTAGGCCTTGTGGATGAGAGACGGAAAAATCTCACAATGGAAGAGATGAGAGGTGGGGAACAACCACGTGGGGATAGTGGCTTAAGGCAACCTCTTTTCTAGGCAGCGGATCTTCAGTGTATGTAATTAGACAGGGCGGGGTGGGGGTCTTGGCAGCATTTTTCATTAAATATATTGCTGATATGTCTTGCTGTCCATGATGTATGTGCAAGAGGAAGAGAGTGCTACCAATTTAGGATTCATTCATGCATGCAGATGGGATCAAATTCAAAAGATGGACAAAGCTGGCATCATGGGATCTGGAAACTATGTAATGTATTAATGTCATCATATATGTGTATAACTTAATCTGTTACGCTGTAAACTGGCAAGAGGAAGTGTCACGCCTGTAACACCCCTGTTGGCTTTACAGCAAAAGGCAAGGAAATAAGGGTGGGGGATACAATGACTGCAGTGTGGTCGAACAGTTTGATAAACGATTGTTTTGTCTTGGCGAGATTATTTCATTCTTCTTGCAAATTGGATGGCATGTAGATATTAGGATGAATGCTGTTGAGCCTCAAGCATAACAATGATGCTCAATGATGTATGTTTGGAAGGTTTGTATGAGCAGAAGCAGGAGCAAGCAAGAGAAGAAGACAGTGATAGGAAAAGAGGGTGTGGTGGAAAAGAGCAGCTGGAGCCAAGAGTGGAGAGAATAAGATACAGCACTACACCACTGCTAGAAAAGAAAATAAAAATATATGTATTTTCCATATCTTGAGTCACCAAAACCATAAGGAATACACAGTCACACACATGCTCTTTTTTCCACACAGCGCTCTACTTCGCATATAGATAGAACTGGGAGGACACGGCAAAGTCTTCCACTGACAGCCTTGGATTTGTATGGAGTAGTTGGAAATCTCTTAAGTATTGATATACAGACTCTTAAGTATTTATATACAGATACTGATATACAGAATGTGAGGTTAAACCACAGCTGGACGGAAATCATACTCTACAAGTTTGAATGGGGAATATAGTGTACTACCAAGAAAACGGTTTAATTTCAACATTTGCAGTCAATTTTCATATGGTAACCTTTTTTTGAGGCACAGAATTAACATAACTTAGTCAATTAAGTTTTGATGATTGCTGAAGTTTATCGTAACTACAACGTAAGTATTCCCCACAAACGATAAATCTCCTTTTACTCTGCATCTCTCTTTTCCTTTCGTTTCTTTCCATCGCTTCTGTATCTTTCTCTGGGTGATGTCTCCAGTTCAAAGCACACACTGCACATGGACGGGGGACTTAATCTGCCGAGCTTGCAACAAAGGCGACCTTGAGGGGAGGTTTGATTGAGGTGTTCAAAACCCGGGTGAAAAAGAGGATTGATAGAATCAAGCGAGTGAGATTACTTCACATTCTGTACCACACCCACCCCACTGACTGTGGGATAGTGTTGCAAATGAAGCCCTATCAAAAATTTGGAGATGTGGGGGTGGGGGTTTGGGTTTGGGCCGGTGGACAAAAACATGAGACAGGAAATTGAGAGCAAAGGAAAGAGAAGTAAAGGTTAGGAGAGGAGAGATAAAGCATAATGAGAGGACACTGAAGAAGCGTCATGGACAAAGGAAGGTAACTTCTATAGAGTTGTGTAATTAAACTTAAGAATTATGAGACTATTGTTGGCCAAATCTTGATTTTTTTTCAAGTTTTTGATTGTTTCCACCAACCCTTATTCTTTGATTATATAATGTCTGAGGATAAACAAAATTAATGCATTCCAACTGACTGCAAGGAATGGCAAACGTTTTAGTCAAAGATGTCTGAATCTGAAGAGATACATGACTGAAAACCTTGCATATTTGTTTGCTCATAGCTTCCCTCTCTCAAGAGGCCAAAATTGCTAGTGCCTTTTGATTCCGCTTGCTCGGCTTTGGAGCAATGCTAAGTGGAACACAGCTTGTTTGATACATACTCCTTGTGTTGTTAGATAAATGCTCCTTTGTATGCATTTCCTCTTTTCATCTTCTTCCGCTCTTTAAAAAATCAGAGTTGGGACGCTTTCGGCACTACAGTCTCAGCTGCATTCATCAGTTCCAAGAGCCTCGCAATTACTCCCTCTCTTCAGTCAGAAAAGTCAACCTGCAAGTACCGGTGCACAGATGAATGACTGTTGTCTCCTCTGTCGGATTATTAGCCAGGAGATATGTCTCTCCCCTCCTTTCAATATGTTCCTCTTTGTGTTTCTCGTCAGACAAACAAAATGCTGTCACAAGGGAAGGGAAAAGGCGGCAGACTAGAGTGCAAAGCTTGATGAGAGGCTTGATGATGACAAGCGTGAGGGATCTGATACAGATGCCCCCTCCAAGGCTTTATTTCAGCTGCTGATAAGACGAAGGAGAAGTGCTTTACCACTTTTTGCCCTTAGGTTGAGAAAGTTGAAAAGCTACGAAAGCCGACTGAAGAAATGAATCATGTTGCACAAGGATTGTCATTTATAACTATCAAGCAAATGTGGAGGTTTATTAAAGGAAGTCAACTGACAAAACTGCACGTTTGTAATGACCAAAGCATTTCACATTGCAATACATCATTTGGTATAAGGAAATATCTCCCTGTTATCTACACACAGCGCTCTGTCGATACCATCTCATGGTCTATAATTGAATGGTAAGATGTGTGCTTTACCTCGTCCAATTCCCATTAGCAGTCTTTTACTCTGTGCCTGTGCTCTCTAGACCGTTAAGCGGTCAGCCAGGAGAAAGTCCAACCTGGGTCTCCCATTAATTTTAGTTACCGTCTTGTCTTATAGCCTCACAATGTCTGTGACCAGCAATAGAGGCCAGAGGCCTATTATTTAAGGAAGAAAGGTGAGATGGAGATCAGAGGCAATTGGATGGGGAATAGCTGAACTTTCTGTGAACATGATCTTCTCAGATGCAGCCCGGGCAGCAGAGTAAAACATTGCCATTTTACATTCCAGGAAACACAAGGTCATATTATCTCAACACCTCTAGGAAACAGATTCTTAAATTCTCTACATTTCTGATGAAAATGACGTGTACATCATCACATGCTGAGACTTTGAAGAACATGCAGGATTTGAAAGGTTGTACTACATGTCAAGCCATGATTTCTGGCATTCCTCCGACAAAGCTGCTTTGAGCGGCTTTGTTGCCTAAACCTAACCGAACAGGGAGGAAGAAAACAGGACAGCTTCATGGCCAAACAGAATAACAAATTCAAAGTTTAACGTCTTAATATACAGCCCCTCCTGCCTCCCAAAAATAGGTGGCTGATACAGCGTCAACAGATTAAAATGATCTCCTTTGTCTTTTTACCTATTGCAAAAAGTATAATTTTTTTTTTTTGCACCTTGAAATTTGTTTCTGGTTACAATTGCTTCCTCTACTGAATTTCAACTACTAATATGGCCACAGTCCAGTCTATTTTTCGTCAAACCAGTTTATGAAAATCTGTCTGAATAATATGTTTTTTTTTCAGCTTTTCCACCAGTATTGGTTCTGATTTGCAAATGTGGCTATAGATCATAATTCTTTTCACAAATGTAAATGTCTGTTTGGCTCTGATGATAAAGTTGCTTGGTTATCAAGTGGATTAAATATGTTTCAGCTCTCAAAGGATGCATTCGAGGTCATGGAGGATATAAGCAAACCAAAAGGCCAATGAGTCAATGATTGTATATTTGTAAGGAACAAAAGAAGGACAAAGCTCCTCTTACCAATGTAGCAAGGAGGTGGTGAGTGGGATATCAGTGGAAGAAAACAAGATCACTAAACAAGAATAAGGCCTCACAGTGTCCTGGCTGGAATGTGACACTCTGTTGACTACACAGAGCAATGCTGTCGTGAGGAATTTACATGACACAATGCATACAAAAATCCGTGAGCAACTTCTTTCTGAAGGAGGTGCGCGGCCTTGAAGATGATTTGAAGATGTTGTGCCCGATGTGCTTCATGCTACCCGTCACGCTCCAATCTTTCTCCTGTTCATCGCTTGGCTGCAAGCCACTATATCTCTTCATTCCTTTTATCTGCTGCTCAGGAGATGAATCCCAGCAACTATCATTCCACATGCGCTCAAATGACACTGAAACACAAAACTGACAGACATGCTGAGTTGAACATAGATTCTCCTTTCCTCATCTTCTGCTGTTGCACAGCCCTCTGCCACATTTTCCTCTTCCTCCCCCTCTCCTCGTCCTACCTTGGAAATGTGCTGCAATTCTAGGTCCTACTGTCACATCAGTTTCTGCCGTTCAAGGAAAAAGATGAGCGAAGAAAAGCACAGAAAATGATGATTTCTTTCTCCTCGAGTTGGGGCCTGTCGTTTGCAATATGCTTTGACATTCCACCTCATCAGCTTCTCTATTTAACAATTTTGTGCGCAGAGGACATAAAAAGCCTGCAGATTGGTGAGAATATGGTGGCAGGTGCCTATTCAAACACTGAATATTAATGATAGGGGGAGAGTGAGGCCTTCATGCACTCACAATCATTATCCTCATGCCCTTAAAAGCACCTAGCCATTAATTGTCATCCAATTTTCACATTTTGCCAATCTGTTTGTGCCACCCTGTTCATTCCTCACACTAAATGCTTGTGACACGTCGCCCACAGCCATGGAAAAGGGATTGCAAGTATCCGCAGACATATGCATGCAGGGACCTTGTCTGCAAGGATCACTCGGGGAGCGGCAGGATGAATGAAAATACACAAAGAATAGGCATGACTCATCTGACGGCTGTCTCAGTTTTTAATCTGAGGGTCATATTCGATTGCATCTTCAGTGTCTTGAGGGGCTTTAAAGAGACATGTTCGACATAGGGTCAGTGATCAGAGAATGAGTCTGTCTGTGTGATCTGGCATCACTACTGTTAGCTTGTCAGGGAGAAAACAGGTCAGACTAAAAAGATGCAGACGCAAAAGCATTGTCTTTTTGTCAGAGATGTGACAGAAAGTGAAATTATTACACAAGTGAGCCTTGATGTATTGGCCACTAAAACAAGATGCATTTCTTGTATAGTCCGAAATATGTTTTGATTTTTGTGAAATTCCTAGCGTTTGTGCAGAAACATACTTCTGTACAAGCTCATACTCCTAAAAGTCTCCATGAGCATCAAGATTACAGAAATCAACCCTTTTTTTATCCTTTTTCCTTTCTAGCAAAGCACATATGCCAGAATCTGTTATTCAGTGAGTCATATAGTACAGAATTAATTAGTGAACTGTAGTAAAAACCTGTTACCGTTTTACGATATATCATGTTAAGTACCAGTTTCCATGCAAAAAAAAGAGAGCATTTTAAAAGATTTCTATCATTTTATTGTTTGTGAAATCAGGGTTTTGCTAATGCAGCAGGGAGGGTGTGTGCGCGCATCTGTGTGTGTCAATGCGGGAGGGATGGGGGTGGGGGTGGACTGAATATGCTTTTTTCCAGATTTTGAGCAAGAGTGTGTTTATATCCTGGTTCATTAGGATGAATGAGCAATGTGCAGTTGCACTGTGGGTGAATGGCCTCTTGTTAGTGATTGAGAACGAGGTGCTGGCGAGGCGGTGGGCGTCTACCAGAACATGGTTCCAGGCGGATGATACAGTGTTGTGTGTGCAACATCGAAAACAAAGGCTGGTAGATGAGCTGTGAGCCAAATAATGCTGGAGAAATGTGGAAAATATTCTCAGCTTTTTTGTATCATTATTGATCATGGAGGAAAAAAATTATTAATTGTTCAGCAAAATCTTGGCATATTAAGTGCAAACACAACTTAAACAAATGCAAAGCCTCTGTTGAAATCTGTGAAGTGTTGAATTACATGGAAGAGATCTCTGCAATCTCACAGCCCAATATTCACCTGGTTTCTAATTAGCACTTGTAGACATTGTTGCTGTCATTTTTTGAATGCAAATTACCTACTTTCAGACTCAGAGGTGTGCAACTCAGCTCATACTGTCATTCTGAAAGGCAGGACAGAAAGTACATTTCTCAAGCTCAGGTTTACTCATTTTAGTACACTGCTGTTTATTTGTGATTGACGGTGAGATTCTTTTCCGTTTCACATAATTTGCAGCTTTTCACAGCTCAACACAAGACCTGGGGCCTCATTTATAAAACCTTGTGTAGGAAAGATCACTACAGGTGGCGTACGTAGGGAAAACAGGACATGCGGCGCAAAAAAACTCCCAGATTTATAAAAGTGCCCAGGCATGTCCCATGCCTGTTTCCGTTTATAAATCAGAATCAACTCTAAAGTTGGCGCATGTGAGGGAGCCCCTTACCCCAACTCATTTCGGAATTAGGGGATCCTGATGGACCACGTTGCAAAACATAAAAAGGTTTTATTTGGTGGGCCCAACATGGGCATCACCAATACGTTGTGTTAGGGGACAAAACATGCCAGAGGCACCAGGTGATGCAGGTCATTTATTCTTTTGTTTTACATTTGCAGATTAGCGCCTGTTTATTTAGTGTTAAAAACATTTCTTTATTGTTCTTGGGTGCTCCAGCTGGATCGGCAATGCTGCAGCTGTGGTTGGAGAGGGAGAGGCCAGTGACTCCACAGCACCTTGTCCTCCCAGTGGAAGTCCCTGCAAAATAAACGCTATTAACAAGGTGGCCAAGGAGTTTCAGGAAATAAAGGCCGTCTTGACAGCAAGCTCTGGCATAATATGCATGGTGTTCTTATCCTCAGTGCCAGACAAACCATTGTGCGTCTTTGGACATTGGGGTGCCTTTTCATATCCAACTATCACTCAATTTTCTGAACAGCTACAGGTGGGGGGATACCGTGATTTGTAGTCTAACTGATGAGTACTTCTGCATGGCGACTATTTGATTTTGATTGTAATTATCATAAACGTAGAAATTAATTTGTATGGACATTATAGCAGCCTACTGTCTGCCTTATTATTTAGCTGTAAATTGATTTTTGTAATGGCCTATTTTAGTTTTGTTTCACAATGTTTTAGTGATTGAGGTTCTAATTAATAACACATATCACTAATTAATAACACATAATTACATATCTGTTGTAATTCCTGGTTTTTTGGGGGTTTTTTTTATGAGTGTGTGACTATCTACTGTTCTTTTTGCTTGATTTTTTTTTGGGAAGTAGCAGATACAGTAAGTTAAAGTGAAGATAAATTCAATTTCAAACCACACCGTACTTCTTTTAAAAAAAAAAAGGAAACTAAAGATAACATTTGATCAAATTTTAATGCATAGTTTATGGCAACAGAAAGGGTGTTCATTTTGTAACTTTATAGTGTACATGTAAGTGCAACAACATGAACATAGAAGACCTTTTCATTTTTTTTCCATGAGTTGATTTATATTATATATTATTAATATTTAATTAAAACACACATTCAAATAAAATTACACTACATATGATTAAAAAATGAGAAATTTAGTAAAGATCAGCCAAATTAGCTCATGTTTTATAGCCTTTTTAGTTTCAGTTGTTAAATGGTTATCTTTTAGCAGTATAAATATTTCTGTTTTCTCCCTCACTGCCCCATCCTCTCCTCATGTGCTTTATGGTGGCATGGTTGTAAGGCAATACATCCACTAGAGGACAGGGAAAAGTTAGAAGTTCAGTTCCGAGTTTAGATATCAGTTTCAGACAACAGCAAGCATGTCGATGCTCATTCTCAGAAAGACACATTTGTGGTTTCTGTTACCATTAAAGACAGACTCCTTAACTTTTCGATCTCAAAACTCCACATTCTGGACTCGTTTGATGGCGCAGTGACATCTATCAAGTGCATTTCTGAAGCCGTCGCTGCCAGCAGGGTTCCCCGGCTGAGAAAACGCGTTATACAACTTTTCCACGCATGTGTGACGTTGCAGCGGAATTTCACTTGCCGTATGCGTCACACACTAGCAAGCAAATGTACACAAACCAGTGGTTTTGAAACAACAGATTCAGCAAAGAAATGTTAGAAACATTATTGGAGGAAAAGAGGAAACAAAAGAGAGCCAGAGACAGAGCAAGAGATTAGACGAGTAAAGATAACAGTTTTTTACTGTTTGGAGAGACCTCATAGTACAGGTAGGATGCTGAATTAGCCATTGATTTGGGGCGCATCACTGAGAAAATTGCAAAAGTTAAGTAGAGCATTTTTAAATATATTGCAGCTTTTTCTTCCTCTTTGTTCCATTTGTGGTCACGGTTGGGCAATATTGCGCAAGACTGTTTTTGGAATTTTTTTCCATGTTTTTTGGTGATACTGTTTAATTTACTATATCAGGGTACGCATCTGCAAGCTCTCTGAGAACGGACTGAAAATGTGCACATATTATATTATGTATGTATGTATGTATGTAGGCTATTATACTATTATTATTAAATGTGCCTATAGGTGGAAAACAATGCTTACAAAACCATTTTGTTTAAAATTTCCTGTCACAGCAGTCCTGTTGTTGCCACTAATTTTAGGCAGCAGGGAGCATAGTTTATCATCTAAGAGGAAATGATTTCAGAGTTCAGTGGGCACTTGCATGGAAAAAAAAAATACAAAAGTACAACAAAATATACTCTCCAAATGGAAATGCCTGTACAAGGTAGCAGAGTGGTGATTGTTAAAGAAAAAATTGGTGTCACTTTGGACCTTGTGACCTTCTATCAAGAGCCACTCCCAAATGTTTTACATATACACATCTGCTGTTCCAAATTGTTTTTGATAACCAATACATTAAAGAAGGAAAACAATGGCCCAACTAAAAACGACATTTTTTCAGTTTTGTATGTGACCTGTCCTGGCGTCACAAGCATTATACTGTACATTGTGCGTTTCCACAATCGACATCTCCTGTTGTAAAACCTACACCAACAATTTGCTTTGGGTTGATGCACAAACAACCATGACAAAAAGAAAATCAGTTACAGGATATAAAACTGCTAAATGTATTGAATCTGTAGCTTCCCTGCTGCTTATATGTCAAATTAAACTATGCACAAGTAGCTAAATTAAATAATATCATCTCTCACTACCCCCTACATGCTTCCCTTGGTCCCACTCACCCAAGTAGGTTTAGCAGCTCCCCAGGCAAATATGTTCCCCTCTTTCCACTCTTCAACTTCATCTGTCACAGATACTGTAGCTGAATCCACCTCCCTTCTGCTATATGGCACCACCTGATGCACACACACACACACACAGACATATGTACACTTGTGGATGCCTGTGCAAACACTGGCTGTCTAAATGGCAATTCATACCCACTTGATCTGTCACAGTTCTAAGCACATGTACATACACACACCTCTTTGACTACGTGAGTGACAAGCATTGCAATATCAAACTACATTCTTCATGGCTGCCATCAAGGACAAGGAAAATAAAAAAAAAACTTTTCTAAACTAGCCCAACACCAGTATAAAGAGAGAGATTAATCAGCTAAAGAAAGAGGGTAAGGAAGAGAAATGGATATCACAAACCCTTGACAAGTTCATAAATCTGGAGTATAGATAGGGAGCATGAAGTAAATTAGGTGCCATTCATATTTTCTTTTCTGATATGACACAGGCTAACTTTTATTTTTATTTTTATGTGAGACCCTTCATTTGAGCTAATATTCCCTTTTCATTGTAAACATGACCATTCATAAATATATACATGCATTTTCTTTATCATGTCCTTTAACCTGATCTCTATACTATTGGCAGTTCCCTGTTCTCTCCTTCAATTATTTGAAGCAGTAGGACCTTGTTAAATTAGAAAAAGCTTCAAGTGAATAAGCAGTGATTAACAAAATGCATGTTGCAATGCATCTGTTGACGTTAAGGCTATTTCCAGGGGTAATTGGTTAAGTATTACCAAAGTGGCTGGTTGGACAGATGTTTCTCCAGAAATTATGAACCCTGGATAGCTTTTTTAGATTTCTATGTGAAGATAACTTCAAATTTCTTTCAAAGTTTTTTGTGAACCTTTGCCTTTAGTGTTTACGTTGATTGATTTGTTGTATAACTGCTGCAGATGTGCTTTTTGTGGTAACTGTTGATTAGTAAAGCACATCACATTGAAAGAATTTTAGCCCACCAGTCCATAAAGAACAGCTTTAGCTCTGTGATGTTGATAAGTATTCAATTACAAAGTGGTTTCTTCAGATTCTTCCACATAATTTCTATATATAAAACATATTTATTGAAACTGTCCAAAAGCTTTCCAACAGACTTTGGTTTGGTTTTGATCTAATTGGGTTTTCTAATATTCATTTGTTATGTTTTTTAAAATTTAATGATGTTTTATACCATATTTGTGCAAAAATGTTGATAATATTCAGAATCCCTATAATCACGATTGTGGCCCTTCAGAGCAACAACTGCAGTTTGATGCGTGTAGTTTCAAATAAGTAGGCAGAGTGGTTTGTAATTCAACAAGAGTTCAGAAAGTTATATAAAACAGATATTTGAGTCATCTTGTAATCTTGTGCAGAGAATTTTATCCTTGACAGAAAGATTAATGAAAAATGAATGGTGGGCAGCTCAGTAAATAAGTCTCCTCACTCTTGCCGTTCTGACACAAACTGAAATTTTGTAGAAGCTAAAAAAAAAGAACCATCAGTAATCCCCTACCATTGAAGTATTTAGAAAATTTGAGAGTGCTTTTAAAAATGTCCACATTATACCAACATCTTACAACAAAATTCATCACATTTAGTTACTTTTGTTAAACCCTACAACTGTCAAAGATGCCAAATGACAACGATGATAAAATGCTAATCTGAGCTCTTTGTTATAACCTTCAAATCCACAGTCAACTGGATAGCCTGCAGTTACAGGTTAAAAATCATCAAGCATGCGTCCTGCTTTGTTCCGACCCCCCGTTGGCTCACCTGTCTGTCAAATATGCAGAATGTCCTACAACTGCACCCACCTGGTTGGTAAGGGGGCATTCTGTGTCTCAAAAATATTGTTGTCTTTCAATTGAAATGAAAGTCATTAATCATACATGTGAAAATCACTTTGATGTGTTTTGTTGTTGCTGTTGATGTTTTGTCTTTATTTATTTTTAGCTGTGGAGAAAAAGGAGGAATTTCCTTATTTGGAAACTTCCGTAGTGAGAATTTCTAAGTGTCAGGAAAAACGAAGCTGTAACCATGACTTAAAGTATTATAGTAATAGGTATAGTAAATTAGTTAACGCTGAGCATAATTTTTTGATACATTACACCCCTGAGTATGGTAAGCAAAAGTGTGGAGAGAATTATACAAGATAATAAACATTATTTTAGAATACCTTCATACTGTTCAATGTAAATGCATCATATTCACATACTTTGCTCTTCGCTGCTAAATGGTAAAAATTTGACCACTGACATTAACTGTATTGTAGTGTGAATACACGTTGCTAGCTTTACAGCATTATTAGCTAGCGTTGTTGGTACAAGCATGTTGGCAAAATAACATTGGTATTTAGGTGAAAACAGAGACTCACTAGTATTACCATCACATCTGCCACATCATTTGTTTATGATATTGAAATTTGAGATGATAAACATTGTGCATACCTGTTGTTTAGTGTGAAAGCACTATGTTCACAGCTGGAAAACAGTGACGTGAAAAAGATTAAGCTATAGTGTAACCTATTGTCATCTGCAGTGGAGGACAATGTTAAAGGGGACATATTATGCAAAAATCACTTTTATAAGTCCTTGGAATAGTCTCTTACAATTTTCTAAGTCACGAACAGACCAAAAACTCCCATAAAAAACAACCGCGGGACACAAGTAGGCTGTACGTGACTTTACAA
>JBBBVU010000005.1:12257208-12269641 GCA_037177055.1 Atherinosoma microstoma
TAACGAACCAGAAGTTCTTGAATGTATTTTGGCCCTAAACCATTCAGTGCTTTGTAAACTAGCAGCAGGATTTTGAAAATGAAAATAAAAGACAGTACACAATTTTTGTCAAATAAAACTTTTTTTTTTTTAATTCAATGGCAGAACTGAGAAATTTACTGGATTTACTGAGGTGAAATTGGAATGCAAAATCTATTTTCAGAAGGCAATATGATATAGTTTTTAAACTGGACATAAAGCATTTTCAGTATTTGATTTTGCATAAGTAATGAAATAATATACCACTGGAGTTTTAATGCACTAAATCAAATTTGATTAAAGCATGGTTTAATGAGGGATGTGGTCAATAAAGACACATATAACCCCATATCGGCCATGTTTTATTGTAATAGTTCCAGATTTGATCTGCACACACACAGTTTTTTAACTATCCCTGTAGGTAAAATTTCAAGTTACCATTGTGACATAAAAACCAGACCAAAATATTAAAGTGCTTTATTGTTTGTCATTGCTAACAGTAAAAAAAGAAACGAAAAAAAATAATGAAAAACCTCCTGTATATTCCTGAAATATACATAAAAAGACAAAGACAAAGCCTATGAAACTCCTCTGCTGGCCAGCAGTATTTTAAAATGGAACACAGCCCATTGATGGTAGACAGCCCAAAACAGCATTGGAATATGCCATGCATGTAGTAGCACATTAGCAATGATCTCATGAGATCTTAGAGTCAAAATAAAAAAGACAGTTAGCTTTTCTGTTCAATTAGGAACAAGAAGCAGCTTTTTCATTGTTTTGCTCAGTCAGAATTTTGATGTCTTAAATTGACATCTATCCATAAAATGCGCCATAATGTTGAGGGTTTCAGGTCTGCTGGCAGACTGGATCTCCATTGGACAGGACTAGGAGTCTTCCTGTATCAGTGCCAATGATCAGCGATATGGATAGATGAGAACGACCCACTGTTTCATATGAATGGATTTATTACCACTAATAATATTGATTCAATCGAGTGAGAACGTCTGGATTGGGAGCCCATCAATGCGAGCTTCTCATTGGTTGTTCAGCATCCTATTTTACTTTTTTTTTTTTTTTGCTGCTTTAGAAAACGTTACTTGTACCTTTATTTTAATGTATTGTAACCAGCACACCCTGTCTTCTAAGATGCCCTTACTTCTTTACATAGTGGTATGATCCTAATCGTTCCTTCTATGACCATATTGTGTGCTGATCAAAGTTGATATTTTTGTTTACTACAAAGAATTGGCTCTCAGAGCCAGCGCGGTCATGAACAACACATTACAACTGGCACTGTGAGAGCAAAGCAGAAACAGGAAAAAACTGGGAGCCGGCTCTCACTTGATCCGACTCGGCTCTTCTGATTCAATAGAAAGCATCAGCGGTCAAAGCCGCATCTTTTGAGCATGACACATCACTATTGTGGTTAGTTCATATATTTCTGTGAGATCAGGTTGGGTAATTCTCAAAGAACCATAGCCTTTGCTCAGCATGGCGTCCTTAAATGATTTAGTGAAACTGTCAAGTGGAGGGCAAAAGGAGCATCAACAACAAATGAACAATATCTGAAAGTGATGGTCTTAAGAAATAAGGACAAAAAAAAGCAAAGACCTTACACAGGACCCAAGAGATACATCCAGGGTTTGAATTACTGGGGAGCTTGGCTCCCCCTGAGAAACAGAGGAACTCCCCTAAAGACATTCAACTGACACACTAAGAGGAAGCCCAAAAATTGTCCACTTTCAGGTACATTTAATTTTCTACAAGATTTTTGATGATTTGTTGTTGTTGTTGTTGTTGTTTTTTAAAGAATAGTATTAATTTGTTGACGTTGTCTGTTTAATCACTTATTTAATTTAATCAATTAAATCCTCCAAATGACACGGGTGAGCTGTTCTGTTTCCTTCAGCACAGTGGACAGCAGCATTATTTGTTTGTTTTGTGCTGTGTGCATGCGTCCATACAACAACCACCTGATATTCTTCTTTTTGTGGTTATTAAGGAACTCTCCGTCCCTGTTTGTAATTAAACCAACAGCATGTAGTAATAGCAAAGGTTTTTTTGAGAGTAACCATACTTTTGACTGCACTACGTCCATATACAGTTACTCATGAAGCTGTGGCGCTCGCCTGAAAATAAGTCTCCTCCCGAAAGCCCCTGTGTAATTCGAGCCCTGCATGTGGCCCTTCATTGAGCAATTCAGTTCACTGAAGCCTCATTAGAAATGGTCTCCACTGATGGGTGGCTATCAAGAAGCCTTTCTTCAAGAAGAAAAACTGGAAAAAGGGCTGTGGTGTGCCAGTTAATGCAAGAACTTTGCTGAAAATCAACAGAAACAGTCTTTTGGTGTGATGAATCCTCCCCAGAGCTCAGACTTCAACATTAATGATCTAGTGTGGGATATCATCTTGCCACAGAATGAAACAAAACTAAGTCGACATCAAAAGAAGAGCTTTGGGATGAACTTAAAGAAATCACAAAGACTACAAACTCTGTGTCTGACTTGTATACCATTTTTCCATTAAAGTTTGCATGAATCAGTAAGTTGTTGTACCTACTTCCTTTTTTGTAGATTTGAGCTTACTTACCAATTGCATTGCGGGAGGAATCACCATTTCATAAAGGGTTATAAGTCTGATTGCAAAAATGAAATAAAAACCTGTTCCTGGAAGTTCTATTAGTCAACCTCCCTTGAACCTTTCCTACAAACAATGAACTAATAATGTTATAGAATGAAAAAGAAAGCAATGACTTTTGAGGCAGAGCATCTTTAAAGACTCAAGTTACAATGCTGGATCTATGTAATGCAAGCATTGCATACATGGTCCCCACAAACAGATTTCTGATGTTGGTGTAGATACTGATCATTAAAGGCTCCACTTCTCCCTCTCACTAGTTGTTACTCCTTATAGGCTCGCAGGATCTCACAAGAAAGGCACCCAGCAGACAGTGCAAGAGGCACAGTGGATGTGGAGGAGGAAGTAAGAGATGCAGTTAATAACAACTCACAATATAATCCTGTCCCCAACTGATGCCTCTGGATAGAAGCCAGATAAGAAGGCGCAGGAATGAAATCAGCAGGGGGACTGGGAGGGGAGGGACTTGTGGATGTGTCACACGGTGTGAGGATAAATGCGGATGCCTGGAAATACCAGCACACTGCACGAGTTAAACAGGTGGCGATAAGAAGGGAAAAAAATGTGGCTTTTTTTTTTTTTGTTAGCGCCTGCTTCCACCAGCTTGGGTGGTCACACAGGATCTCTGCGTCAAATGCTGTTGTGAAGGAAGTGACATGGTCCGATACCAACTTTGTTGTTTCTAAAGACAGCACAAGTAAATCTTGTTGCTGCCTGTTTTTTGACCCATGTCATTTGTTACAGAAAATGTCCAGCTTACAAGAATTTACTGACCCAAAGAGAGAGTGAGTTAACAACAGAAGAAAAGCTCTATCTGCTGACTGCTTAAATTGACTTTGATTGACATTGTGGGCTTTTACTAGAGTCATAAATCCAAAGCCACGGGGAGGAATACATACTGTAAACAGCAGTAAATAAACACTGAAAGACTCATCCCTGCATCCATAACCCTGTTTTTGTACATTGCTCCCTGGCAAGTAACATAATCCTTCCAGAATTTGGTGAAACAAGCCAGAGTGTAGCCATGAGAATTCAATGCCTGTTTTACCCTTCAGATTTTTAGCTATAGACAAGATTGGGTAATTGTTGACTTGATTGCACACTCGATAGTGCTATGTCAGGAGAGAGCATGCAATCATTTGTAATTTGCTTAATTTACAGATGCCAGTTCAGAGCGTGCAATTGAGACTAGCGTCATTTTGTTGAAAGGATGGGGATCATTAAATATGGAGTGTGCTTGTGCTCTTATGTCTGTGTGTGCTGGTAGAAAATTATTTTTTTTGCATGTGGTTGGGCTGCAGAGCCACAAAGATGTACTTTTGCATCATGCACATAGCAATGGGTTAAAAATCAGCTGCTCTTTATTACAGTTTCAAAGAACCTGCACTGTATTTGTGTATGAAGGGAGGCTGACTCACTTCCCAGCTACCGTGAGGCTGATGTGCATCTGTCGCTCCGTCTGTGCGAGACTGTACCCATCCCTCAGATGACTAATTTTAATTGTGATGTCAGTAAAGTACAATTGATGACTTCATACATGGGTTGCACAGACGTAAACAGACATAAACCACTGAGGTAACTAATAAATAAATAATAAATCAATAGATATCAAATAAACATGTTTTTGCACACTAGAGGCCCATAAAAGAGATGGCTCCGAGAGCAAAATCAAACACGTATGTGTGTCTATGTTCATTTCTGTGACTGGTTGCTCATGTGTTGTTTGCTACAAACCACTGTGGTTGTCTGCATATTTGCATTATTGACTTGCATGTGAGTTCATCAATAATTAATTGCTTTAGCAGCCTCGCCAAAGGCTGGGCTCATAGCCAGAGACACACTAAAATTGGGTAATATGTGATATTGTGACCTCATCCTCTGGATGTGCATGGGTTTGATTATTAACAGAGCTACTATATGTTGTTTTGCCTTCTTTTGCTGAGTCTGTAGCTTTTATTTAAGTAGCAAACCTAAAAGGTTTACACACATGAAAGCACATAGTCTGTTTCATAACACAATTTCACAGGAAACTGCCATAGAGTGTCCGTCAAATGCTTCCATATTTTTAAGAAGTCATCCTATCAAGTTAATCATTTATGGATTTGCCCAGGTTCCATAAGTTCTGTCAATAAATCAGCAGCAGGCTTGTAAAAATGTACTGTTGGAAGGTTGTTTTATCCACTTTTACATGTGCTCAGTGAGTCACAGAATGTATCTGTAGTTGGAGATAACAGACAAGGAGGCAGATCAGTGAGCAGACAAAAAAGCCTAACCATTTGACATATTCTGCATAAGAAAAGGTTTTTTTTCTGACCACATTTCCTTGCAGTTATCTTCAATTTTCCACTGCTGAGAGAGGTATCAAAGAGATTTAATTTTATTAGACAATGGTCCAGCTATGTTGAAGGTCAAATGTCCCAGCTTGGACATTCCTGCAGTAGCAGCACAGCCGAGGTGAAGCGTGGCACACACAAAAGCCGTGACCAATTTCACTGAATGACATCAAATACCTGTATGATTTTGAACACTACGTGAGGCCAGTAAACTACTGGCACAAATTGCTTTTACAGCAGAGGTTAGAATTGTATTTGCTTCCTGGACAGTTTTCATCAAATCAAAACCCTGCAAGCAAGTTGGATTTTAAAGAAGAAGATTTTTAGATTAATTCATAATCAACAGAGGAAGTGATCACCAAGAATAAATGAATAACTGAATAAACAAGGGAAGGCTGTAACACTGACATGATCTGCTCAGTTTGGCAATTGTTTTCTAGAAGGTTGGGTATTTACATGTCTAAAGTCAGTCCCGAAACCTGACTACTATAGTGTCTGTAGAAAATCCATTCATGCATGTGTTTTATGGTTGCTTTATCCTATTCAGCGTAAAAAAAAGGGTGACTTAAGCCTGTCCAAGCTGCCATCGGGCAAAAGTTGGGCTATACTGTTGTCAGTTCATCACATAACGTGCATTCCTTGGGCCAATTCACTAATAACCTAAAATTTACCCAAAGAGAACTCTTACATTGACAGGATTAGGTTATGTACATAGGCACATCTCTTTCAAATGTCACAGCCCTCATGCTTCCATGCTCACATTATGTTGACATGGTTGTTAGGCAATACATCCACCAGAGTTTCAACGTCAGTTTCAGACAACAGCTAACATCGTTACGGCCGAGGAGATCATGATAATCTACATTCTCAGAAAGAGATATAAAAAGAGAGCGCAGTAGACAGTAATGATCTGTGTGACCATTAAATACAGTGTGGCTTCTTCTTCTTTGTTTCTTTTGCTGGATTTTCTTGTTGTAAGATGACAGTGCTAACCACCACACTGCTCTGCAGTCAATTCAGAAAAGCTACAACTGCTTTGACTTTTCCTTTGACATAGGTCATCCTGGCACATGAATCACAAGGCTTGTTTGTGAATGATTTTGTTGTGACATGGTATTACACATACGTATATAGCTGAAATGAAAAGATTTCACAGATTTTTCTTTTCTTTTTCCAAGGACAACACCTGAAAGTACAATGTATGGAGTTTAACTGGAGGTTGTTTTTGCAAGTGTAGATTTTATAAAATGAGAAAAACTGGTAAAACTTAAGCAACGTTTTGTAGAAATTTATGAAGACAGCATGTATCTTTTTCAGATCATAGTCTTCATCATTTCTCAGCCATTATTTTAGAACTGCAATCATTACTCATTATTCATTGTCCTCATCTGCTGTCATGGATACTGCAAAGATGCCTGTTGTAACAACACAGTCACTTTTTAAGTTTACATGGATTCAATGAAACTTTGTGTACACATCATCGCCCATAACATTCTCCACTTCCTGCACTTGAAACTCATTACAGTGCTGTTCAGTACTGTTGACCTTATCTAAGTACCTGAATCTCTAACTTTATTATAGTGGCAGTGGTATGACTGCTGGGAAAATTTCTCAGCTTGATGTGTTGAACTTTTTAGAGAAATCCATATAGTGCAATTTTTGAAAACCAGTATGTTCAATGCTCATCTCATGGACCTCAGATGCTGTAGCACGGTTTGGTGAAGCAAAACTGCAGATTTGGTGGTTTTGAATTGATATAGTTTTCATACGAATTTTTTTTTTCCTGTGATAAAATCCTAAAGTGTTGGTGGATATTTGCTAATTAGCCAGGGGAAATGATGGAATGAACACAACAAAATACTCTTAAAATAAGTGTGTCATTCAAGCGATGATTCTAGCAATCATCTTCATTAAATCTAATAACCTGTGTGGGAACAAGTGTTCACGTGGAGTGTTTTTATGTGAAAAATATAGTATTTACTTACAGGGAAGGCATATTCCTCACAATGACTGGCAAACACAGCGGTTTACCCAACCAAAACAGTGGAATTAGACAAAAAGTGCAAAGCTTCATTGAGAGAAGAATCCAAAATATCTAAGCTCTACAATGTTGTTCTTGGTTAATGAGCTGTTTGTTTCAGTAGCTGTTTGCCCCTGGCTCTTTTTAGCCATGTATCAGGAGGGCATCAGGGGATATGACTGTGGAACATTTTGCACATGGCTAATTAGACATGTCCCAAAACCACTAACTAAGTATGTCTATTGAAAAAAATATCCAAACACATTCTTTGAATATATTTCAAAATGTAGCACTCTAAATCAAGCAGAAGGACTCTAAATTGTTTGCTATCGTTGGTTTTAAAAATGCTACTTGTAGAGAAAGAGGCAAAAATGGCTACACAAAGACATAAGACAGTCAAGATTATATGAAAAAAAAAAAAAAAAGATTAACTACATCTGGGTTGCAAAGTTCCAAATAAATAATCATTGTAAGTGCACGCTCAGAGGCACCACTTGTGTCACAACTTTAATACTGTCTACATTTGTCAGCTGATCAATTTCCTCTCTTTACCATATTGTAAGTGATCTGTCTCTGTGAAACTGATCCTCTTGCTTAAATAGCATGGCAACCGCAAAGCCAAATGAGCCCACCACCCTCAATATAGTTATTCAAGCTCTGTCCCACTTGTTTCATCTCACCCTTTACCTTTGAACCCCAATCAATAGCTTTAAGTGTAGCATAATCAATACTTTGGGTATTACCATTATGCCTGTAACACAAAAAATATATAAAGAAATAGCAAAAAAATGATGAATCACGAAAACAGATTAACTGTACAGTTTACAAGCATTATTGATTCTTTTGTCTCCTCCTTTGCTCTTGGTTTCATACTTCATTTTCTTTTGCACTGTTCAGCTTCCTCCTCATCCTTCCTTTTCTTCCTTCAGTAACTCCTGCACAGGTGATTGGTATGAGGGATCATCTGGGCTTCAGCATGGATGGATGCAGAGGTCAATACCTATCCAAAGAGGATTGGAGCTCAAATGAAAGCTGGACTACCTGAGAAAGCAGCCAAGGAAAAAGATGCTGAAAGCCAAGTGAAGCATAAAGCATTGAAACACAGGCAGCTGTAATTTGCAGCATGCGAATTACAGTCATGTATTGATTATTTTTATACCTTTTATGCCCTTCTGCCATCCTATTCTGTTTACAGTTATTTCTTCATTTTTAAGTGTCTGTCCTCTGCAGTTCAGATCAAATCCTGGAGACATACTGGTATTCTTTCAACACAGAGACAACGGGTTGTCACATCTTGAGATTTAAAAACCTATTTTGTAATTAAAAGGCAATCTAAAACCATCTGTTCCTCCTTACCAAACCCTGTTAGAACAGTGAAATGTGTCATTTTGAGTGTGACTGGTAACTTGGTTGAATCGATAAGTAATTAGAAGTGTTAGTTGTGCTGCAAAAGGAAAGACACTTGCTCATTGAAATGCTTACTGACAGGAGCTGCTGCATGTTAACTGCCTGTGAATAATGAGAACTCCATATCTCATTTTATAGATAGATTCATTTTGTAAAGCTGCTGTAGTGATGAAACCAAGCGTTCCGACAAAAAAAGTTCTACCGTGTAGCATTTAGGGGAAATGTATTAGCAGAGCATTTAATACAAATAATTGTCAGCATAGGTTTTTTGGAAATGGTGAGTGCATGACACTGATGATGGTGAGTACAGGAAATTTGGAATATATATTAACAGAAAGATTATGGAAAGGTTTGACGTTTCAGAAAGCACACTGGAATTCCCAGTGTGTAATATCTAGAATGATCCATTGACAGAAATTCAATGGAAAATCAATATCTATGATTTATCAGAATAATCATTGTGGTTTTGTTACGTTAAAATGAGTCTTTGTATAGTTGACATGCATCCATCTATCTTCTTACCCACTATACCCACTTATTCCACTTATTGTCAGATTGGTGTGTATCCGTCTGATTCAGTGTCCGTCTTGCATCCAGTCTCTTCACTGATCTCTCTCCGGCCAGCAAAAGTCAGTCCAGTGAATCTTGTTTTACTTTTTCTTTTTTTCCTCACTTCCTCCAGTAATGTTCTCTTTTGCTTTGCTGAATCGGCTAAGGTGCACATTCAAAATGGCCAATGTGTTGATGTCCTGCTTCTAATGCGTGAAGTGCCATAACGCAAAACACAGCTGACATGTGATGGCCTGGGCTGGGGGTTTCTCAGTCTCGGGACTCTGCAGAGCATGTTCCGGGAATGTACATTGTGAATGTCAGTGTGCCATCGAAATGATTCTGAAATACAGAGTTTTAAGGTCGGAAAGTTATGTGGTGTTGCTCTAATCCCCAAGTAAAGCAAATTCAGAGATTCTCATAATGGTGAGAACAGCATGAACTGAGGTAAACAGATAACACATTTCTTCTGGGAAAAAAACCCCTGGATCCTCGATCATAGTCTTGCAAGTACATCGTATTTTAACAACATAATCACTGTTTCTTGCCTTCAGATGTCAGTAGTTTTAATGTTGCATCTGATATATGTCTTTGTATAAGAAGTGAACAACGAATTTCTCCAAAACAACTATTCAATTTCATGTTGAATACGGAAGACTCTTCAGACACTGTTGATCTGCAGTGCTTTAAGCAAGCAAATATAAATAAATAATGCAGAGAGATAAAATGGAGTTGCCACATAAATCAAGCAAAGGGCTTAATTACATAATTAATCATGCAAAGCTCAGCACAAAACGCTAAAATAAAATTGATTACATAGCAAAGTGTCTATAATTGATTCATAAGTGGACACAGATAATCATCACCAACCAAATTAAAAGCAAGACAAGCCAGTGATCACATGGAGAAGCAATCTTTTCTGCCTAATTTTAGGTCCAAATAGTGCATGAACATGGTGAACTCACCAAAGGGATGACGAATGTTAACCCAGGGGTTGCTTTATTAAAAATACAAGGCAGCACTGTGCTTGTTAAGACATGGTTTTGGTCATATGGCCCAATGTTTCTTCTCTATACTTTACTAAGCTTGGGGTGCACTGGGAATATGCAGCTGTGGCAGGTGAATCAGCACAAGCATTTGTTTGCTTCACAGACGGAGGAAGGGGAGCTTGACGGACTGCTCAGCATGCAGACTACAAGCTGTGGATAAACATTTATATATTCTGTCCAGGAGGAGGCCCAATCCCAGGAGGAGTCCTTCCAAGAGCTTTCCTACTCTATAAACACAATCTTTTGCTTGTGATAAAAAGTTATCACACAAACAGTTATCACACAAATAAATCCCTCGTGTATCCTGTATTTTCTACTTAATTTTGCAATAGAAATTCTTCAGGTAATTAGTTTCCCTCACAAATTCTTTCCCTGGTATCCCTCCTCTTAAATTCGGGGTTTCAAAATGTTCGAATTGGTCAAAATATCCAGCGGTCTTAGCAAAATTATCAATACAAAATGATTTAAGTATTTAAGAAATGTATGAAATAAAACATAAGGGAACTGATACATGTTGTGATGGAATTGATTGGAATTGATAATCACTGCCATGTGGGGCATAATTCCAGTGGGCAGAAAATGTGCTGAGGGCGCATATGGAAAGTGTGAATATCTAAATCTGTAAGAAGAAATGTTTCACAACTCTTAAGTTAATCAACCGTTTATCTGGGAAAAAAATGGGAAAATATCAAATAAAAAAGAAAAAGTGAAACGTTCCCCTTGCTCCAGAGGGTAGCTTACATTGTTTAACTATCTACCCATCAAAACCAAAAGGGAAAATTGGAGATAGGTAAAATTCACCAAGGGCAAAGGGTCCTTCTAAGCAGATAAATAATGTACTCAGGCACTGGTTTGGATTCATAGCATGCCGTCAGCGGATAAAATCATATCACTTTGACTCAGGTTGCAGGAGGAAGTTCGTATCAGGTACTGCAATCTCAAATATATGTGATTAGATTCCCTCTGGGTGGCTGGAGGTGGGGTTGGAGTGGGGTGTCAGAGGTTGGGAGAGCCCTGGAGAGAGAGAGGACAGGGTGGTTTGGGAGCAGGGAGAGTGGAGGTCAGACAATCCACTCCCCCTTGCCAAGAGTAAATGATTTAACTGTTGAGGTTAAACTCTGTGAAGACATTGTGTTACTGTGGTTTGTGTCACTGTGTTTAGATGGGTACAAGGTTACATCCAATTACCTTCCACTGAGTGCTGTAAAACACAGCAGACTATATCTGTATTTTTCTTAAATTGAAAATATAATGGATAATGCATTTGCACTTCACATTAGACATAATAAATAATTAATTCTCATTTGTTGTCGTTATTTTCAAGTCCCCTTCCAAATGTTTTCAGCAATTAGACTGCATTAATGTTTTGTAAATGGAAAAAAAGTGTCTTTGTTATAGAAAAAGCTTTCAATTCATTTCCATCCTCAATTAAAAGTCTATTATTATGTCTTATCCCCTACTGATGGCATCAAAATAAAGAAACACAAAAGTTTAAAATAACCTTATTGCAGTTCTAATGTTAGGAGCATTGAAACAGTTACAACTTTATCATTTATTCCATGACCATATTTCCAAAACAGTTGTAATGCAAGGTGAGTTTTAATAGAAACCTTTGACTTAAATTGGAACTATTGAATTGTGGCATATCATCCCTTTAATAGGATGACATGTTGCATTGCCATGTTTCTACATTAGTTAAGAATGGACAAACCAAACACTGGTACGAGACATGACAGTTTCATAGCCACTGAAAGTTCTTCTATTTGCAATCTGCAACTTTGCCTTTTAAGCAACTTTTGGCAGATTTTTGCATCTTGGCACCCCCTAATGAAAGCTAATTCAGCATCTGTATTGCATCTTTACCCTTCTGAGCTTGGACTGCCTGTGTCTATTTTCAATCTTCAACAGATCCACGAGATCTGTTGAAGATTGATACGATAAACTTTCATATCAAGATAATTGTATATTCTGCAAGTTTTTATTTCAGCTTTTCTTTCAGCTTATTTTTCAAGGTCTCATATTTTTGTGCCGTTGTGACTGAAGAGCACCAAGAGAGTTGTTGTCCTTTCAGTGTGCCTGACATCTGACTTCACTGTATACATTATCAGTTGGTGGTGCCTGGTGATGAGGGCATACTAAATGTGACATTTGCGATTGCAGATGAGCTTGCAAATCAAGGCTTTACTGCCATCACCAACCACGGCCGGCACATATTCATTTATTTATACTCCTAGATTGCAACCATCAATCAGAGCATTATAAATCTCCCCCCTCATCAATAGGCAATCTGCTAATGCATGCAGCCGATCAATTCCTGACAAACAGAGGCAACATGCAAAGCAACTCATCTATTTCACTGTCTTTCAATACACACATACACAAACACATCTCTAAATACACACATGCATTTATAATATGCAT
>JBBBVU010000005.1:12273310-12300880 GCA_037177055.1 Atherinosoma microstoma
CCATCCATCCATCCATCCATCCATCCATCCATCCATCCATCCATCCATCCATCCATCCATCCAACCATCCATCCATCAGGGCAAACTATTCTGTCATAAAAAAGCCACTTTGAAAAAATTTGGGAAGAAAATCCAATGAAAATCCAGATGACCCAGCTTTCCACCAGCACTTGAGTGCACCAAGCTGTGAGGCTCCCGGAAGCGTTAAAAGAGTCTCAAAACCTCTAGAGCACCTGTAAACTGATCGGTGTGTAAATGCAGTGTTGTCTGTGCGTACCAGGAGATTCATGGACACGTATTTAAGGATTTCTGTGCGTAGGAGCCATTTTGAACATGAAAGTATGAGATTTGTGAAGTTTATGGTAAGAAATTTGTGTGTAGAATTTTAATGTTTGTGCATTTTTGTAATTAGTGCATGTGTAAATTTATTTTTTGTGTGTAATTTCTATATATTTGTGTGTGCATTTGAAAACACATTTTCAAGTACTCCAAGTTACGCACAAAACTGTTTATATGGTTTACAAACCACGTTACACATTCAAGTACCCAAAGTTACACACACATTAGTTTATACGGTTTACAAACCATGTATTAACCACACACAATGATATTGAGTCTATTTTCTCTCCATAAAAAAGCATCACATTCTTGGTTTTCCTGAAGACTAATGGTCGTGCTTTTTAACTTTTCAAATCAAACCAGGTATTGACTTGTGTCATGTCATTGTATCTGTGGGTTTGGCTAAAATCAAAGCACAGATCTCGTCCCTTTAAGACCCATTGTGTCACCATTGACACAAAATGACACTTTTCTGGTACTTAAAGGGTTAACTTCAGTAAAAGTCAACATTTGTGCTTATGATATCAGGATTTTATTAGAGCAAAGCTGCTGACTAAATAAATTCAAAATGTAGACATCATTAATATACAAATTAGAAAATAACTTCCTATTGTGACATTTGTAGAGTTAGATATGCTCCATTGGAAATATTATAGTTGACAATACTCAGTTTGGGAGTCCAAAACGACCTGTGTATTGTTGATCAGAAATACTTCCCTCTGTGTACATGTGCTGTAGAGAACAAATTTCTAGTTTTCCATCACAATGATGCTGGTTATGTTTTTTCTCAATTATTTAAACTCACAAAGCAGACACATTGGTATCCAGCCAATAGGGCGTATCTACTGGACAGCCATATATCTGCTACCTGTTTCCACTACAAAATGTTCTCAGCATGACATTAGTAAGATTTTATTAGAATTCCAAACAAGTTGTCATTAGATCTCAGTGCAATGTTGCAAATGAAATATACATTGGGCCTTCAGGGAACATCCCCTTTTGTTTTTTTTTGCGAGCTATTATTAGACAAACGTATTGTGTGCATGTTTATGTGCAAACAGAATTACTCACTCTAACAGAAAGATGAATACATGCATGTATTGAGCATATTAAGGGTTGGATTAAGGCTTGGTGAGTAATGCATTTGGCTTTGTGCAAGAGAACAATGCTTGATCCTGAGTTCTGCATTTAATATCAGATTATTAGCTTGTGGCTATCCTTCAATTCACCAGTTTAAATGTCTTGCAAATTACATCTCTGTCACTAAAAACAGGGAACTCTAAACAGCAATCTATGTATGCACTTTTCTTGTTATATCTCAGGGCCGCATTCGACACCATTGATCACAACATTCTATTACAGATGCTTGAACATGTTTTTGGAATAAGAAGAACTGCATTTGGCTGGTTTATGTCTTATTCATCTGATAGATTTCAGTTTGTTAATGTAAATGATGAATCTTCCACCACCAGAGTAAGTCATGGAGTTCCACAGGGTTCTATACTTGGACCAAAACTTCACATTGTACATGCTTCTCTTAGGTACAGTAATA
Organism: Atherinosoma microstoma; assembly: GCA_037177055.1. Lineage (NCBI taxonomy): Eukaryota > Metazoa > Chordata > Actinopteri > Atheriniformes > Atherinidae > Atherinosoma > Atherinosoma microstoma. Next base: position 12,275,202 of record JBBBVU010000005.1, read on the forward strand.
TTATTAGGTAGCATTGTATACATTTTTGTTACTATAGATGATACTCAGATTTACTTATCTGCCTGATGAAACCAATCAGTTTAGATTACAAAAATATCTTAAAGACATAAAGACCTGGATGACTTTGAATTACCTCCTTTCAAACTCAGATAAGACTGAGGTTGTTGTCCTTGGACCTGAGAACATCAGGACAAAATGGTCTAACTATGTAATTAATCTGAATGGCATTATTTTCAGAACCGCCTTCTGCCACCTACGTAATATTGACAAAATTAGGGACATCTTGTCTCAGAAGTAAGATAAATCTAGTCCATGTGTTTATTACATTAGATTGGACTACTTCAATTCCTTATTATTGGGCTGTCCCAAATATGCCCTGAAAAGTCTCCAACTGATCCAGAATGCTGCAGCCAGGGTTCTGATGAGAACTATCAGGAGAGATCATGTTTCTCCAGTTTCAGCTTCTCTTCATTGGCTCCCTGTTAAATCTAGGATCATATTTGAAATTCATCCCCTCAAATTTAAAGCTTTCCCTGACCAAGCTCCATTGTACGTCAATGAACCAAGCGGCAACCTCTGGCTTAGAAATGTGAAGCCTATGCGGAAGTGCCAAAAATTGCAGTTCCCCCCTCATCCACTAGGGGCTGGCTCCAAAACAAAGCAAATCCCCATAGACTCCCATGTTAAAAAGGCCAACTTCACAGCAGAAATAAACATGTTTACAGCCTGGTAAGAAAAAAATATTTTAGGTTTAATAGGTCAAGTTTACCTTTGTGACAACTGTGGGGGGAGTGAATTTTTTCATAACTCATTAGTTTAGATGTTATATAAATTCTTCATAATGATCTGCATGTTGTTTTGATTGACAGGTGTCAGATATCTTGCAAAAGGAGGCACAGAGTAGCACAAACGTGTTTTTTAGACGGCTAAAAGTGCACCTTAGCTTAAGCCCGCCTACCTCCATTAACTGGTTAGCTCCAGTTAGCTCTGGGTTAGCTCGTAGCTAAAGGCAGCCCTAAGTTTTATGGGTGTCAATCATCCATCCCCACGCTCACAGCCCCTCTCAGCACCCCCTCGTCGCCCATTTTTGTATTTTCCGGGAGTGACAAGACTCGTGACACTGCCAAGATGGCGAAGGTGGGAACCTCCCACCGAGCCTCTTTTTAACTCTTCAGAAACCTATGGGTCCCATGGCAGAAGTTTTGTCCATATTTTTTACAGTCACTGCAAAGATCTCACAGTTCCATATATTCCCAAGAAAGCACAGTGCTCACAGACTGCAGGTCTATTTGTGGTTTCTAAGAGTCGAATGGGAGAGCCTTCAGCTATCAGGACCCTATTTTATGGAGCCAGCTTCCAGTATGGGTTCAGGAGGCAGAGACCCTCTCTTTTTGATGAATCTTTTAGTTAAAGATGGTTAGCAATCCCTTAGATATGCTGCCATAGTCTTAGACTGCAGAGGGATGTCCCATGATGCACTGGGCTATTCCTCTTCATCTCTTTGCTCCTTATTTTCCATGTATAAACTTATGACAGTATTGGCATCATTAATGTATTTCTCCTTTTTTATCTCAGCAAATCTCCCTGGCTAAAAGTTGTGATTTACGTTGATCATCCTTTCATGTCCTCTCCACCCCAACCAATCGAGGCAAATGGCCGCCCACCCCAAGCCGGTTTCTGCCAGAGAATTTTCCTTCCTGTTTTTCCTTTCCACCGTCGCCCCTTGCATGCTCAGAATAGGGGATTGGATTGAAGTCAAGATTCGATGCAGTCTGTTGGTTTTCTCCTTAACTAGGCTTTTGTTATTACCTCTGCTAAAGTGCAGATGTTATATTTTCATTTATCTGTCTGTCTGTTAGCAACATAACTCAAAAAGTAGGGATTTTGATGACATTTTTAGGAAATCTCCAAAATGGTATAAGGAACAATGGATTAGATTTTGGGGGTGAACCGGATTACCATCTGGATCCAGGGATTTATTTTTAAAACTAGAACTCTCAACATTCTATTACCCCCTACAACCACCAGAGGGGGTCATTTTGACATCCTGCCAATGTAGCATTTTGAAAAAAATTATAAAGGTAGCATTTACAGAGGACAATTTTTTTTCCCCTTTGAATCTTTTTTTTATCATTCAGAAGTAGACAAAGCTTCAATAAATCAATAATTAATTGATTAGCATTTGGGATTACTTTGGACTTGTATTTCAAACATAAAATATAAAATACTTCCTAGCAGACAATGCTAAAGTATTGTATCTAATTCATTGTATCTCACGTGGAGAGCTCAATAATGAACACAGGGCGGGTCATTCTGGCTTCGATGCAGCTCCGAGAGAGGACACATGCATTCAGTGCAGCAATGGCCACAATGTTATAAAACACTGCAATAGACCATGTTCTAGTTACAGGTAGATCTTATAATCCAACATTGTTTGACCCGGATCATGTTGATATTCTGGATCTGGTGATTCAGAAGGTTCAAAATATAGGGGGTACTTGGTGGGCCATTGGGCCTTTTGGGGGGGTTTCTCAGGGGAATCACCCTATGGCCTGGCGGAGGTCTGCACTTTCTGAGTTTATGATTTGACTTGTATGAATACTGATTGGATGACAACAGATAGGCTCAAATTTATGGTCTGTAAATTGCCCTGAGATGACATTGTTTTGTTTTGTTCAATGCTCCTCGATGTAGGGGACATTAATAGCTGTAAGCAAATATTGCACAAGCAATGCAATAGTTCTTTCAGGCAATTCTTTTAAAACCATACATCAGTGGCATTACGTTTTATTACATCCATACTTTTAATGCCAAAGTTCATGCTTGTTAATGAAATAGTTGTTGAGATATTCAGTCCAGATTGAGGTAGCGGACAGATTGTCAGTCATATTGCCAAACTAAAGCTAAGACACAGAGATGTAGCATAAGCAGCACTACGTCAGGAGCTCTGTATAGCACATGAACACATGAATGTGCCCCCACATGACAACCTATCAGATGCTTAAATATACAGTGGTAAATATTGTGCCATTCACCTTTAGTAGAGTTTAAACTTCAGTTTATGTAATAAATGCAGAAACTTTTCTACAAGGCTGTGGCAGAAGCTTCTTATCCCCACAAATCAAATGTAATGAAATGCATGTGTCAAGCCTGAAGTCAGCTCCATGAATCACAAATAAAGTATTAATACAAGAGTAATTAACTTACTAATTAGAGCTTTTGCTGGCATTGAAGTGTCCTGTGAAACAACCCCTCCTTCTGTCAAGACTTAATGTGGTTTTAGAGCGGTTTCTTTCTCTGGTCTTGATTTTTTTTCTTTACTTTATTTCTGATTCAACATCCACTTTATTGTCAAACTTCTTCTGAATGTCTGATCTTTATGAACCACATCAAATGTTGTTTATTTGCGCAAGCATTTTGCAAATGCAAATCCAAATCAGAGTTCTTCCGGTCAACCACAAGACAAGTGTCAGCCGCTGCCAAGATTCTTCAAAAATAATATCACAGAACAGTGCCAGCAAAGACCTGCCACAACAGTTTGACATTTTCTGGAATGGATGTCGTTTTCTGTGCCTCACAGACTCATGTTTGACAGGATGTAAACCAGCCAACCGAATCGGGCCACATGGGCTCCATCTGAAAGGTCAAGAACTCCTCAAAGCCAGGACCCAATCAGAGCTGAGATACAGCTGTCATGATTGGAGGAAATGGAGGAGTGGAATAGTATAGCCACAGGGCAACATTTCCTATAGCGATGCAATTACAGAACTGAGTCAGTGAGACTGTTTAAAGCTAATTCAGCTCTCTGGACAACTCTGGGATAACCTTTTGTGGATGTACATCAAGAAAACTTGCTGTCTCTGTCTAGTAAATTTGGAGCATTTGTCTTTTGTTTGTTTTATAGACATCAGGACAAATGTATTTGTGAACAATTTGAAAAGTTTCAGTGCTGAAAATACATAAGTCCATATACATCCTAAGAAACAACTTATATTTCCAGTCAGTTTTGATGGTGTTTTTGTATAGAGACAGGAAAGCTCCTCTTTCACTCTGCCTCGTCTATGGTGACAGTGTGCCACCATAACAGAACAACACAATTAAGGGTCACTTCTCATTAATCTGCATCTGAGAGGGGACATGGAAGCACACACAGTTTGGTAATTAGTGTCCATCTGAGCAAACTATCTCTCTGTGCCATCACTAATAATCCATGGTCATAATCAAAGGATCTGATTCCTTAAATCAAAACAGCTTTGGTTTGAGTGACTGTGGTGTAGTAAGCCCCCACATTTCTTTCTAAAGGCTTCAAATCAGCTTACAAGTTATTTTGAGCCTCACAACAATTTGTTGGAGTTTTTCAAAAGTCCTCTAAACAGCTTTTAGTTTTACATTCAATATAGTCTAAATGTATTCCCTGCAGTCACTTTTGAATGTGTGAAAGTTGTGTATTTTTTAAGTTATCAGTTGAGACTAAAGGGTCAAAACCCTTTTAAATGGGTATATCTCTGCAACCACCTGGTCTATTTAAATACTTTTGGAGTCAAATTAAGGGGTACATTTGTGTGATTTATTAAGATGTGTAAATATATGTGTGACCTGTGAAGAACAAATGAAGATGGCAAATAGCACGATGAATAAAGTTTCAGGCTTGCTTACAAAGAACAAGCACTCTCAAGATTAATGTGAATATCCCTTCGGTATGATACTCAATGAAATCTAATAGTATATGTAAACATTATGTCTGCAAAGGACATCTCTGAATAAGGGGAAGAACAACTAAAGAACTAAAACATTACTGCACTTGAGTTTCTTCATTTTTGATACACAATACATACTGGCTAAATGGGTGCATTCATCTTAGAATTGTTGAAAGTACTATTTGGACAAAGAATCACTACCAACAAGTATTCATTGAACATTCTCTGTATGTGTGTATATCATTTGCAAACTTTATTTGCTAAATTCATTTTGGGCTTTAGTGATTTTTCCTACCCGTTGCTCAGTGTCGAGCATTTGTGCCTTAACAGATGGCAACAGGCTGGTAAACTGTTATTTACAGAAATGCCACAGAAATACAATGTGACTGGCAGATTGGCCTTTTCACCATTTCAGATTCCAAGGGTTATGTACTGTTCCTAGTGGTGACTTCCAGTATCAAGCGTTTTGGCTGCTGTTGTCTTGTAGCAACCATATACATGGACGTAGTGGAACATTGACGCATACGCTTGCGTACACAGCCAGTAGATCCCTGCCCTTAGAGTAACAGGATTCAGCATTATGTTGTTGAGAAAAGCACACATTCTCAATTTTACTTTTTATTGTACATTGTTGTAACATCTCTTGTCACCATCTGTTCAAAAACCCACATTTTAGTTTGTGGTTTTTAAGCTCCCCACCAGCTATAAAGTCCACTCTTCTGAGCGTAGTAAAAATATGTGCAATACAGGATAATAGTCTATAAAGGCAACTATCTTATATTGTACATCAGCGCCACCACTCCCACCACCCACATCATGCACTACACATAGGGCACCGAGTTCCAAGGGAGCACCAAAAACATCTGGTTCATTTTTAATCACAATCACAACATATCTAAAGTTAAAAACTTTACAGCCTTCTGAAAGGTGAAGTGTGATCCAGTGTTGTTGATGTTCTTTTAACAGGAAGACAGACTGCCACTACTTAAATTTAGTGACGTGGGCCACAACTACGCTCTGCTATTAGATGCTAACAACTGTAACATCAACTGCACCGACTCACTCCGTCCTCTTTCCACACACGTATGGTAAACATGAAGAGAACCTCCCCCCTTAACTTCCGGCCAATCAGAGATTTTAAATGAGAACAGCTTCTGACATGTTCAATCACACTCTGTAAATGTCACTGCTACAGTAACATGGCATTTTTATCTCAGCTGAACTGATTTTGTAACCATGGTAACAATCTAACATCACAGTTACATGTAATACGTCCCAGTCTATTACAATATGAATTATGTTAACCCATATAAATACAAAAGTGTTGGTAATATAATGTAGTGGTTGCTACAGTTGGTTCTCTTTGGGAGGGTTTGGCCAACATGCTTTGTGGCACCCCCTGTTCTGTTCTGCACCATAAGTTAAAGCTAGAGTTGGTAATGTTGGAGAGCTAGCAAGATTTGAAAGTGGCACTTCTTCTAAGCTCCTCCCCCTCCTGTCAATGCTCCTTTCAAGCCATGCCGCCACCGCCCCGCCCCGCCCCCCCAACTTGAATTCGCAGCAGGGCAGCAGAGAGTGACACAGCACAGCTGTTTCAGCAATCTGCACGTGAGCACATTTCACACAGAGGGACCGTGGACAGGACAAGACATGAAGGCATCTGATTGGTTCTTCCCATTCGGAAAGAATGTCAGGGATTGGTAAGAGTTTTTGCAAGCCTGCAGCTCTCACAGAGGTCCGACTTTTTTCATTCCTTTTTATGAATACATAATGTATTGACTACTCTCAGGATGAAAGGACTATTTCACGCATTACAACAAAAATAGTTTCTGAACAGGATTACCAAAGTGTACGTGTGATTTCTTTTAAATTTCCCTTGGTATGGGTAACATTCTTTACCCTCTAAGAAGGAATTTATGTAAATTTGCCAAAATGTATGTTATATTGACAGAAAACTTCAGCCTAAACCCCTTAGTAATCTTAGATCAATTTGTTTTGTCTTAATCTCAGCTTTGACAGAAAAAGGTGCTCGGACGTGCTGATGGTTGTGGTCATTTTATGTTTGTTTTGTTTATCTATTTAATGTTTTCTGGCATTGTTAATGCAAATGTAGCTTTGTTAATCTATTGATTCATTTATTTAATAATAATACATCTATTTTATAAAGCGGTTTTCATGACACTCAAAGACGCTTTACTGCATGGAAATAAGACTGTATCTTCTCATCTCATTGTTCTATGGTGGGATTTTGTGATACTGGTGCTACTGGTCTTGGACTACATCTGGAACTCTACTTTGAGATCACTGAGACAACATTAAACTATGCATCAATTTAACCTCTTAATCCGGCTGTTGTTTTTCCTGTGTAAGTGCAGATAGCACGATTTTTTTGTAAGAAAGTCTCACTTCAAAAATTTTAGAATTCAGGTTTTATTTGATCTAATAGCATTTTATGCATAAGCCTGTCATGGGGCTGATTTTAGCAGTGAACAGTAAAAGTGACAACATCCCAGAATGTATGATTTTTTTTTGCAATAACAATTACATTTAAAAAAAAAGGGCCAAAGCAGTTGTGCTTAGGGCACCCAAATGGCTACCAGCAGCCATGTTGCATATTATGAATTGTCCAATCTCTGTTAAATAGCAGATTTTGCATGCACACTGTGGGTCTTTCCATCACTTTCACAGGCACGTCAGAATGACAGATAAAGAAATTTAATGGAAAAGTGACCCATGTGTAACTGACTCAACACCATTGGATTAACAGACTGATGAAGCCATTAATGTTATGTGTGAAAAAGGCTTTAGAAAAGAAAAAAGGGAAAAGAATAGAAAGGGATTGTCTTGTTTGGGAGGGAATAACTTTCTTTGGTGAGGAATATGGAGTATATTTCATATGAATAAAGACTATTTAACTCACTGAAGAAAAGGGGCACACCTCAGTCTTACTTGATACATATTGATTCTGGTGCATACATCATTAAAAAAATCAATTGTGCAGAACTATTGCACATCTCACACAGTACATTAAAAAACATGTAAATATAATTTTGCCCTTTCAAAACCATTCACTCCACATTAGAGCCACCATGATTTGATATTTTTGCTGTACATTTGTTTGTATAAAGTATTGCCCCAAACTGGCAGAAACTTCCACTCTTCCTCAGTCTTATGATAGCAGCCCATACCAGTAATCCTCCTCCACCCTGCTGGAGTTTTCTGTGTCCATTAATGATTCAGCCACTGCTCCATCTATCTTCTCAATCAACAATGTGATTATATATCTGTTTGTTAGCCTGTTTGAAGTAGTTATTTCTTCAGCTAGCTTTGCTTGGCCCAATCTAGACTGTTGAGAGAATACATTCTTTTTTAGTGGTGGTGTTTTCTCTGAATGATATACCTTCAACATGTCTTCGGGCACCAACATTTTGTACTTCTGAACACTCCAAATGGGTTTGCAGCTTCCTGATTTGTGGCCAGACCTTACTACTTTGAGCACTGAATACTTTTTCTTTCAAGTTTCAGTTAAAATCTTCTTTTAATTCATTTTGCTTGAGGTAAATTGGTAATCTAATGATAATACATGCTTTTAAATAGTATGTTAGGCACCTGTTGAACACCAAACCCATCATCATTACCAAAACACATTTCACCTAAAAAAGATTAAAGGCCGAACATTCAGGTTTAAATGTTTTTTTTTTAGTAGGAAAATGTGATCAGGTCAGAATATTCACATGCCCAGTAATAGAATATGTAGTGTATTAAGAATTATTCATAATCCCAAATATGACACATTGATAAATATAGCACTCATAAGTCAGCTGAACAGTGCTATCCACTGTGCAAAAGCTTAAGTTTCCCGACTTCCTCTTCCTTCTCCCTGGGGCCAAATTTGCAAAAGCGGGTCATCCCAGACTTCATCTCCTCCCCGTGGTAAGGCAGTTTTATTCATCTATCATAAGGCTTCCCAGAGGATTTCCCGGGCAATGTAAATTGGGGTTCTCAAACAGCCAGAGTTTAGGAAAAATGCATCTCATAGCAAGCTACTCCTCTTTGCTCTTTTCTCTCTGTTGGTCTTTACCTGGCCCTTTCTTCCTTATCTGTCTGCTGTTTTATCTGCTTTCCAAGGTCAGACAGGCGTGAGGAGATCAGTTTTGATAAAGACAGGATGCGGGGATGAGGACGGAGGGGGAGAGGAATCCGCCTGGCCAAACAGGTTGCTTACAAATGCTGATGATCGTCTCCATGTGCACTTCACCGTGTCACATTTAAGTAACTTGGGTGAAGCAATAAAACTCTCCCGTCATCTGCATGAAACGCAATCCATTATGTTCGTAAGGAATGGATATGATTTGCTGGCTGCGGTTTATTCTAATTTCCCCTTAAACTCTTTCAAACTCAAGTATAAACACTGTCGGTGAGAGACAGAAAGAAGAAAAATGGAACGGTTCAGTTGGAGAATGCTGATGGACAGGAATGAGAGATCTTCTAAAACCTGCACATAGGCCGACATAAAGCTCAGATACACCACAGTCTAACTCTTCTTTCTCATTTGTCTGTCTGTCTCTCTCACGGCAGGAAATGGATCAGGTTTGTGAGAGCCTAAGGCCCAGGTTTCTTCAGTATCCTCCCCGTGTTCTGCATTGTGATTTTGGATTGACTGACTCTGCTCTGGGCTCCTGTGGGAAACAAGATTAAGTGTTGGCAATTTTTGATTAATTTTGATTTAAATCATTAAGATTATTTAAAGCAACTTTAGCTGCTTTTTGCATTTGCTGTCTTGTATTACTCCTTAGCTATTCTTTGGGGAAAAAAAGCAAAGAAACTTCAGTTGTTTGCCTAAACAATAGCCTTGCTTGACTTTAGTTAATCCTGAGAGTCCAAAAGTAAAAACAATAAAGAGGGAGGCACCGTAGAAACATCTTATAACACAAACACACAAACACATATTTCTTTTTCTTTCTCCACTAAGGGGAATGGGATCTCTATTAAATAATTCAAATGGCTGTCCTAGGATGCCAATCAGAAATACTACAGCCATAAAAGCCGTGTCTATACTTTGTGCAGAGTGGAGGCCCCCTCCAGCAAATGAAGGCATTATTCTTGTTATCCTCCGGAGGATGCAGCCGTGCTAGTATTTCTTCTTTTTCTGCTTGTCGTCGATTTATTTCTTTATTTATTCTCTGGGTGCAAGGAGGGAGAGATGTTTAGGTTTTGAAGCAGGACATATCTGCGGGGAAAAGCAACTGTCAGCCTACTTTATCCCCATTTGAATAGTGCCTCTCTGCTTGCTCCAAGGTGAAATACACTGTTAGAAACTGGGTTAGGAGAAAAACTGCAAATGCAGATTTGCAACAATACTGGGGGTATAAACAGGACAAGCTCCTTCCCCAACCCCCAACTCCATGTAATTTGACTGTAGTAAGTTATCTATGCTATTCGGATATACATTATTAATCACTGCTCTGACATTTACAGTACTTTGGTCAATCATTGCCTCTAAGATTTGCGTTTGAGATTGTAAGCCTTTATGAAAGCATTTTTGCTTCGTTACAATACACAATGAAACAAGAAACATCAATAGAAAATAGATGTTGCCATTAGCACCCAACAATTATGTGCAATTTAGGATTTAATACAATTTAGACATGAGAGTTACATGTTTATTTTTGCTCAGAGTTTGGTATTTTGACATGGGGGGCTATGTGAATTGATTTGCTTTTAGAACCACAGAAACGATTATGTATTAGGCTACTCGGTAAAGGTTTTATGCTTTGTGTCAAAAAGACAGAATAGGCTACAGCAAGACTGAGGATGAAACAAATGTTAGTAGAGGACATTCCAATAAAATTCAGATTCGATGTGTATAAACAGCAAGCCACTTTGGGCACATTTGCATGTCATTCAAACAAATTTTAAACTCTGAGTACTGAATGTTACTTCACAACAAAATGACTTGAGTAGGAGTAGTCGATGTACGTTTAAATTATGGAGCAGGGTGTTATCCTTATACTTTTTATTGTAGTAAATCCCACGCAGACATCAACAGAAGGACGAAAAGTTAAAATGCAGGAGATGATTTTAAAAAATGGTGCTGTTGAGCTTTTTTTCTTCCATGACAACTGGTTTTTATCTTTATTTTCTTTGTGCAACTTATTTGTGGAAAAGGACTCCAAATCAAAAGGAGTAAAAGAGCAGACATGACATCATAAAGAGCAGGAGCAGAAATGGATGAAAAAAGAGGAAGGAAGCCATTTCTTCCCTCAATTATTATGGAGAGCGTTAAATCACTGGCAAAAATAATGGATATGTTTGCAGACGACAGCAGACAGAGCTGCAAGAATAAAAGGAAGATTGCAGTGCTCATAAACAACCAATGACGTTATCATGGATATGCTACTGAGAGGGAACATGTTCTCATCATATATATCTAACAGTTGGCTAAAGGTTTTAGCTTATATTGTCCAATGAGAAAGTTCACTTACCTGCAGATGCTATATGATACATCATCAGCTCAACTGTGGTACAATACCTTGATGTATTCACGGTGACCACACCTCTCTCTGCTTCAACTCCACTGGCTTTGTTTATATTTCTTTGATAAAAGTGATGCAATAGTATAACTTCTCTTTGGAGATGAATTAAGTATTATTAAGATCAACTTAATTAAATTTAGAGACTTGGTAATTTGTAAGCACACTTGTTCTGGGTCTCATTCCTTGACAAGGCATGGGGTGCAACAAATCACAGAAAATTTAAAAAGTATTTTATCTAAACACCATTTCATGAGACCAGGGATACATTTGTCCTAGATGGTGTAAATAAAAAATGTTCCAGCGCTGCATGTATTAACAGTAAGCAAAAATACAGAGTTGGAATGTCTGCACAGTCTATTTTTTATTAATTAATTAATCTATCTTTTATTAAATGAACCAAATCTGTTAAAATAATTGCATCGCTTGATGAATGCAAACACTATATTCTTGTTGAAGGTACAGTTCTACTGAAGGCAGAAATAGGGGCAAGATAGCAGGCAGCACTATGTTTCTCCTGACGACTCTTATTTGTTGAGTTTGCTCATGCAGCCGCAGCACTGTGCTGTTAATCAGAGAGAAAATAGAGGAAACAGAATTGATGGTGTAAACTGTCTCCAATGGAAGTTATTATCGTATACTGTCATCTATATGCAGATGGAACAACATTGCACTGAGGGCTGGATCGATTGGTAAATTGTAGAGCTTTTTTGCAGTTTGTTTTTTGCTGTAATGCCCCTCCCTATTCCCCAGATTAATTATTTATATTTATATTTTTGCTGTTTCATTACCATGCACAGCCTGCCTCAACCTTTTTGAGAGGCAAGGTAGTGAGGAAAGAAAAAACAGAAAAGCTTTTAGGAAAAATGTTTTTCCCCACTTTAACTGAGCAGGCAATCTTAGCTCCTTTGGTGAAGCTTCCCAAAGCCCAAGAGTCCATCTTCAAACAGTGCTAATGGACAATTTAACCACCACTCTCCTTAGGCTCCCACTGTATCTTAAAAATGGAACCAATCCCCTTACCACCAAACTCACTCCCACTTGTCTATTTGGTTACCTTGACATGATGTCACTCTATCTAGGGAGCCTGTGCAGTCATGCATCTCTATGTAAGCGCATGTGTGAGGGAAGACAGGCAAGGTCATTGCTCATTGATAAGGCCCTGGTGGAGTGATCATGTTATCTCCTCTGCCTGGGGGACTCCCCACAGCAACCTCTACAATTAACCGTCTTCCTCTTACTATTTGTCCCATTGACAACCACCCCTACCCTAGCCCAAGCACTGCAGAGTCGACCTGGGACTGGAGCAGATGCTTGGCAACCTGCCCCGGAGCACTGTTTTAGATGGTCGCTCATGCAATCCTTGGACATTGCACAGGTCCCAGATCGGCCAAGAATGCAGCAAATACAAGCTGAAAAATGAAAAATGATACATCTCTACAAGCAAAATACAGAAATTCAGGGTAAAATATTTGTGTGCTTGAATGTTTGCATCCAGACAGAATGATTGAACATGCTGACCACTGAAACACAAGACATGTATGCTATTATGCACACAAGAAGATCATTTCATTTAGTGCTAGTGTAGAGATGTTTACAAGCAAAAACATAAATATTTAAGTTAAATCTTTTTATTTTACTAGTTATTTTAAAACCCTGTCCTGACAACAACCCTAAAATAAAAATGGAACACCTTCCACTTGCAGGGTAATGTATAAAAAAAACCAAAGTGGCCATTCAACTATCAATTTTACTTAAGTCCAGTAAAAATGTAATCATATTGATAAGTTAGTTATATATTTTTGCAAATGTACAACAGCAGATCCAATTTTACAAAGATAAATTATAGTGATCAATGTCAGAACATTATCAAGGATACAATCATAGACACATTTAATAGAGCTTATTTAGTGTCAAATATTTCAACACACTTTATAAAGACGCACTTCAGAACTTTTGGAGATTTTCTTAGTGACGCACCCCCTAACAACGGCTAATTCAGCTTCCATCTTGTATCCTACCTGTGAGCTGTCTCCAGCCAGTAAAAGACGGCCTTGACTCTTGTTTTAGCGCTTGCTTGATTCTTTTCTCGCTCTTGCTTTTCCCTTCTTCCTCTGATAATGTCTTCGTGCATTTCTTTGCTGAATCGGCCACAATGTAATTTAAAACACTTGATATTATATAGTCTTAACTTTATATTTAGGGAGAGAGATTTTTGAGTATTTTATTACTAGTTAGTGTTTATTTTCAACAGTCTTATGCTTAACATTATTGTTTGACCTGGTGACAAAACAAGTCATGTTTCAAGAACAAGTCCATGTAGTAGGACTGGAGTCCATTTCCTCTTGGGTCGGTCCGTTAAGCAGCTACAAAATGATTCCATAATGAATCCTACCACAGAAAATTTTCATCTTACTGAAGCAATGAAGAAGCGGTTGCAAACATTCCCCAGTGAGTTTCCCTTCATTACTATTAGATTTTTGTACTGGTGGCTATTATAAAGCTTCCATCTCACTTTGTTTCTTTCCCTGTAGCTATCCAGCATCCTTACAGGTATTTAATGATCAGTGTATTGCTTCTAAATTGCTGATCTCTTTAGAATTAGAATATGTCGTTATTTTTGTCTTTAGACACCGTGTGTAAGCCAGCAAGAGTGTTTCATCTCGAGTTTGGTGGCCTTGCTCTCCCTCAATTGATCTACTTTCCTGCCTTAATCAGAGTAAAATGTCTCCTTTCTTTATTATTTCAAGACACGCACTGAGCCAATTACCTAATCATTACAGCAAGGCAGGTGGTGCACTAATACAAGATAATAACACACCTTGGGCATTCAGAGCCATCGCTCTGCTCAGGGCTTTTCAAAAACATTGCACAGCTCTGCGTAAACCTAATTGGGTTGTGGAACACAGGGAGAGATGGAGGAGACAGAAAATCATCATGCAAAGGAAAAACTGTTCAAACTGCAACTTATATGGCTTCCTTTTATTGAAGGAATGAAAAGGACATTAGCATTAGTTATAAAGCAGATAAAGGCGGGAATAAAACTACAGGTGTTTGAAAATCCAATCGTGGAACATGGAGATGCTTTAGACTAAAAAGCCAAGAGGAGGAATCTTCCTTTAATTCTGAAAATAAACAAATCAACACCTGACATACACCGATCCTCCAAGACATGAAAACCAATGACAGGTAAGTGGATAACACTAAATGATAATCTCTCTGCAGTGCAATATTCTGCTTAGAAACCTCAGGTTCTCCACTCATACTGATGACACATACCACCTGAAGATTGTTGTATATCAAGAACACACCTCCATGGCAACATCACCCTGACAGCAGTAGCCTCCCCCTGACAGGAAAGTGCACCCATCCACATCACAAAAACTGCTCAGTAATGGCTCAAAGAACACGACAAAGGGCCCAAAGCTTTGACCCGACCTCAAACTCCCCAGATCCCAATCCGATCGAGCATCCACAAGATGAGCTTGAAGATGACAGATCCATAGTTGTTCCACTCTGCAATCCCAAAAGATCCACCACTAACATCTTTACAGGGCACCCCAAGAGGTTACATATCCATCTACTGACAGGTCAGAGCAGTTGGGTCTGGCAGTACAATATACAGGGATCTACACCTGCACAGGTGTTTTTTACAGTTTTGTCTGGCTGGTATGTAGGCTACCTCAATCAGATGAATGCGACAATTAAAAAGATGGATTTAGCTTGCAATTTTTCTTTTGATGAAAGATTCATGTCATTAATATTAAACATGCATCAGCCTTGAGGTTGAATGGGAAGGTTTTCCATTTGCAAGCCTAAATCAGCTTGTTAAAAAAACTAGTTGTTTGTTTTGTTCCCAAAATTTTGATGACCAACTAAATCCAAATTAAAAACTCAAGTCTTTTTGCTTAGCAACAACAACACTGATAGGACTATAACATGGTGGCTGTGGTTTCTAGACACTGGCTGCCCATTTTCAGTTTCCTCTGCAACGTGTTTTTGCTTGCTATAAGTCAATAAATATATCTCATGAATGCATGATGGGGAAAAAAACGAATGCAGTCTCACAGTATATGCACCTGGCAATGGAATACAGATTTAGAATTGAGATTTTGGACTATGCTGGACAATTTCTTCTTCCATTTCCAATTATTTTTTTTTAAAGTACACTGTGTACTGCAAGTCTTAGTGCTGCATCAACACAAAATCATATTAACAGATGAGAGCAGATTTCTATTAATATGTGCTGGTATTAGTTTTAGATGCTCAGTTCTTGATATTGCTATTCTGAGAGACTTCAAGTTATCCTATGATCATCAACACAAGGTGACATTTGAGGCTGCGCTATCAAAACACAAATCCTGCATGCTTATCTGAGAATAACATTTGACAAGTGAATGATCCAGAGGCGAGCAGTCACTGGCTGCGGTTGTTGGTAAATGGGGTTTACCGTGAAAGCAAACTGACAGTCATAAGTGTCAAAAGCAGTTTGCTTCCATTACAGTTTCTCCTTGCCCAAGTCACACATCTGGTATTCATAGAAACAACATTTAGCACACTCTCCCGTGGAGTCGTGGCGTATTTTTTTTCATTATATTAGCACCTCCGAGGGGCAGGATGCTGTGTTCCTGCCCTCAACTTTGACTGACATGGTGGTTATGAGCAATGATAGCTGCTAGGGCTCCTAGGGAGCATCTAAATGAACTGGCACTGGCAGTGTGAAGACACCTCCCACCAAACACACTGACAACATGATTATACCAAAGACTTTATATAGACTGATCAGGCCTGGAGAGTCGATGTGATTGATACACGGCACTCAGCGCATAATTCCTCACATTTTATTTAAGACGCTTGATCGGAGGGTTGTTGTGACTGCTGTTGCTTGGAGAGCTGCTGTTTCTGGATTAAGCTTGTCCGTTTTGCATTTTCAGTTACACAGAGGAAATTAGAGCAGTGCAGGAGGTGAAAAATGCTCCAACATCCTGTCCGACACCAGTTTGTAGTCGTTTAGGGAAATGTCAGTTGTGGGTAGCCAAAGCCAGCAGCCGCATGGCAGCTGGACTCTTATTCTTTGCCAGGACTGTGGCATTCCAGTACAGTCTCGATTTAAAATTGTTGTGTTTGTTTCACCTATGAAGCCCTTTTTTTTTAGGTACATCCAGTCTTTTCATTTCCCTGAGTTTTCTACCTTTCTGTGTCAATTAGGGCCCAGGTGCTGAAGTGACCTGCTTTCAGACCAGACCTTTCATCATTTTTTCATCATTCATTTTTTATTTTGTTTGTTGCAAAAGTAACATCTCAACAACTGATTGATGTTGATTTGTGACATTTTTGTAATATATAAGCAAAGGCTTTGAATTATTTGCATATCACTGTTTTTTAAAAAGAAAACAGCTTCTGAACTTTTTAGAAATCGGTTTATTTTCATCATCATGCACCTAAATGCAGCCCTGCTTGGTATACTTTGTTCATCACCAGCACACAGCTGTGGCTATCACATGCAGTCTGGGGAGTTTCAATTAAACACTCATCAGTAGTTTAGTTTTCCTTTCGTATTCATGTTATTGATGGTTTGCGTCAGTAAGTTGAGGAGTGCAGCCAACCAAAGTGCTTGTATGCTAATAGAAGGAGACAGTGGTGTTTGTCTGAGCAGCAGTAGATGCTCTACCTAATTTTTTAAGGATTAATCTCATTTCCGATGATGAAATAATAATTGCACAATATTTCCTCTTCATGTCAACAAAGGAAGTTGAAATTTTTTAATGAATGCAAAATTCCTTCTCTGTAATGTCTTCCTCGTTCTTGCGAAACAGCCGTGAACAGTGGAATGATGCCACACAAGAGTGCCCACGTTTTTTCAGCCATATGTCCTACCCAACTGTTGCTTTTTTTTCTTTCTTGTATAATCTACAATCACAGGTAATAAAAATGCTGTTATGCTGAAACAAAATGTACTGGCTTAGCTGTTTTATCGTTATTTAAAAAATGCAAAAACAAATAATTGTACAAACACAAGCATTTGGATTCCTTTCCCCTTTTGCAGAATCGAGTTGTTTAGATTATGATTTTCAAGTTAAGATGAAAGAAGATGAAAGGAGGTTAGAAAGGGAATTGAAGGGAAATACAGTATATTCTTTGAGTTTTATTAGACTTGTGTGCAATCGCTCACTGCTTGTTCAAGGAAATGGGTGCCCCCAGGCTACATCCTGGGGAGATATCAGAAGAAAGAGGAGGAGGATGCCCTGGTGTAAGCTGTGTGGAAGAGTTTCTCTGTGGGAGGTAGTGTGTGATCAGGAGAATGAAGCTGCTAATACTAACAAGAAGACTCTGTATTTAATGGAAAAACTTGCACATGCATGGTAATAAGTTTACGTATTAGCGAATCATGATGGAGCTCTCCTCAGCTCACAAAACTATGCCATGAAATCCATCAACCCACTCAGTAATCAAGGATCGAGTCATTAAGATGTGTCAATTAATCTAGCATATTTTCATGAATGCTTTAATCAGGGAAATTTACTTATTTCTTTAATTAACCTGAAGCAACGCACATTTACTATCATCAAAATGTTCACACAATTCCTGAGGTGTTATTTTTGATGGGCTCATATCATGAGATCTCAAAAAGAATGGCCCCAATTAATGATATCATTTACAGATCCAATTTGTTCCTTGTTTAATGTCCAAATAGGAAAAAGCTTACAAACCTTTTTACTGTATTTTTCTTCTTTCCATATATGGCCCCAAACCTGAAGACTAACTACCTGTTCTTCTGAAACATCATAATTTACTCCACCATATGTTTAGCTGCGGCTATTGAACAGCAACATCATGAATAACCAAGCGAGTTAAGTCTCTCCTCAACTACCTATTTATTTGTCCTGCGTGCACATCTAATTGGCGACGTCAGTCAAGGATGAAATGATTAAATGGTAAAATAGGCTTTACTTGCTGTGATGTCTTTTAGCTGAAGTTTTTGTTGTTCATCCGGTTCAAATTGTTCAGTCAAACTGATGCTAATTGGTTTAATCTCTGTTGCCAAAAGGGATGAAAAATTGCAGATTATGTCTTTTTTTTTCTCCTTTAGCCACTTCTTACAAACTTATTTCTTCTGAAAAAAAAATAATGTGCTTGTTTAATCCTTCAGCGATCACCAGTGTTGGGTAGTAACGCTTTACTGTAACACTATTACTTTTGTCAGTAACTAATACTCTATGCATTACTCTTTAAATAAAGAAACTCAGTTACCATTACCCTGTGGTGCATTTGTCCGTTGCTAGCTAATTCATTAAATTTTGGCCAGTGGTGACGTATTGTGGGTATTTGCAAAGTCAATTTGTTGGGCTTGTTTTTCTGTAAGTCGCTTGTAACGACCGTCAGTTGCAGGTTTCAGGCTTTTGGGCTAGTTTTCTTGAGTGCAATTGTGTATTTGACCTTCCTTTTCTCCCTTTGTGAAGCCCTCCTGATTCCCTCACAGCTGTCCATAGTAAAGCAAAAACCTCTAGATGTGGAACGGGTACGCAACAATCCTTTTATTCATGAACTAGTGTCCACAGCACTGTTTCCTTGGTTACCACGGCAGTCCAAACTGGTACGCCCTTACCCACACACATGCACACAACTTAACTGAGGGACAGAGTGACAATGACTACAAATAAATAAGGAAATATATAAATGATTTTTAAAAATGTATTTATTTTTTCAAATCATTTGCTGGCCTGACTTTGATAAATTAATGTTGAAAAGTAATTTTGTATTTGAGTTTTATATTATATCATATTGACTATTATTTTTCATATAACACTGAAATGAAGTTATAAGGATATTATTTTGTAGTTACTCTTAAAAAAGTAACTACAAAGTTACAGTAACATTACTATTTGGTGTAAATAAACAAAAAAGTAACTGAGTTGGTATTTGAATGAAGTAACTAGTAACTGTAACTAGTACTGTTTTTTAGTAACTAGCACAACACTGGTGATCATAGGGTTAAACTGCTGGGAAACATTTGGTGTTAGAGCATAAACTGCATTTTTCTGATAAGTATAAGTTGTATCAAAGCAAAAAATAAGAATTTGAGCAACTGAAGGTTTCCTTTTCCTAAAGAAAAAAAGAATCTACGACTGAATTGATGACTGAAACTATTAATACCATACCCCAGGGATGTCAAACTATGGTCCTTGAGGGATGCCATCCTACAGGTTTTAGAATTTTCCCTGTTCCACCACACTTGATTAACATTAAATTCATCCAGCAGCTTGTGAAGTTCTCCACAGTGACCCATTAATTCTGGTCAAATATGTTTTAGAAAACATCTAAAACCTGCAGGACAGTGGGTCTTGTGGACTGGAGTTTGAGATCATTACCATAAAGTGTAAAAACCTGATTCTGCCGGATTCTCTGTCTGTTGATTTTGTTTTGGTTGTTTAAAAAAATTTTTTTTTAAATGTTTTAAATATTTTTTTCTACATTACCTGTATAAGAAAGAAACTAAATAGTGGGTGTTAATCATCATGTTTGCCTTATATTTTATGAATGTAACTTTTAATTGTAGGAAAACCTATTCATTCTTTGGCAAGTTTTGATACTGTAAAACTTGGTAAATAAAAAGGATTTTCTTCTTCCTTCTAGCTGCTGTATGTTAATCTGTCTCACAATGTGCTTATTATATGCAGAAAAATAAAAATTTTCATGTGTAACCACCAGTCATCAGGTGGCAAAAGTTTGAAATTGGCTGGATGCTTGAGTTTGGATTAATTTATTTTATTATATTATGATGTAACATATGCAAAGCCCATGACTAAGGTTCCACATGGTAAATAAAGGTTTGTGAATGTAAAGTTTAGCAACAAACCAGAATGGCAATGCAAAACCCCAAAAGTGAGCATGAGTATTTCGCAAATAAGCCATGGGTTTGCTGAGTTCCTTTACACTCATGCAACTAATTTGAGGATATATTTTGTGCAAACAAAGCTTGGCGTATTTGATGCTCAGAGAAAACCAAATCCTTCCCCTTTTTTTGCAGACGCTAAGATTACTTCGGTGGCTTTTTGAAGTACCTCAGCTATATCATGTCAAAGCCATTGTGAAAAATATGTGAAAGAAAGCAGTGACCTGCTTTGTCCCCAAATGAATTTAGACATAAAATAACCTAATAGAGCAGAAGAAATATGCCCTGTGGTGAATGTCCTTTATACACAATTCATATAAGGACTAATATCACCTTGTCCTTGCAGTTGTTGCTTTGTGGTGTCCTGAATGGTTTTGCCTCTCTGACCTACAAAAAGGATGTTAAAAATGTGACGTAAGGGCTCATTCCTGAAAAATGATGGACCTTCCAGTATTCTCCTCCATTGACACAATGTTTGGGGATTTCTTATCCGTCTATTAGTCACATTAGTGCATTTTTAGTTTGATAAATCTTTTGAAGATATTATTGAAAAGTATAAGCATATAGGATCATAAGAAACGCAAACAAGCTTTAGAAGTCAAAACACCATTTTTTTTCTTTTCTTTTATTGGTAAGAGACATTTTTAAAGCTTTTAAGAAAACTGTAACTGGATATATTGAGAAATAATTTGCTGAGCTGAAATGAAGAAAAATAAGATGGAAAGAAATAAATTTAAGGTGATGGTTATCAGGATGGTCTATTAGTACATGTCCGCAATGCAATTATAACTCACCCACCTTTTCTAGCATAAAACATGCTAATGTGATTTCTTTCATTTCCAAATTAAGATATTCAACAATATTAAGCAGATTTTGTACTGTTTAATGAATAAAAACATTTTGATATAAATAACATTTTATCAGAAATCTTTAGAAGTTATAATGTCCTATCTAAAAGTTAGATTAGGGGATTGATAACACCCACATATCTACTTGTGATCATGTAAAATATAACCAGGCCACAGTTATCCTGCTATATTTGGCTATACTTTAAAGACGTTTTTGGTTAAAAACTAAGATGAGAAATAGTTGATTTGGTTTGGCATGTCCAAATATACCAAACCATCACCTCTGCGCCATTTGAGGTTTTTTTTTCCTTCTTACCTAACAGTTACATCAAAATATTCTGCAAAGTCAATCATTTTGTATTTCTGACTGGTAAGAATTCTAAAAATAACTGATTATTGTGATTACAAAATTTTGATTTTACCGGTCACTTTATTTTTTTTAAATGATAGAGTAATAAAAAATTAATGCTATCGAATAGGCTATGTCATTATTATGCTAATATTCAGTCTGAACAAGGTGAAGAGAAAATCCACACCGTCACATACATGGTCACACATCATGCAGATGTGCAGAATTCACAGAGGGCCGACCAACATTGAGTTGAGACAGAGCAGTGACAAGTTTGCAATGACAGTGGTCGACCCCGACAGCAGAATCCTGCACAGGTCCAATGTTACAAACCGCACCAGCCCAAACCGTAATTACCAGATCGGACCCAGGACCCGTGTTTATCTTACAGTCAAATCTGGATCCGACCCGATCCGTTAACCCGTTCATTAATGCATTAAGTAGCTAATTGTCCCTACACCCCATCCCTCCGTTCATTGCATTAATTACTTTATTCGTTCTTATATTTAATTTGATATTGTTTTGTCTCTGTTTTCATTTGCAATGAAAAAAGTAAACTACAACGACACGATAAATATAGTTTAGGCATATTTAAAGTTTTTTCTTTCTTTATTTATTTTTTTGCAGAACTTGTACAATATTCTTTTTAACTTGCCACTGAAAAACTGCTACCTCTCTATAGTCCCTTATTTTGACATTTGGTGGCTTTATTTGATTCGGAGATCGCTGTATATAAACACAAAGTCATTTCCCGTCCCGGTGTCAGCTCTTCTTCTGGACCACAAAACCTGCAGGGGAAAATGTTCACTTCCTCAAGCTGTGCACTGTGTGGAGGAAATCCCAGCATGATCTGGAAGGCCTCTTAATGAATGCAATTCCGGTGCCTGATTAGTAAAACACGGAGTTCTACAAAAATAAGAGACATAAATAGATAAATAGCCTCAATTAAAATAATATTTTTACGCATGACCAGCCCACACCCTGAGCTAGCCGTGAAATTTAATTGATGTCATTTTTACCCGCACACCAACATTTTTGTCAATAAGTTAAGATTGAAAGAAAATACTGGAGTGAGACTAATTAGGCTCAATTTAGTTCTAGAAAAACCGTCAGAGTGAGACATCTGTCCAGGTGTTTGTGAAATTTTTGACGCCCCCTGCAGCTCAGGTTCAGCAGGAGGAAAACCCGCAGCATGCGCTCTGTCTGCAATAGTGGTTCAGTGGCACTGGTTTGAGTCTCGTAGTGGTCACAGACGAGCTCCACGACAGTATCTCATTAATATGTTCGCGTGATCGAGGTGTGAGTTGCAATCTATCAAAATGATGGACAGCCTTCAGATTTTTCCACCACTGCTTTAAAAAAAAACGTCAATGACGGAAAATTAGCGTGACCTCTGGCTCCAGGTCACATGATCCCATGAGAGACGGATCCGCTCCTCCAAAGTTATAATGTCTGGTTTCTGAAGAGGGCTGCTCCTTCGGAGCGCCGACACACGTCAAACACTTTATATTGGGCCCAGAAATGACCCATTATTACTCACATTAAGCTAATATATGGGTCAAAAGTTACACAGTATCCCTTTAAGTGTACATCCCCTGGAAGCAATATTATTAAAACATTTTCTGCTAAGTCATTTTGTTTGTTATGGTGTGTAAAAACTTTGATATTAAACATTTTTCTTTTCATAAAAGTGGCAGTTTACATCACCAGAAAAACCAAGCCTCTAAAGTACACCTGCAACCAATATTGCTTTACAGGATTTCAATAAAGGTTTTGCATGCACAGTGCTATGGATCTACAAACTATTTGTCTCTAGAGAAATATGCCTTCTCTGTCAAACTTACGTGTATTTTGTTGAGACATCATGACTGTGAGGTAAAGCAAAAAATGAATTGCTTACTAGTGCAACTGCAGTGAAGAAAAACAGCTCGACAGCATCAGCACATTCTTGCACCGTGCTGCTATCTCCTATCAACCTCTCATCTGATGATTCTGATATTGTACATTTCTTTATGAAATAAACGTGGCATAGAAAAGGAGAGAAAGATTCCAGGAGCAGACACAGATTTGATCACACACTAAGGAAAGCAAAGCAAAAATGTAAACCAGATTGGATGGCCGAGTAAAAGTAATTGGACTCATGTCGGTAAACACAGTGGACATAAATCCATTTATGTCCCTGTTTTAAGCCAGGGAGCAAGGTCTCTCTTAGAAAAACATCATAGAAAAAAAACTGACAGTACGTAACTGCAGACTATTGCTGATATGAAGACAAATTAACATCAGAATTTATCTTTGTTGCTTGTTTTTCTCTCTTTTGCATTGTGACTCTGGTGTTTTGTGACTCATTTTGTTGCTACCTAGAATTTAGCGCTCAGAAACACATGGCAAAAACCTGTAGAAAAAAAAATCTAAACAATTAAAAACTTTTTTAAGCAATAGTAGCAGACACATCTGAGAAAAATATGACAATCAATGCAGATATAAAAATGACTTTCATGAAATTTCCATCTTAAATGTCATTTCTTTCAAAAGAACCTGCTTAATAAAACACTCATTTATGCAAATCCATCCATCACTTTATTTGTACACAATCACAACGGGTTTGTTCATGAAAATAATCAATAAATGGTAGTTTTTCTTCTCATAGTGCAAAACTATGTTGCAAATAAATTAACTTGACTTAAAGCCAAAAAAGTTCAGTATGTGTAACATGTGAATTTACTTACATTAATTCATGATTGTTTGATCAGTGCAAACCTATTTGAGTGCATGTTATGCCTGTGAAAATGAATAGTTTAACTGTGACAGTGATGCTGTGGAAGAGGGTAAAATGTGTGAGAGTGTATAGGTCTATGAAAGAAAAGTGAACATATTTACCCGTTTGGAAATTAGTCAGTGATCTACTAATTAAGTCGGAGAAATGGTATAGATTGGATAAGGCATGCCTGCAGAGATCAGGAGGGGGACATCTCCAGGTGTGGTTCATTCTCACCAGAGCTACTACAGATGAAGCATTGCGTTTGAGTTTCCTTCTAAATATTTTCCTATTTCAGTGCCAAAAACTGAGACTTATAAGAGAATCTGCTCATGAATAAGGATTAAAAGTATAATGAATAATTTTATTCTTTATTTTTATGTTTTTTTTTTGGAGAGTTTTTTTCTGCATCTAATTGAGTCTATGCAAAAATGAAAAATGTTACTTGTGGCCACCTTCGGTTTTTTAGTTAAATGCATACATTAACAAGCTAACAGACTCAAGATTAAGCTAATATGCTGATGCTAAGCTAACAGCAATGGACTGGCCATTGGGCATACCGGGCATTACTGGGCTGATATGTTTTTGGACTGACAGAGTTTATTTATTGGGCTGACTGGTCCATTAAACTCAGTAGATCAGTGGTCCGACTAACACTCAGCCAGCATCTCCCCATTTTGCCACCCCTGTGCATAAATCATTCATTCAAATAGTCAGTGCAGAACTTTCTTTCCTGACCACCAGGCCATGAAACATGTTAATCTGTGACCCATTGGTTCTGTTCTTAACTGACACCAGGCTGAACCAATCAGATACTTGAAGCTCATTTTGGCTCTGTGCCAGGGGATGCAGCTACCTGCCAGAACCAAGGAGAAGAAAGCCCACAGCAGGGCCTTCATCAGCTGCTGTGGATGATGATGATTATGATGATGATGAAACTGTGGTAAGCTGTTCCCTCAAACACACAGTGGGATGAATGCTGCTCTAATATTCATCACTTCGCTGGAGTATAGGTGTTTAGTTTATTAACAAATGACACTTTTTGCAAGTATTTTATGTCTCTTTTTCACTGAAACTTTCTAACTCACTATAAAGTTTTAGTGGCTTTAACCCTTTGAAGACCAACCCAAGACAACTGGGGAGAAAAGTCAAATTTAAAAAAAAAATCTGAAGTCTTTATTTGGCCTTTAACAAAATCTGGAAAAACAAAATTTTCTTTGGTATGTTTACCATTTTTTACCATGTGACATGTCAAAATTATTGTAGTATAGTAACCCTCTCCAGTTTGCATACAGAGAGAAAGTGGGGGTTGAGGACACCACCTCTTCCTCCTTCATAGGGTCCACACACACCCGGACTAGGAAAGCGGCACTGTGACAATTCTTTTCTTTGACTTCTCTAGTGCCTTCAACACCATCCAGCCCCTCCTCCTGCAGGAAAAGTTGACCAGGATGCAGGTCGACGCCCACCTTGTGCGCTGGGTCACGGACTACCTCACTGACAGACCACAGTTTGTCAGGCTGTAGGACGGCACATCAGACACTGTGACCAGCAGCACAGGAGCACCACAGGGTACTGTCCTGTCCCCCCTCCTCTTCACC
>JBBBVU010000005.1:12318856-12329458 GCA_037177055.1 Atherinosoma microstoma
GCGTTCAGACCAAACGCGATTTCGGCGTCAAAAACGTTCTTGATGCTCAAAGTTGGATGCTTGACACTGTTAAATCAGACGTTCGACATCCAGCATCAAAAACATTCTTGATGCCCAAGATGTGCATCAAGAATAATCCGGATCATCCGATAGGACCTGGATGTTTTCCTTTGCTTTTCTTTCTACAATGGCGGATGAAATTGAGAAAGTAGCTTGGCTTTATTTGTTCCACAAGGCCAGAGAACAATGCCGTCGGGCGTCTCTGCGCCGTGTCTGGATTCCCCAGATTGTTCAGAGGAGGATGTGTCATAAATGACAGGGTGTGCACAGACAGCCATGATCAGTTTGTCCTCCATTGTCTTTGTAAAGTGAAGAGATTTCCCCAGGTTCTTCTTATTTCTGTCCTGTCAAAAAATGCGTCACTACATCATGACACTGAGTCGCTCTGAATGGTTGACGCCCCGCCTCGAGCAGCAAAAGTTAAGATTTTCCAACTCTGGCATCGCCGCCTTGGGCGTTACGCACGGCATGCGCGTTACGCACGGCATGCGCGTCGGACGCTAGAAATCTCAAAATGCGTAGCTCAAGACGCTCAAAACGCCCCGCTAGAAGGCTTGACACGCGTTCACATAGACTTAACATGTAAACCTGACGCCCCTGACGCCAAAATCGCGTTTGGTCTGAATGCACCATTAGGTCAAAGTTAACGCGACTTCCTTTTAACGGCGGTAATTATTTTAATGCTCGATTAATGCACGCTCTTTTGGTGTAATTTCAGGAAGAGATGTGGAAAGAAACTGACCCATAATGGATCTTTTACACCGACAGTTTAGCTTTAAAGTTCTGCAAGATGGTTTTCTGGTCAAGACTGAGGTATTTTATCAACTAAGTTCACAAAATAATGCAGGAAAAGAAGACTCAAACTGCTATGGATCGAGGAAAAGTAAATGAAACTTGCGGTGACAGAATGCTTTGCAGCTCTGCGATGCATTCAATGTAACTCGGAAATCACACCTCTCACAATATACCTCACACAAAGACAACTACAACATTTAAAAATGAACAAATCAAGATTAATTATCTGTTTAAAATCTATGTTGACTTCCTAACAGCTTACATGAGTATTATATCATGACAAATATCCTGTTAGAAAATATAATAAAATAAAATACATAAAATAAAAAAAGATTTTTAAAAATGATGCGATTAATAGCGAGTTAACTCAGGACCCTCATGCGATTAAAAATTTGACTCGACTGACAGCACCGAGGTGCACCCCAGCCATCTGAGAGATTTAATCCCTCCAACATGTCCTGGGCCTACCCTGGGGTCTCCTCCCAGTTGGACGTGCCCAGAATACCTCACCAGGGAGGCATTCAGGACACATCCTGTCCAGATGCCCGAGCCACCTCATCTGGCTACTCTCGATGCGGAGGAGCAGCATCCAAAGGTCCATAAATGCAGCATGCAATGTACTTCTACATGTTGCTCTGGATCATGTTCTAGAAGAAAATGCATTTTTCATACAGCATCATCTCACCAACCATCTCCAAGATTATAATATCTTTCATAAAACCACTAGATGTGAGGACTGAAGTTAAACAGCCAATATTGATGAAGCAACTCTGATAAAACTGATGATCAGGATGATCAAGTTTAAGTGTTTGTGCAGCAGTGCTACAAGTCCTTATGCAGGATCACCCAAAGTAAACTACTGTTGATAAAAATATATCATTGGCTGTTTGTTTTACAAATTTGTCTTCACTGTTTTACATTATTAGGCTGCTGCTGGACATGTTTCATTCTTCAGCCTCACGTGATAGTGACATGGGTCTGATTGACAGAGACAACTAAATGTTGACTACTATTACTAGCGCGTTCAAATACAATACTTTGAGGTAAATAGCTATGTGCTGTGTGAACAATGAACCGCTAGTTTCCTCTTTCCCAGCTGAACCATAAACAAACGCAACAAGGGAGGTGGTACAAGCGACAGAAAAGCCAATCAGCTGACTTAGAGAACAACTGCTGAAGGAGGGAGGCAGTCACCCTGCATGGGAGAGGACCAGACCAGGGAGTGAATAAAGCAGCGCTGTTTCTATGGAAAGAAACTTGACTCAACATTATTGTGCATGTGTAATACATGGTTTGTAAATTGTATAAAGCAAGCAAATATTGCCCCTCCAGAATCAAAGATGGCTGAGAAAGTACTTCATCAACAGTGAATAAGTGTTTGAATATGTTGCTTTCTCTGTAACCCAGTCTGCATCGTTGACTATGAGCACTTCCTCACTGGTTCCGTAAAGTGTTTTTGCCCCCCCCACACACCCTCACCTCTCCTCGCCGACCCTCGCCTACCAATTGTGTTTCATTGAAGATTCACATGTTTGTCATCTAACGGTGGAAAGTGGAAACAAGTCTAGGCTCCCTTTCTGGCTTACTTGACACAACTTTGCAACTTTCGTGCTTAGAGGGTAAATTGGTCACAAAATTTTGAAGAAAAAAAAAGACAAAAAAAGACAAAAAAAACCTTGGATACATATGATACGTACGTGAAGAGAGGTACCAGTTTTCATTTTTTTCTTTTAACAGTATTTCCTTTACAAAGCAGAAACAAGCAGAAACAATTTTTTCAGAAAAGGTTGTTCGATCTCCTGTTTTGTACTCTCATTGAGCCTCAGTGTTTAGCACAGCAGTGAAACAAAATTACCTTCGATTAGTACACTAGCTGCCAACACTGCATCCCAATTGGTCTTTGGTTGGCTCCCAGCCTGAGCTACCTTTTAGTCTAAGACACGATTAACAGGATCATACTTAACAAATGCCTGTTGTGATTGCTTGTCTGTTTGGACTTTTATGTGCTCATGTTTGTGCTTGTGTGTACGTGTGCTTGTGCACTCAGAGAGGATTAGCTTAGAGGCTGAATTATGGCAGCTCACTTCAGAGGGAAATGGAGAGAATGACATAGAAAAAGTGAGACGGTGAGGGAGAAAAGGAATGTGCAACTGTGAGAGAGGGAGACAGACCAGACACCCTGCACTCAGCACTTTCACTGAGTTAGCATACCGCTGTGGATGTGACTGACTCTTAAATCACTCCCAACCTTCTTCAATCTCCATTTACATTTAAGGGAAATATTCTTGCCTTGAGTCAGAGAGGTTGTTTTACTTAACTGTCTCAGGATACATATCAATTACTGTAATGTAGCTACTGCTGAAGAGTGTGTGGCTGCTGAATGATAAAGGGGGCCAATGTAACTAGAACAAATACCAACATTTTTGTTGAAAATGATTAAAGAAGTTGTTCTGTTTCTGTTGACGGAGAGTATGCAAATTGACTCAAATGGTCTAAGAATATGCTTCAAGGCAAGGCAAGACTGGTTTATTTATATTGCACGTTTCACTTCCAGAGGCAGTTCAAAGCGCTTTACATCAAGTTGGCATAAGAACATTTGTTTAACTGACTGAAACTGAGGCTAAAGTTAGGGTGAGGATAGGCTATATACAATTTCTGCTATGTTGGTTAGCTTGCTGTAGGTTACAGTAATTTTGCCATGTCTCTGATTTTTTTTCCTTTAGTTATTAATCAATTATTTCTTATGAAATATGAGAAAGAAATGTATAACCTCATCAAACAGGGTAGTTTTTACTTGAAAAAGTTGGCTAAGCTAACCAAATGAAGGTTTTGACTGTGGATTGGGGGCATAATCTACATTTGTACTGATCACACTAAACTGTAAGAAATGTCAAAGAAAAATGATTGACTTCTTTAGGTATGTATATGCTAGCATTTTAACATAACAGAAAGGTTTTTAATTAATCATAAACTTCGCATAAAAAGTAAGGAAATTAGTGTTTGATGGATTATATCTTGTTGTAAAACTACTTTTTGACAATTCTTTGCGTTTGTGGGATAAGCACCGGAGTATAGTGGGATTGTGCCTATGAAAAACTTGCCAAATCTTTTCTGCTAATGGCAAACTGCTTTTGTTTAATTGCTATTTTTGTGTTTGTTTGTTTTTTTGCTATTTACTCATGTTTATATATTGTATGTAGTTTATTGGAAAGGATGATTAAAGTCTTGAGAGACAAGACATATTGGCAATTTATTAATTAATTGGTTTAACAAGCAGAGCCCTACTTAATATGTGGAAAAAGCAAAATATAGTCACCCTGGAAACACCTCCTTATGCTGGTTAGCAGCTTGGGCACACACTCATGTGGGGTGGTATCCCATTCCTTAACCAGCATTTGTCAATGTGGTTGTGTTGGTCATTATGGCACAAATAACACAGCCAAGCAGAACCCAGTGTTCAATGGGGTAGAGGTCAGGACTGCAGGCAAGCCATTCCACCATCTCCCTCCCAAATTCTGGAGGTCTGACATGCCTCACGCTATGAGGGAGAACGTTGTCATTTTGGATGATAGAGTTCAGTCCCAGACTGTGGAGATATGGGATTGCCACTCTTGCAACATCTCATCTCAATATTTATTTCCATTAAAGGGATACTGTGTAACTTTTGGCCACTAGGGGTGCTAAACCTGTAACTTCCCACAGGCCACACGACACTGTCACAAAATAAAAACAGTCTCTCTTTCTAGCCTCCTCAGACACCGTTTTTACCTTCTTACTTTGTTCAGCTATGACACACTTTTGATAACAGAGGAGGAAAAAGTAGCACAAAGCAGAGCCCTCTGTGTTTATAGAGCAAAGCGCTCCAGGTCACATGATCCCCTGAGAGACGGATCCTCTCCTGCAAAGTTACAAAGTCTAGTTTCTGAAGAGAGCAACACCCTCGGAGTGCCGACACGGGTCAAACACTGTATATTGAACCCAGAAACCATCCATTATTACTCACATTAGGCTGATATTTGGGTCAGAAGCTACATTGTATCCCTTTAAGATTGACTCCAATGGTGACGAGCCTCATTTTTCCAGCGACTGAGATGCTGGAAGATTGTTGACCATCGGTGCAGCAATCAGCCTTGCATTCTGTGCATCGTCTCCACACTTCGACCCTATGATCCCACCAGACTACTGTAACAAGGTGTATGCTCACAGGTGCTGCTAATCAGGTGCCAATCAGGCACTTGATTGTCGGCACCTGGGGTAGCAGAAGCTCAAAACAAGAGCAGAATAAGCCGTTTGGGATTGACTGAAAAGATTTGGAAAGTTTTTCATGCATGGGCACAACCCACATACTCAACTCTGTATTTTCTTTTTGTTGTTGTTTACAAATGTGGCATCATTAAAATAGATAAATAAACAGGCTTCCTAACTGCATAAGAATTATTGCCAAGAAGCATTGTTTCCATCAAAATCGCCCCCAAAAAACCATCTAACATATTTTGCTAGTGACAAAAGAAGTTAATCATATGTTAGAAAGCATGTCAAAACATAAACCATGAAAAATTCCACTTAGAGCACTAACAATATTAAGATTGAATAGATGTACCATATATGGTCAGACACTTTATATGATTAATGGCCTATGAACATTACAAATCAGTCACAAGTACTATATGTCTCATTAGCATAATTATAGAGAGGATGGATCTTAGGTTAATTACTGATGAAGAGTCTAATAAAGGTGCCTCCTCAATGCCTCCACAGGGCACCTGCAAGTGTACTTGGAAGTAGTTCGTACAGATGGAGTACAGGGAGTGCAGAGAACACTGACAAATGTTTTTTTTTTCCCCCGTTACACTAAATTAGCTGCCGCCCACTCCTAGAGCGGGTTATGGAAAAAGGAAAAGCTGCATGACAGGTTTGCATTCAACCCAAGTAATTGAAACTCTATGTGAACTTCTGATGAGCATTTGCTGCCTTTCAGTATTATCCTCTAAACTGGACCCAAAACCAAGCAGAGGAGAACTGTGTGCTCATGGAAACGAGTTCCATAGAGTTTGTCCCAGTCCTTTGTGTGATCCATCTCTACATGGTTCTGCTTTGCTACATTTATGTTTCATTTCACACCCACCAAGTTCCTAATAAAACTGAACAGGATATACAGAGTCCCTTTTAAGCCTCAACAACTATAATCTTCAAATCTAAACCACAAACAAATAATGAGTGGTTGTGATTTGGTTTAAGTGGTGGGTCTGACATGCTGCTAAGATGCATGGAATGGAATAACTGATGTCCTGTTGAAGCTTTCTGCTCACCTCTTAGTCTTTTGCTGATTTTCAAGCACGGCTGTAAATATATGTCAAACAGCTGCAGACACTTGCTGATTTGTGTGTTTAGGATGCTGAGACTTCCGGCTGTTTTATTGCTCTGCATGTGGGCAAGATCATGACATTTGCTGGATGCTAATTTCTGCCACTCTGCTGATGTCTTTCGTCTTTGTGCTGTGTTTGTATTGGTGGTAATTGTGTATTCCTTTTAATCAATGCTTGAAAAAAAAGAAAAGAAATGACAAAAACAGTCTGCATGAGTCATGAATTTCATTGTTTAAGGGAACAATACATGTACATATCTTGTTTATATCTTACAACCTGCTTGTGGCGGGTTTTGAAGCTATTATCGTTTTAGGCCAACTTGTCATGCTGATATGATCGCATTGGTCATTTCTTAATATCCTTAAATACAACCCATAATGATGGCCTGTAAAATAATGTGTTTACAGGTAGGAGGAGGGAAATGCAAGTCAATTTTAAAACAGCTCTAAAACAATCATACTGCAACTGCCATCCCCATGGATGCCATTTTTCTGCTTGCTTTAACACTACACAGCATGTTAAAGCTAAATATCTGTCACTTCCTGGTTAGGTTTAGCCAAAAACTTAATTTGATTACAGTTAGAAATCAAAACTGCTTAGTAATGGTTAAAAACGATCATGGTTTAGACTAAAATAATGTTCTTTTTACAACTTGACTGCTCCCATGATCAATGGAGGTCATAATTATTGATGGTTTTGACTTGAATGAACAAATGTCCCATGGAAACATAATTGAGCAAAGGGCACTCTCTTTTCCCCAGAGAGGTCACAGAGGGAAGAGGATTATATTTACAGTTCACAAGTTGAGGTGTGCAAGTAAAATGCAGTCACGCCTGTTCTACTCTGTGGAGAGTGAATACTTGAGGTATAAGTGATAAATCAAAGACATATCAAATTTGCTCAGTAGGGACACATAAATAATGTTCATGCATATCTGACAATTGAACTGTGTACCAGTTTTCCCAAACAACCAATCTTTAGTTTCACAGTGTATTCATAAAATATAATGCCATGTTATATCAAAAAACAGTGTCATATGTACATGTCGGGCTTCTCCTTTCCTTTAGTTTAAAAAATGTTAAACTCAGTTTGTTTGCTAATATTCATCTATAACACAACTCAAAATCCCCCAGTTGATATTGAACATAAATTACCACCTCTCAACTAACAGACTGATTCATCCTATAAATATGGTTCATGCTGCTAAATTATGTAGCGTGGAAGATGAGAGAAATATGTTGGATTATGAATATGAGCAAAGGGGGCCTAGATACATTCTTGGAAGACTACTAAATATAATAAGTAGCAAAGCTGGGTTTTCTTATCTGGAATGAATGGCACTGTAGAAAGCAATATTCTAAATGTTTCAGATTCTCAGTAGCCCCATTGTAATCCAAAGAATTGAATAATGTACACATGTTGGACAGAGAAGTCAAAAAGGTTGTGATAAACTGGAAAACACATCTCAGAACAACAAAGGATGCCTCAGGTGTCACCTATATAGCACCAACAATGCAGCCTTGAGTCGCCTCGCTCCCCAGCTGGTTTCACAACCATTCATGTTAGATCGCAGGACCAAAACTCATAGGTGATCATGTCTTCAACAACCTAAGTGTGTAGGGTGTTACAGCCCTGGCTCAAAGGCTGCAACAAAGAAGGGAGGCAGACCCAAAGTGGTAGATTACAAAAACATGATTTACTAATAGAAACATAAATAAACATGTAAATATGTGTGTCAGTAGTGTGAAGTGTGCATGGATGTAAATGTATTAATCTGTAGGAAACAAAACCAGACCGCGGCCTAAACTAGAAAAACCAAACAACGCCATCCAGCCCAAACCTGGGACACCCACCCTGTCAGCAGGCAGAGGAAGAGCTTAAATAGGGGCAGAGCACACCGGGCCCAGGTGTGGCTCCTGCCCCAGTCAGCACCAGACTGCACCTGCAAAAGAAACAACTGAAAAGCAAAAACAGTGATGGTGCCGTCACAAGGGTCTTTCAGTAATTAATAACTGGAAACTTCCAAACATTTAGTTTGATCAAGAATAAGCGTTTTGGATGAGAGACTAAACGAGAACCAAGAAAATAAGTTGCCTTCATTTAGACTTTTGTACTTAAAGATGCACTTCTTTTCCTCTGGTCTTTAAACTTAAAGTTATCTTGAAAACGATGTACTATATGTTGGATTTATGCTTGAGCTCATCCTTGGTGTCTCTTTCAAAAGGAAACACACAGTGTGTGTATAAAGGTTTTTGTTTTGGAACTGTGTGCCTCTGAACTCTTGATAACCTTTAGCGAAGCTGAAAACAGTAGAAACTGTTATGCAGTTTTCAGGAAGAATTTCACACCAAAAATGAAATGGGTTAGAGATGATGATCTTCAGCACTTTTATTATAAAAATGTCTCGATTTAAATTATTGAAAAGCTCAGTTGAATATGCAAAGTACTGCTATTTTAAAAGTTATGTTTTAACACCATCAAAGCCTTTTCCCCTCGGGAAGCTAACTCTTCTCTAGTCAGTTGTTTGTAATACTACCAGTGTCCTCCAAATGATATCACTCAAAGGACAAATAAAAAGTTTTTTTTTCTTTTTTAGAATGTTAAAATATGGGTATACGTTTAATGAATGAGTTTTGTGTTTTGATAAAGAGCTCCCTTTGATAACTAAAGCAAAACAAAGGTGTCCTAGGTGGATTCATGTTAGGAGTCACTGAAATCTTTTCATGTGAAAGGTTATTTCCACTGGCGTACAGTACCAATCAGCACACCTCATTCAGAATGAATGGATAGGTGTGTCTGAATTTTTGACTATTGCTGAGACTTAACAGACTTACTTTCAAGGCCATGGGAGATTTTAATCAAATAGAATTTGGTTTACAGACATGCTAGCTGTCTTTACTTCTGGCAGAGAAATTTGGCAAGTTTACATGGGCACAACCCACATACTCAACTCTGCTGCTCATCCTACAAATGAATTTTTCTTACAAATAAGATAAACATTTAAAAGGGAAATAAACAGGCTTTCCAATTATTAATGGTTTATTACCAAAACATTGTTATTACAGCAAATAAATAATTGATCAAACATGAATTTCCTTACTTTTGGTGCAAAGTTTATATACATTACATCATCTTATTGTGGGGTTTTTTGCCTGTTCATATCAAGTACAAATGTTTTCTCATTCCAAATATAATGAATGTAAGTAATCCTTTCCTTAAGCTAGCCAAAAAGAAAATGAAAAAAAAAACATATATTACGTACAGTTACCAGGAAAATCATTTCACCCCTGGTTGGATGGAAAATGCATTAGGGGGTTGTATGATTTCACTATTAAGTGTTTAGCAAATGATAAAATAAAATTAATCTGAATGGTGAATGCTTCATTGTAAACATCAATCCATCTCAATTTATGTATTGCCAACTCTAAACAAAAGTGAAGTCAGGTCACATAACATAGAAAGTAAACAAGTTAAATACCAGTCCAATTCAATACAGTCCAATACAATCCAGTTCAGTTTAGTTACAAACAAAATAACTTTAGTTACAATCCAGTTTAAATTACCTTCATACTTGGCTTTTATTACAAAACAAAAAGCTGAAAATTCATTTTGCAATTATTATTTTAATGGTGGATACACCTCCAGTTTTTCAAATGAATAAAGCCAATACATGGAGGAACGACTTCCCTCTTCCAGTGTAGATGCTAATTTGGCATAGCCATAAATCACACATATTCTCCCAAATAAAGACCATAAATCTGATTTTCAGTATAAGTACGCTAAGTCTGGTCTCAAGAAAGAGTGGGGGACAAGGAGTTGTAAGATAGAGTGGTATTATATGGATATGGGTTTTGGGTGGAATACTTTTGCACATTAATTGTGGAATGATATTCATATGTATTTTACATGTGGACCCCTATATTTCTAAGCTATATAGTTTCGGGGGAGTCCCGTTTTACAAGAAACAAAACTGCTATGAAATGTAAACAATAGCCTTCTTATTGTTTTTTTATATGTTATTGTTGTTATTGTAAATAAATAAATAAATAATTATCAATAAAAAGGAATGAAGGCTGTTCATCATATAATGGCCAGGGAAAGAACAAGGTTGTATAAAATCCCAGAGGCTGTTGAATAACAAGTGAGTCATGTCTTGTGATTCAAATTTCTCCTTTTTATTTGCATTATAACAAAAGAAAAACTAGGTCTATAACTATAATCTGATTTCTTGAAACTGTGAGGAAACGAGTGTCTTTGAGCTATAGCATGCAAAAAAAAAAAATACTATGTGGATGCTTGGGGACTTTAGGCAAGGCAAGGCAAGTTTATTTGTATAGCACATTTTCAGGTTCAAGACAATTCAAAGTGCTTTACATAAAAC
>JBBBVU010000005.1:12329558-12342367 GCA_037177055.1 Atherinosoma microstoma
AAGTTTGTTCCTCTGCTTATTCATCAGCCTCTTTTTGTTATCTATTAGGACAGGGATAGAAGAAGCTACTTGCTTATCGGGGCCCGGCTTATCCTGGAGAGAACCATGAGAGATGTTCCAGCCTGGACCTTGTGTCCATCAATTGAGATCATGAGGAGGGGGGGGTGGGTGCTCACTCGTGGTTTTCCACACCTATTCCTGAGGATGAAATATATAAAAGCTGTGCCTTTTTTAGTACAGTAAGTTCACAATCACAGTGAATAAAGTCTGCAGGAATCTTATGAGGACCAGGAATAAGTATCTCCTAGCAGTAGCATTAGGACATATACCGCCGCCAGTATTAGCACTTGCAATATAGAAAATGCCATTAAGAAAAAAAAAATCCAAAAAAACATGTCACATTAAATTAACCATTGGGTTTGGTCATACAAGACCATGCATATCAGTATCAGTGGCTTTGCAGACGATGCTATCAGAAGTGCGGCACATTTTTTAAAGCAACTTTAAGGAAATCATTTCATTATAGAATCCAATTTCAAAGAACTTAATGACTCTTTGATATTGGTGATCTGTCTAAAAGCTCGCTCAATTACCCAAGCTTGTAGGACAGCTGACAAGCAGCATTTTACATTGCCTAAAACAGCACTGCGCTGGTTTTATCACACAACCCATGAGCATGCACTGACCCCACCTTCAAAAGTGCAGCTCATCTTAATTGCCTGGAAAATGATCATCTGTGCTGTGAAACACAAGGCTCAAAGTTTGCCCTAATTCCTTCTGTCCCAGCTCCATGATGACTCTGTCCAAGGCAAAAAAGTGCCGAGCAAGAGGAAATGTGTGCTAATTAGTGCACTGAGCTGCAGTGTCTTCAGACTTGCCTCTGGCAGCATTTCCTCTTCTCTACTTCCCTAAAACAGTTGGCAAAATGATCCCACACTGTATCTTTTTTTTTATAATTTTTTTTTAAACAATTCTAATAAATCAGTGTATTTTAGGTATGATTACTTAATAAACATGAAATATCTCGATATTGAATTATGTTTACTCAAATAGTCTTTTTTTTTTTACCAATTAATTAACTAAACTAACAGGACAATTTGTATCACCTAAAATTTCATCAGCTTTTACTTCCTGTAATGATCTCTCCTTTTCCAATTTCCAATTACTGCATCTTAGGTTGATAATGAAATTGTTTGCCAAGAACAACTCCTGCTATTATGTTCATGGCAAATTGACATTGACTCCATCAATAACATATTCAGTCCTTTGACCACAAGTGAAATGGAGAATTATATAAAGACATCAAATAATTGGTCACAGATTTTATATTGTTGCATGTTATTAGAGGAAGAAAATTTGCTTCTGACACAATGATTATTAAACAAATGTGAATATAACACCTGCATAAAGATGTTTCATGTGAAACGTGCAATCCATCAGCAATAAATGCCAATCCATAAGAACTGAGTGAACTCAGTTCTACCATACCAGGCTTTTTCTTCACTAGTTATTGTTTTTTTCCAGCTGATGCAAACTTTCAATTTAGATTTAATCATGCACAACCAGCTAGTTAATGTCAATACCATGGGTTGATTGAAAGTGCTGTCTCTGGTTGAACATTATGGTAACACATACTTAAGCCAGGTACATATTTCAAAAAGTGTGTGTGCATCCTCACCAAAAGTGACGCATGAGAAGATTTTGCAGTACTCAAGTCATGCAATAACTTCCGGAGTAACTGAGGTTTTTTTCAACTTTATTGAACAAAAGGTTGGAGCTGATTCTTAAAACCTGACTGTACATAATACCTTTGTTAAGGCCAAATATCGGTGGAATGATTAAACTATTTTCAGAAGAATACGCTATTATAAATGCTTTTAATGTGAAATCAAGTGAGACTATTGCTTTACTTTTCGGTTGCATTAATTTTACTTTTTATTTTTTGTATTTCAAATTTTCTATTTATTGTTTAATTTTGGCAATTTCAATCATCCATACAAAACAGCCAATGAGTCTGCATCTCCTTCACTGACAAGGAGCATTATTGTCTGTACTTGTGGTGGATTAGCCATGTCTATGTTGATAATCATGATGACAGATTCTGCTGTATACAACCCTCTGGTTTGGTCTCAAACCATCTGCCAACTACCGCTGAGTAGTTGCCTACCAGTTGGTGAGTGGTCCCTGACAGATTGCATGTAGTTGCACATGACTGGCAATCAGATGTACTCTGCCAATAGTGGATCTCCAATGATCTCCAATGCAGACAGTGGTGGGGGAAGTACTCAAACACTGTACTTCAGTAAAAGTATAAACAAACAGACAAAAAGTACTCTAGTGGAAGTAAAAGTACCACATTAACCTTTTTACTTGAGTAAAAGTAAGTAAATACTTGTTTTCAGATATAGTTAAAGTATCAAAAATAATGCAGTGGTCTACAATATCAGCTAAAAACTGTTCTTTTTGTCTTCTTTCTTAATATGTTAATGATTTCTTCTTTCAGACAAAGGTTAAGGTAGAAGATGTTCATTTTTTACCTCGACATGTTTCGAATGACAACTGCAGTCTTCGTCAGAAGCCTCATCTGAGAGCTATGATGTGCCGTTTATCAGCTGTTATTCCTAGGAATGACCTGATGGACCTGACTAATCAGCCAGATTGGCTACCGCTCAATGGTCTCTGGAGGAGAGAGTCCCAGGTGTGTGAGAGCATGAAGGCCCCCGCATCCCAGTTGATGGTGTCCCTGGTCCGCTTTCTGCTTTCTATTGCCTCCTTAATCAAGGTAAAAAACAAATATCTTCAACGCTAACCTTTATTTGAAAGAAGAAACCGTTAGGTCTCTTAAGTGTGCTTACTGTAGGTATATTTCAACACATCAATAGTAATGGGCTAAACAATTATAATTAACAATGATACAGATCATGCTACTGGGAACACTGGCAAAATCTCTTATCTTTTATTTGAAAGGTCATTGTTCTTATTGTGTTTCCCCTAGGTGAGACAGTTTATACTTGGATTTATGATTCTGTGCATCAGATTTTATTTTTCCCCAGGGGTGACCTGCAGAGTTAAATGCCATAAACAAAGTAACAAAAAAGACTGACTCCAGATCCATTTTTAGTGTTTTACCACCGAAAAGTGCTGCTGCCGCTGATCCTGCCACTGCCACTGTGGGTGTGCCTTACTCACGTTAAAGGGGGATCAAACATTACCTGTCCGCTTTGATTAGTTTAGTGGACCAACTCCCTTCTTGCTATTGATCACTAAATCCCTTCAAGATGTAATAGGATTTATTTCTAAATAACGGCTGTCGGACTATCCCGCCCATTTAAGGTCAAATTATTGAACTGTGTGTGAATTAAGCTCAAATTATCATGAATTTATGTTACGATAAATGAATGGACTTCTTGGGGAATGATATAGAACCCCTTTCTTATAGCAGCAGTTATACAAATATCGGATACCCCATTGAATTCAAAAGAATTTTCTGCAGCAGTCTGAGGAATCGTCCAATAATTCCAAATAAGATAAACAAACAATAAAACCTGCAATGTGACTGTAACGTATAACGCAATGCATTGTAGAAATGTAATGGAAAGTATAGAGATATTTGCTGTAAAAAGCAGTACAGTAAAAGTCAAAACTAAATCTACTTAAAGGGATAGAGTGTAACTTTTGACCCAAATCAGCCTAATGTGAGTAATAATGGATGGTTTCTGGGGTCAATATACAGTGTTTGTCACGTGTCAGCGCTCCGAGGGGGCTGCCCTCTTCAGAAACCAGACATTGTAACTTTGCAGGAGTGGATCCGTCTCTCATGGGATCATGTGATTTGCAGCGCTTTGCTTCATGGCTCGGGCTCTATAAACACAGAGGGCTCTGCTTTGTACTACTTTTTCCTCCTCTGAGATCGAAAGCTTGTCATGGATGAAAAAAGTAAGAAGGTGAAAACGGTGTCTGAGGATGCCAGAAAGAGAAAGAGGGGAAGGGATGCTCCAGAGGAAAGGCAAAAGTAAACCTTGGTAAAGAATTAGCTCGTTTGAGTCTGAAAGAGCAGTGTGGACGCAAAACCCACTCTCTGTTAGCCTCAAGTATTATTAGACTGGTAATTTAGTTCTTTGCCTGTTGTGCAAACGTACCAAAATTGTTTGTACTTTTCACATTTTCAGCCAGCATTTATTCAAAACAACGGCAGTATGTGCCTGATGAGCTGCAGAATGTTGCAGTGCACCTCTGTATCTAAATTGAAGTTGAAGCTAGTTGAAGCTAATCGGCTACAGAACAAAACTAACGTGACTCTCAAAACATTTTGTGCAAGTGATGCAGGTTTTCATGCAATAAATGCATTTCCTATAATTGATGTAAATATCAAAGAAGTAACAGAATGATGAGCAACTGGCTTGGTTTAGTTTTATGGTTTTCATACGCTCTAATATCCCATAAGCTAAGGGCTAATACTGACGTTTTCATAACAACCGGGAGATCAAATGGATACATATATGACTAGAAGCACTAAGAAGTGCATACCTCCACCAGGGTCCTATCCTTCAATGGTGAAGAATCCTTTTTTTTTTTTAAAGATTCCTGAATCCAAATTACTTCGCCATCAGCTGGTCAAAGTGGTCTGCAAACCGGATTTCAAAACACGGATGGAGACAGTTTAACTTTGCGAAAGTGTCATGTGGCCTGTGAGAAGTTACAGGTTTAATGCCCCTAGTAGCCAAAAGTTACACAGTATCCCTGTAAGTAAAGTGCAGATGCACAAAAAATATATTTAAGTGCAGAAACAAAGTACTTTTACTTTTTTCCATTCCACTACTGGTTGCAAACCATTCTCCGACTTCTCACAAAATTGCTAGGTCACTGCTATGCTGCTGATCCCTTGCATAGCATTCTGTGAACCCCTGCGCAACCCTCATCAGTCACCATACGCCTAGAAAATAAAGATTTGCAGCTGCTAGATGACTGCTGACTATCTCAAGATCTTTGGATTACTAGGGATAACCTGCCAATCTGGCCAAGGCCTTCGGGTTAAAGCATTAGAAACAAAATAATTAGTTTTTAGATAAATTGGTGGCTTGTCTTAAAATTCATATTCTGACATTGACTGCGGCAAATTTAAAAAACTATTTTCTAACTTACTGGGTCTTACTAGCCTTTCCCGTTTGTTTTGTCCCAGTTTCACATTTTAAAATAAGCCCGGGCTGCAACACCCTCCTAGTTACGGCCCCAGTTACAACACTTCTACTTCTCCAGAAATCTAGTGTCAACAGCTGTTCTGCACTGCGAAATTTGTTAAGATAAGACCAGACATTTTCTGTTTTTTGGGA
The DNA here is from genome assembly GCA_037177055.1 of Atherinosoma microstoma. Taxonomy (NCBI): domain Eukaryota; kingdom Metazoa; phylum Chordata; class Actinopteri; order Atheriniformes; family Atherinidae; genus Atherinosoma; species Atherinosoma microstoma. The sequence goes on from JBBBVU010000005.1 coordinate 12,334,889, forward strand.
GAGAATCAGAAAGGAGCCAGTTGTCACTGTTGTTTTCTTTATAACTTCTTCCGTTATTGGTTCATGTGCCACAGCTAATCTGTATCTAACACAGTCTTGATCATTTATCTGTGCCTGAACAGATGAAAGACAGTCGTTGATTGATTGTAGGGACTTGCCCGGGGTGGGCATTCATCTGTAACAAGGCTCGACTAATGAAGTGAGCGCTTAAATTTTAACAACCCCTGTTCAGTATGTCTTTACTGGCACTCCTTTTAAACACAAAAACTATAAACGCTCACAGAGTAGTCATCCAGGATACAACAGACTGTCATTTGTTACTGGAATAGTTGTATTTGAGATGTCTGGTTTACAGTCCAGCATCTGAGAAGCCCCACTTCATGCTTTGTTTGATTTAATATCTAGAGTCGGTGTGATATTAAGGTGTGACAGAGCACAGATCATGTTTGTTTGATCTTTTCTGTATGGGGAAATAAACAGTGAGGGGAGACGTCTATGCTCATAGCGGATGACGCAGCCAAAAGTAGAAGCTTGTGTTTGTTGGGCACTAATATCAACACAACCAAGATGCACTGAATTTGAGACTGGATTGAAATTTTGTTCTTGAGAACCACAGGAAGACAATATAGCTCCATTAGGATTAAGCTGGAGGAATTGCTGTTCAGCTAAACTATCTCCTTAAATTGTTTTAACTTTTTTGTCATACAACATCATTTTGGTGATATGGTTATGTAATCATACACTTTTTCAGCCTAGATATTTATCAATAGCTGCATGTGCCACCTCAAATTTTGGTATTGTCTGTGATTTTTGACAGGTTGTATATTGTTTTTGCAATAAATTCATATTCGTGATATACAAATATATGTGTGTGTGAGTGTGAAATATCTGTTTTGGTCCTTTTTTGCTGTCTTTATTTTATGTTTTGATAGCATATTTTAGTGAAAATTCAAGTGGGGGTGTTCATTTTAAATTATGGACCACTAAATGATGTTAAGGAATATAAATACCAGCACTGATTATTTTTGGCCTTTAGTTTCCTTTAAATACCAGGAAAGCAAAATCATATGCATTTAAAAAAAAAACAGTTTTAAAGCATTTCTGCTTTCCACGCTGTCTTTGAATGATCAGAAATTTCAAACAAACAATTACTATTTAAATTATCTTTTTTTTTTTCAAGGCAAAGTTAGTTCGACAAAACTAGGACACACCAGATAAATACCTGCTGCTGTAGTCAGTTGATGTTATCCTATTTGTTGATTGCAGTCAACAAGCTCAGTATAGTCTGAGGGTTAGTGTGATATATCTGCACATTCCCAATTACAAGACATAGCACTGTTTTCTGCAGCCTCTATTGTTACAACAGTCATGATGACCAGGCCTTGAAGCGAATGGACAGATCAGATCGTATCCCTGATCTTTATTACACTGAAGCATACTGAGGTCTGGAGTCTTGATTTGGCCACATAAAGTCAACCATTTGTTACAGTAAGACACTCTAATGCAAACCACTGATGTTGTTTTGCTCAGGATTATCCCACTGGTCTTTTAAGATTTGAGCTCATGCGTGATTTAGGAATTAATAACTACTGATTGTGTTTTTATGTTGCTGTGTGCTCAGTGATCCTCATTTTGCACTTCTATTTGCCTCTTGTGGAGCCCAGCTCAATAAAGCGTGTAATTTCCCGACCAACCACCGTCAGGCATCCCCCTCCTCAAGCCTCTCAATGACAATAACAATCCACCAGGGGAGTGACGGGGAGTGACGTTGGGAGGGAGGGGGGGCGATAGCAGGTCCGCTCAATAGGTCTGCCAACAAATAGCTTTTTAATGTTTTGCACAACAGCCCAAAACAAAGCGGATTGTTGTCCATAAGCCATCTGAGGCTATTTAAGTGAATGTGATACATGACTCATGGAGGACTCCAGGTGTCAACAACATTGTGGGGAAAAAAGGGGAGACAGATGGATGGGGGAGGTGAGCAGGGATTAAGTGGGTGGGTTTTAAGATCTATAGGTTGAATTGACTGATTGTGGGCTAAATGTTCAGGGAGTAGTTGTGATGATGCAAGTGCTTGAACATATGGTTTGATTTATGCAAAATATTCAGTCAACAGATGAATAAACAAATCATTAGATGATATCAGTATGAGCCAGGACATGCATGGCTGTAATAAGTACAGCAGAGGGCTGAGGATGCTGACTGGAAGCAAAACCTTGCAGAATATAAGAAAAACAACACTCGCTGCTTTGGTCATATAAATGAGAAAAATAAAGGGAGGTCTTGTTATTGCCAGGAACTATCAGTCACGAATACAACCCCTTCAATTATTCTGGGTTTGATTTTTCCTTCATATTGTTGCTGCTCAGCAGTTCCTGGTCACTTTGTTCTCACCCAAAAAACAACACAAAGCAAACATGTGTGTGCCTGTCTTCAAATGCAATTGGGAGATTGGCTCCTGCATTATGAAAATTCCTGGAAATTCCTTGTGTGGAGAGAGGTCTTCTCACCGACTAGTGTTCATCAAAACATATGCGCATAAAACATACTTGATGCAAACATTCATTTGCTCTATTCTGCCAGAATCACTAAAAATTGTTGAGTAACAAAAATAGAAAAACAGCAGTATAAGATATGGCTCTTTTTTTAACTGTTCACAAATCACAAATCACTTTGTAAAATGTGTGTTGAATATTGAAAAGTTGTATTTAACAATCATTAAAATTGGGCAACAATGAAAGCTCTTACTGGAACAAGCACATGCTACATGCTATGACTGCAGCACTGTGTCATGCATGGTGACTTTGAAATACCTTTCTAAAGAATCTTTTGACATGTGATTTTCTAGCACAAGATTGTACATTAGGCATTTATAATATTTATAATGCAGCTTAAAGTCACACTACATAATTATGGCAGATTTTTGCACTTTGGCACCCCTCCTAACAAAGGCTAATTCAGCATCTGTCTTGCATCCTATCTCTTCTCTGAGATCTCTCCAGCCAGTAAAAACCAGTCCAGTGTTGACTGTTGTCTCATCTCTTGCTCTGTCACTTTTCTGTCACTGTCCTCAGGCATTTTGCTTTTGTTTGTTTTTGTTTATTTTGTTTATTTTGTTTATTTTTGTTCTTTGCTCAATCAGCCACAGTAAACTTTTAAAAAAAAGTCAGTGTGTTGATATCCAATTGCTGGTGTGTGATGTGGTAATATGAAGCAAAACACACCTGTCACACGATGTTCCTGGCAGAAAAAAAAAAGTTAAGTTTGGCTATTTAGCATCAGGACACTGCAGGAATGTCATCAAAATGAGTCAGAAGCACAGAGCCTTAAGGTTGGAAACTTATTTTGTATTGCTTTAAGAAAATGGTAAACAATCTGATCTAACTTTGTCTCCCTCCTAATCATCTCTGAGCAAGACTTTATCCTGTAATAGATTTATTCTCAAACATAGAAGATAAAACAGACATTGTTGGTCCTTAGTTGTGGCCTTGATGTGATGTGCGATCATTTCTGGCTGATGGTTGAAAATCCATTTCCTTTTCACTTTTCCGGTTTTAACTGACAGAACCACTTGATACTTTTTTCATACAGTTCGTGATTCCAGAAATTATACCACCAAATAAGACACATTTCTCTTTTTTTTTTTTGCTTGACTTATGAGTGTTTCAGTTTTGATTATTCATGATAAAACTTTGTTTGTTTGTTTTTTACTACTGCTTACAGTATGGTCCTTATTTCTGCAAATGTGTAAATGAGATTTGAGATTTTTTAAGAAAAGGAACCATACTTGGCTTCATAAATCTGGTGAAAACAATGAGTCATGCGCATATCTATCTTTGTGCATGCAGTTAGTCAAGAAACTTTACTTAGCTTATGTATCTGTCCCCAAGGCTATTTGCTTGGAGACAGATCTTTGATAAATTACAACTAGTTGAAACAATAAGTTAAAAAGTAATCAAAATATTACAGTCTGACTCCAGGAAGCTTTAGCATATCAGGAGTGGATTGTAATCACAGACGACGAATCCTTCTGACTTTTAATGATCTCCAGTCCTCTAGTGACACCAAGACTTTAATTTTAGTGGGTTTTACTTACTTCCCTCAATAATTATTAGATGGACTGATAAAATCCTGTTCCAAAATTCAAATTCTCCTCTGAAAGGATTTTAATAACATTTGCCATGCCATTTCAGCCGGTGCCTAAAGTCTAATTCATCCAATACTTTGGTTCTGCTCTGATGTTCTCCTCAACTGGAACAATATCTAGTCATTATTAGTTTGGAAGTAGCAAATGATACACTGTATCATGGCATAGTAGACTAGGACGATGAACATAAACAAAACATGGACATTTTTATCAGTCTCTTATGGATATTTTCAGCATGTTTTTTGTGTAATCTTGTTAACATTTAGCTTAAAGCACCACTGTGCTTTGAACTAAGTCATCATGTCATATATAGCCACTAGCATGGCTGTATCTCAGCCTTGTTTATAGCACATATGATTATGCTTTATGTCAAAAGTGTAGGCAGTAATTCTTGGTAACTAAGAGGAAGGCAGCATGCTTTATTGGAGAAGAACTCTGCGTGACATTTAAGCACAGATGCAGCACTTCAGCATATGCCATAGGGGGAATGTCTGTTTCCACTGAGTGTCATAGTTCCAGCCACGGACCCCCTATTGTACACATCAACCAATTGCCTTTAGCTCTCCACATCTGCCGCATCTGTACAGAGGCAGCCCTCTGCAGGACGCATCTAAAACCTAGGACCTTGCCTGAATAATATTAATTAAACCCTCCTAACTAATTGTGTGTTACTTTTTGCTGTCAACCAATTATGTTTTACACTCTTGGGGAGACGCAAGATCCCTTGCTCACTGTGAAATTCCAGCTGTCACTGAATTTCAATGAGCATGTATTTAATTAACATACCAGGCCACTGGAGCATATCAATATTTATTCCTCTTACAGACGAGACAGCAGTGCATTTGTTCTGCCCACAGTCAGCTGAAGACGCCCGGTGAGTTGACACAACATGCGGGCAAAAACATTTGATTATGGATCCATAATAATGTTTGTCTTGTGAATACAGCTGTGAGCAGCGCGCACTAGTGAAGGATAAGGACCGTGACATTCTTAATAAACTGCCCCTTATAAGTGGTGGTGATGCCCTGTACCACAGTTCAAACATCTTCAGTTGTGTGAATTGGTTAAGAGTAGATATTGATGGGAGTTTTGCTTTCTCTCTGCCATCCGTTTCTCTCCGCATCTGTCCTGTGTTGTTCTTTTATCAAGCACTGGTTCTGACAGCACAACAAAAATCATCCATCATCTAGATTTACCCCCACAACCCTAATATCTCACAGACAGTCTAATGCCATAACTCCACAGGCGACAAATGCATTTTAGAAGAAGGGGATGGTGTATATTTCTCTGTGTGTGTGCACACTTTCTTGTGTGTAGGAAGAAGCATGGGGATGGGGGATATAATGGTGACAGAGAGAGCTAAACTCAAACTCTAGCTGTCATGCCATAGGCAACTGGCCGAATATTTTTTCCCCCTTCTCGCTGGTTCAGCAGAAAAAGTGCACAAACCAGCATCAATTGATTCATCCATGATATCAGGAGGAGGAGAAGGGTCTATCTCTGTACAGCAAGCCTCCTCCCTCCCTTCCTTTCATTCTACCTGCTTTCTCACAGCACTGTCACACATAATGAGGCCTGAGCTGGAGATGGAGCGAACCAGAGCAGACGAGACAGTCACTGTGGCGCAAACAACAGCTGCCGAGGCACAGCGGACCACAATGGAAATGGTACATATTTTAGCATAATGCCCCTTCGCTTCCCCCCTCGCCGTCCCTTGTGCTTCACACTGCAAAAGAGCTCTGCATTATTCAATGATGTGTCTACCGAGCCAGTGGTCCCACACGGCCTGCAAGGTCACAGATTCAAACGATGTCACATGTGTCCCAACTAATGGTTCCCCATAGGGAGAGCTTTTAGGAATGTTGGAGATTCGTTTTCCAGCGCAGGGACCGTCAGGTTCATTCAGAAGCAGATTCATTGTCTTTTAAATGTAGATGAGAACTTGATGTGTGCTCTGCAGCAAGTAGTAGAGGAGAATTATTACTTAGATTTAAAAAAGAAAACTTATACCATTTAACATTTTAACATCAGTGGGACACCCATATTCTACATTTAGTTTGTACAGCTGGATGCCTTTTTCTCTAAAAGCTCCTCACCGTAAATCTATGAAAACACTCTCTCCAATATGTGAATACACTTAAATGCTTGCATCAATTTTGCAGGGTAAGACGGGATGGAAATGAATCGCTCTCCAGGCCCTGTGTGTCCGGGAAGTGTGTTTACCTTCAGCCGGCTGTTTAATAATTTCCCTTTTTAATTTCACATATAACCAGCTCAGTTGGTAGAAGTTCAGGAAGGCAGGGCTATCAACCAAAGCCACCTAAAAGGTGTGCAAACAGATAAGCAGTGTCAAGACTCTGTTAGTCCAAGTAAATACACCGCAACCTCTCAATTTTATGCACCAAAGACGATAAAATGAGTTTAATTTTTTTCTTCTTCTTCTCACATTAAGGCGCCTCAGGGCTTGAAAGTGAAGGACGGAGGCAGCTATTCCTCCAGCTATTTTACCTCCCCTCCTTCTTCCACTTTAGCCAGAGAGCTCCCAATACATTTTAAGAGGTTCATTTTAGTGATAAGTGTTATCGTGTCAACCTAAGATGAGCAGGGAGATTGTAAAAGTGAAGTAATTACCAGAAACACGTGATTAGAATGTCATTTGGCTGACAGGGGCTAATTAGAGACGTCCCTTCTTGTCATCCTTGCTCCTATGACAGTCCATAATGGCAGGGGACCAAAACCCTGTTGTGAACTATGCCTACATTGGAACGCACAGATGAGATGGCCCTCTTACTAATTTGTGTCACTTCACTCATATTAGGTTTTTAACAGACCTTATATTAAGCTCCATTCCCACAAAGGCTCGCCTTTCTTATGACCTCCACTCCTTTTGTCAGACTTGCTTCATTGAGCATTGAATCTGTAGCGCAGCCACAGCAGTGACAAAGTCACTTTATGTGCCTGCCAGAGAGCGCTGCAACTTTTGTTCTCGTGATGTCTGAGTTCAGACAAACCACACAATGCAGTTATGAGTAACAGCACAGTCAGGAGCACAGCAAGAGTTTAGTTTTTATAAAGTAAAAAAAAAGGCATTAAAGATTTGACTCTGCTGAAGAGCAAACAAAACAATACCAAATCAGTGTTTTTAGAATTATGATGGTTGCCTTCTCCAATCAGTGGAGTTTTATTCACATTCTTCGTCTTTTTTTTGGGGGGGGGGGGGGGGGGTGTGAAACCAAAAAAACCCCCTCCCTAACCCCAATCCCAAACCTGTCTCTGGGGTTGCGCTTTTCTTCTTGAAAAAGGGGGGGGGGGGGGGGGGGGGGGGGGGGGGG